>VWYN01017307.1:0-40715 GCA_013400075.1 Hippolais icterina
GAAGAAGAAGAAGAAGAAGACTGCAGCAGTCAGACACCCCAAATGAGAAAACAAAAGAAAAAAGGCAGCCTAAGACTTGCAAAGGATGAAGCAGGCTTTCTTAGGAGGTAAAAAATAATGCCTTTTTGTGAAAGCTGTAACCAACAGCTTCAGCATGGTGGGAGTGGAGGACATGGATTACACACGCTTGGTGTTCAGATGTTTTTTCTTGGTGGAAGGAAACTTGGGCTGTCTGCATGACATCAAGATTCCTGTGATCCTCAGATTCCACTCTTTCCACACTTAGTCATCACTTTTCATCTTCTTCACATTTGCTAGCAGAGAGTATCAAATTATCTAAAAATAATCATGCTTTCTGGTATCTGGAAATCAGCCAAAGGATATCCTTCCACAGAAAAAATTGAACAATAATCTGCCAAGAAATCCTTTGCACAGAAGTTGCAAGTAACTAGAATACTGCACAGTATTTTTGAGGATGGCAGCACATCAGACAACATCCATATCACATTCTTATTTTCTTTTTTTTTGTCCTGAAGTTCACTGTTGCCATTCTTCTTAAGTTTTAAAAGTAAATCAGAGAACAGGTGGTTCTGCCATACATTTGTTTCCTGAAACAGTTAGTGAGAAATCCTCTTCTGTGGTGACTAATCTTTCTGGCTAGGTATTCAAGGGTTATTTTTCCTCATTTCGCCCTGTTTTTATTCTTCTGCGTGGTTGATATATATGTTGCATCTCTTTTTAATGATGTCCTGGTTTGAAAGCAAAACCAGTGAAGGACTCCAAGTCAGAAACACAATTTAATAAGATGAAAAGAAAATAAAGGAAAGTAAAATAAAATAAAAGTAATAGTACAAGAAAAACCTGACAGAGTCAGAATACAACCTGACACCCTGTTAGGGTGGTAGTGGCAGTCCAGATGAGATGGTCTTGTCGAAGCAGTGATCCTGTAGAGATGTCTNGGAAAACACTGCCCCACCTTGGCTCCAACGGCTCATGGGGATAGAATACATACCTTGGGCACAATTTTACATTGTAACCTAGGACAAATGATCATTTTTCCCAGCCACAGTACAGCTGGGGACAAACAGCTCTTTTTACGTAGTCAAAACAGGTTTATTTACCCCACTGGTTTGTAGCATTTGAATAATCCCTTTGACTGTCATGCAGGCCTCCCACCCCTCCAACAAGCTGGAATTTCTTGGGCATGTAAACATAAGCATGATGTTCTGGGGGCACCAGGTGCTAGCACAGGGGTGTCTCTTAAAACACCTTCTGAGGAAGGTTCTGCTAAACCCCTGCATCAGAAATGCAACAGAAGCTGAGCCACATTTGTATCTTTATAAACAAATAAAAGGACAGGAAAATAGCCTCCTAAAACATGCGTATTTCTGACAGATGCATAATAGTCTTTGGCATACTTCCAAGCTGCCATTTCACTGCTGATTAAGTCAGAGGATAAAACCAGTTGTTCTGTGAGGAAAAGTGACAGTGAAAAAAAAAATCAGGATCTTTCATGGCACTGAGATGGTAAAGATTTGTTCTTTGAATAAGTTCATCACACAGATTTAACAACATTAGAGTTCATTCAGTACTATGTGCTGCAATGAGGGTAAGCATGGGATTGTTCCTGTACTACATGCTACTATTCTGTAAATATTTTGTGCCATGGAAACACACACTTCACTTTTGGTGGAGTTTCTCTTTTCCCATATCGTTCCAAGCACTGTATCATACAGGAAATTCCAAACCACCCTTCCCCTGCCTGAGACGTAATTTCACCTTGCCAGAAAAAGGACAACTTTATCTCCAAGAAGTGTTGACCATGCTCACACTCACCCCCTTTTACACCCATCATGATCTGTGCCCAAGGCAATGAACATTTTTGGGCAGTGTGGCTGTGCATCCCCTCCTGATGGCTTTTCCCAGCTGAGGGGTGCAGAGGGAGAGCTGAAATGCATTAAGCAAAGCTCTCCCCCCAGCTCCAGCACAGCCTTTCTGTTGTATTCCCAAAAGGTCCTTCAATGAACTTGTATCTAATTAAGATATTCAAACTTGTTCTATATCTGGTAATAAAGAAAATAGTATTTTTTTTTTCTTATTAGGCACTCCCCTGTGTTTCACAATAGCAAAAATCTTTGAAAAATAGTCTTTATATTCAAAGGTGTTCTGTCAACAACTGTGTAACTTCAAAAAAGAACCCTCTTTTAATTCCACTTCCATGATCTATAACAAATATCAAGGCTTCTTTTGCAAGATATCTGTCCACCACTGTATCAATAAGACTGTAACATCTGCCTGGAGGTAGAAATCCTATGCCTTGTGCCTTAATTACACAAATCTCTATACAGCCAAGCAGCTGGCAGGTTATTTGAAAAGACCTATGCACCCTTTCTCTTTCTCACTTCTATTTCCTCTTCATAAAGTGGCCTGCTCTGCCATCTCTTTCTCACAGAGAGTTCAGGTTGACCTTAAAATTTTAGCATCTCACAGCAATAAATATACACATTTCTTCTGAAGGGTAAAAATCTCAGTCGTGTTCTGATGTTTTTTATTTAAAACTCCAGCTTGTTCCTGGATTTTGTTTCATCATTGTCTTTGGAATGGCCAACAAAATGCATATTTTTAAGCATATTATTTAAAAAAAAAAAAGAAAAAAAAAGAAAAAAAAAGAGAAAATTCTTTAGGGACTTTAAACCCCATAGTGTGGTGGAGTTTGTTAAATCTTAAAGTAAACAAAAATGCAAGGAAACGGTCAATCCAGAAGCTTCCCTTTTCACACATCAGACCCTGAGTGATCAGATTTTCCTTTTCTTTCAGCAGCTGGTTGTTATAAAATGGCCTTTTCAACCTGTGAAAATGTTTCCTGCATTCCCACATTTTGTGCCCATACATCTCCTAATAGGCTTTTAACTTTTAAGTTCTTAAGGTTTCTCCAGCTCCAGGCTCATCCCAGAACTGCATTTGGTTATATGCCTTTCTGTCTCAAACATGAACTCAGAATTATTGCAAAAGTTATTTTCCAGTTATTTTCTGTAATTTGGAGACTGACATGCAAAAGACCTTTTGTGACAAAAAGCAGAAAATAACACTCATTGCACTGCTTTATTTTGCCTTTGTGATTCCTGCCCATACCAGAATGGCACTAGCACACAGACCACATTTTAACTTGGCCCTCAGCACAGCTCTTACTGGCACACAGCTGCCTGTGTGTTTAAGTGCTTTTCTGAACAAATATACTGCAATTAGGCCAATTCAAAGACCACTCACCCGAAGTTGTCTGCACATATTACACTCAAATAAACAACACTGGGGCCAGCAAGAGGACTATGACCACCTGATGTCTAGCCAGAAATTTCTCTCTCTGGCAAGCTTCTCACATCTAGAACACCATGACAACACCAACCTGTAGCATGGCAAAATGCATTGGAATACATTGGAGTGCCATCCATTCTGAACACACCCCCGATCTGCTCACTGCCTGGAAGCCCCTTGGTGATAATCAGCAAAAGTCGTTTGAACACCATTTGGTCAGACCATCTCATACCTTGGGTTTTGGTCCTGCAAGCAGATTTGTAGCTGTGCTGTTCCCAGTGAGTATGGAGACAACTGCAGAACAGGCTATTGCTTACACAGTACATGCCTAAAATTATAACTCTGCATGCCCACAGCCCATGTGCTTCAACTGTATGCTGACTGCTCCTGTGTGTTTGCTATAGGAACCAGAGAGGAAAAAAATGAGTTTTGGAGACAAGAAAACTGGAGGCAAACTTTTGAAAGGCCATGTATTGACAGGCCAAGGTTAAATGGCTTCAAACTGAAAGATGGTAGATTTAATTTAAATACCAGGAAGAAATTCTTCACTGTGAAGGTGACGAGACACTGGAACAGGTTGCCCACAGAGGCTGTGGATGTCCCATCCCTGGAAGTGTTCAAGGCCAGGCTGGATGGGCTTTGGGCAGCCTGGTCTAGTGGCAGATATTCCTGTCCAGGACAAGGAGGCTGGGACTAGATGATTTTCAAGGTTCTTTCCAACCAAAAGCATCTTGTGATTCTATGATAGGGGATGCAGGGCAATCCTCTTTCCTGCCTAGTGAGGGCTGGGACCCAGGGTATTTCTCCAGCCCCATGTGGTGTTTAGTGGGGTGATTCAATCTTTCTGTGGAGCTGACAGCAAGGCTGGGTGCAAATTCTCAGTATAGACACAGACAGACCCCCACAGACCCCAAACCTTTCACATAACTCTCCTCAAGTGCCCTGTCCCTCACAGTGCTACTGGCAACTTTTGACCACTTCTCACTCAGATACTTATTAAGTCCATGAATTTTTCATGTCACATTCAGCACTTAACAAGTTCAGTTCAGCTACATGCTGCTCAGGCCAGGACCCTGGTACTTGCACGTACTTCAGGAGGAATGGTACAGATTAATAAACCAATTAAAAATAAAGTCACAGGCAGTCAGATAATCCAAATTTATTTCTTTGAAGGGCAAAGTATCAACCACATCACAGTCCTGCACACTCTCTCATTTATCCTTCCACATACCACTTCACCACGTCCATGGCCTAGCAAGGACTCCTGAAAAAGCTGACACATCCCAATGGATATTCTCTCTTCTTAAGATACTGGATGTCTTGAATTCAGCACAATTATATCACACATGTTCCGGGAAGAGCCCTTTTTGGTCGTTGGTTTATTAATCAAACAGAAACTTCCCCAACCATTATCCTACACATTCAACCCAGGGTATAAACACTGAGTGGCAATGGAAAGCATAAAACAGATATCAAAATCATGTGAACATAGACTGAAAATTTGAAATTAATGCCTAGCTGACTTGATTCTGTGAACAAGAAATGGAAATCATCATGGACTGAAAAAAAAAAAAAATTAACCAGAGAAGTTTCAGACAGAGAGAAAACTCCTGGTAAGGATAGCCATTTCTATACCTCTATGGGTGTGCTGATCCTAGACAAAAGAAAAAAAAAAAAAAAGAAAGAAAAAAGAAAGAATGTGAATTAGAGAAATATATCCATAATATTTTGAATATAAGATTCAGACTCATGATTCCACAAGAAGCTAGAGGTATATCTGAACCTGAGCTCAGTTTTCTGTCTACAACCTCTATAGACTATTCTTAGGTGAAGGAATGTCCCATTCAAATATTAAAGATTAAGAGGTTCTACCTGTGCCCTGGAGATTACAGATGTCAGTTATTTAATGAGTAATTTGAAGGATGAGGAAGTCTTCGCTGCAGAAGTCAGGGTGTTTGAATACATGTGCTACAGTCAGCGTTGAAGTATTGTTGACGTGTTGCACTGAAATATATTGACAGAGATGCTGTGGACAAATTTAGAACCCCAAATGGTCACCCATAAAAACTATTTGTGTTCATGTTCAAGCTATTGGCAGGCGTTAAAGTATCTCAGTAAACAAGCACTTTGTGGCTTACTGAAAGTAATTAACATATGGAATACAAAAGTTTCCTAATGACTGAAGACACAAATTTCAAAAGCATAAATTTTCTGGAGTGGTATTAAATTAGTGCTGTAGATGAGAAGAAAGAAATGCTAGTTATATGCACAATCACTCCTTTTGGCAAGGATTTTCTGAGATCAGAGGAAGCAAAACAATCAATCCTTAGAATCCCTTGAGAAGTGTGATCATGTAAGGCTTCAAAATGTTCTCTGGTACAATTATCATTGAAAGGAAAGGAGAGCTATCAAATTGTGAAACACCTTATGTTGGTCTGGCAAAATTGCTCTAATAAATGTTAATCAGAAAATGTAATGAAATTCTGCACAGCATTGCCTAATTTTATTGCAAAGCATTGATGTAGGCATCAGTTCAGCTACTGGACAGACAAAGACTATGAAGTGATGACAATCCATGCTAATAATAACACAGAGATTGTTAAAAGGCGGCGTGGTTTTAATACAAATGAGAGAAGAATATTCTACTTGCCTATAGCATGTTTTCCAATGGATTCTCTCTTGCTGTATATGTTTTCCTCTCCCTCAGATGTTTCCCAACACCTGACCATAATGAATGTGCCCACACAGTTCTCTTTAAGCTACACAAGAACTAAACTTAGTTGGGGCTTAGATTGCAGGTTTTTTTCCAAAATTACTTGTGACCTGTTCAGATTAATTTATGCTTTTGGCATCATCATACTTTTTCCTTTTTTTCCTTCCCACCTCCTCCTATGTAATAGCCAGTTCTTCTGATGTGTTTTGGAAGAGCCTCTGCACGCAGTTACCAATCTAAACAAATGAACACTGATCAGCTACTATCTGTTCTCTGTTTTGTGGGACATCATGAGTGGCAACATCACTTTGGTATTTCATAAAGGAATTTGGTAGGTAAAATTTTCCCAGTTCCACTGGGAATTCAGAATTTGGAGTGGCTGAATGCAGCATGTATTCCCAGCAAGACTGTGCACACATACTTACAGAGAGAACTTATGTGCTACATATGAGGCTGGACACACAAAGCAGCACAGACAGACACACAGCACACACACAAACACAAATGGCACCAGCAGCCTCATCCTGCCCCCCTCTCTGGCTGAGCACGAGTAAGGTCTCAGTGAACTAAAGACTGACTGTGTGTGATTGAATTCAAATTTTACAATTATATTTTAACTTTTACTTTTGGCCATTCATAGTTGCATCATCATAACAAGGTGGCTTTTGACTCTGATGTCTGCTTTAGAGAGAGTGAGGAGACAAGAGCTGTGGAGGGGCTTTTGTTTCTTTATGTCATGACATTGCACAGATCAGATAGAGAAGTCAAAGTATTGTGCAGCTTTTGGTTCTCACTAAACAAAGGAGGAGGAAGAACAGCCTTTCCATGTTAAGTCTGCATGAACAATGCTATCACTGGGAGCTAAGTAATGACATGGAGTAACGATTGAATAAACTCTGCAATA
Organism: Hippolais icterina; assembly: GCA_013400075.1. Taxonomy (NCBI): domain Eukaryota; kingdom Metazoa; phylum Chordata; class Aves; order Passeriformes; family Sylviidae; genus Hippolais; species Hippolais icterina. The sequence goes on from VWYN01017307.1 coordinate 6,930, forward strand.
AACCTGTAATTTATAAAGCAATTTTTAATATAGTATATTTCCCATTATAAATTGAAACAGAAATGTCAGGTGGGATTTAGAAAGAATTTGCTTAACAGCTGGTTCATACATCAATTTTTCAATGTAATACTGGTCTGAAGTGACTTTTTGTTAACTTATTTTATTCTTTAGAACAGGGAGAAAAAATAATCACACAGTGTACTGTACAAAAAGTCTTCATATCAGGTTATCTGACAATATCTCAGACTTTTTCCTTGCAGTATTTTATTTTCTCTGAGCAGCCTTGAATGCTTGGAACACTGGGTAGAAGAGATTTGCTTAGAACTTAGAAGCTACTAAAAACATAATAGTTAAATTCCTGCTTACAATCTGAATGAGACAGCAGAGACTGTCTTTTGGTAATGACAGGATGCAGTAGGAACTGACAGAGGACAAATAGCCTAATTCCAGTTTCTAAAATGCTGAGGGCGTAATATTCTGTTCCTGGTGGATGGTTTGCTTTATTGAAAAAATATATTGTTTAAATTTTGAGTCTAGCAGAGAGATTTTTTAAAATGGAATGGGCTTCCAATTTCCACACATTCATTATAAAACTCTATTAAAGTCTGCAATCTAGACTACTTTCTGACAATAGGGGCAGCATCTAAAAGGCATTTGCAGAGCTCAGACAAAATCCAGAATAAGCTACTCCTAACTGTAGCTTGTTACAGGAGAGTGAACACTATGAGAACAGCAACATCAAAGCACTTGGTCAAAGAACACAGGGCAAGAAAAAAAAGCCTGAAGGGAAAATGCAGTTTTTTGTCTTGCATATGACCTGAATACTAATTTTTCATAGGAAAAATCAGGTAGGCTATTCACAAACAATAGAAATGTTTTGAAGTGCTTAGTCAGAAAGAATGCTTCCTCTCCTGTACTTGTCCCACTTGTCCTCCACTGTGAGCCACAGCCATCTCTTCCACCTTCCAGTTTCCATGAGGCCAGGATGCATTTGGGATCTGCCATAATGTCATAAGTCACTGAAGATTCCAACCTGAAACTTGTTGATTTCTTCATCTTGGTTGTGCTCAGGGGCCAGGAAGCATTTAGCACAGTTCAACTCTCAATCATCCAGAATTTTTCAGTACTTCAGGACAAATGAACATTTAATGACATCAAGTAAAAAGGGCAGATGACAGAAGAACCCAGCAAACACCTACATTTGTGAAGCTATTTAACTATGTTTATGGACTGTACCCAAATGTATTTTTTTAAGCAAGCCAAGGTTAAAGAACAATTTTGCAGCTAGAAGGACAAACTGTGAGCTATTTCTGTAACCTTTCAGAAAAGAAAACAATCTGAGAGCTTGAGCCCTTAAGGAAAGGCAGTCAAAGCATTTGACATCTTGTTTATCCTACCAGATGATCTTTAACATTTTCTGTCTTTACTGCCAAAACCTACCCAATATAAGTGATGTAAAGAATTGACAGAAATACTGTTTCCCCCATCTATTATTATTTAAAAACAAAGCCCTATACCGAGATTTACAGTATCTGGTTGGGGAAAAATTTTTCCTAAAGATGAATGCACTGAAATTGGCACACATCAATGTTACTTTATATTCTTCCATACTCTTAACCCAGAGCTCAAAATTGTTAACAGCATAAAAATGAACTGAAGAGGGCAGTCCAGTCTCAATCTTCATAGCTTCCAATGTCATTAGTTCAGCAGTTCAGAATGCCGATGCAGAAAAGAAGAGGGAATGTTATTCCTCTCTTTGCCTTTCATTTTTTTTACAGTTGAAATAAAAATGTAGTGGCTCAGACAAATGAGAAAAAAGTTTGTATGTATGACTAGTCCAGGGATCATTTCAGAGAACATATGGGCAACTGGCTTCTAGTCCTTGATCCACTGGATGACTTCATATTTCATTACAAAATAACTAGGTGGCTATGATGTGCTGCTGCTGAGGACTTACAGAGCTCTGTCTCAAATTAGAGAGAAGGAAAAAAAAAAAAAAAGCGCATCTAAAACTATGTCTTCAGTAACCAAGCTGAGTTCTTTCAAAACCAGAGTATTGCAGACTGACAGCTACCACCCTCAGACTGGTTTTCACAAAGGTGGGAGGCTTAGGCACTCTCTCTGAACCAATTGTCTTGTGTTGAGTCACCTGTATGAATTAACGGGATGAATCCTGAAGGGGAATTGGCATTCCTCCAGTTCCGCTCAGCCCACACAGAAGTGATCCTGCACATGCCTGCCAACAAACCTATAGAGACAGTGAGGAGGATTCACTTGTTTTATCTGAACACCTACTAAGGCAGGCAGGAATACAAATCCTCCTAGTGAACCCATACTTCCCTTCACTTCCAGAAACATACACTTAGAACCTGTCATCTAGTGCTTGTTTCATGAACTTGAGAGAAAGAGATTTCACTGACGTGATGTTAAGTATCTCTGATGGATTTGCTCCAAGGTAGCTTTATTTAGGAATAATTCACTGGAATAGGGCACTCACTCATGTCTTATATCTTCCTGATGTACTTTGTTCAAGTAGAGGCTTGTCTGTGTAAGCTATTTTAATTAACACTTTAAGATAAGCCTTCACCATCTGCTCTCCTTTGTAATTACCAATGTAAAGGGAATCTCATTCTCAGTAGTATCATTAAAATGCAAGATAATAAAGAAAATACATAAATGCATGCCATTTTATTCATTCCAAGGGCACTCATTTGCTGTGTTCCTTTTTACTGGTTTTGTCTCATCTAGGACTCAGAGGACAGAGCAGCACTTAATGGTGCCCAAATATTTCCTTGACTGAGCCCTTGGGACTGCCTTTGAAATAATGTATGACTCACATGAGCTTCTGAATCACAGAAGAGAAAATTGTATTGTACCAATATCATTCTAGACCAATGAAACTTTGCTTTAAAGAAATTTCACGGAATTTTTCTTTATTAAATTCCCCAGCTTTATCTGTTATGAGGAGAAAGGGTATTCATCAAGAACAAAAAAGTAGAAACAGGAATCAGACTAGCAAAAGATGCAAAAAATTAATGAGAGAAGTGAGTAAGTTTCTTGAAGTATTGTAGCACCTAAAGTAGTAATTTCCATTCTCTAGGTACTTGGAACCCTCTTTAGTTATGGTTTCATGTGTCCTGCAATGACCTTGCAATGTGCAGAGCAATCTAACCATCCTTTCCATCAGCACGGCCAGCAGGGAGAATGCTCAGAAGCGTCCCACTGCCTCCTGCAGTACCAGCCAGCCATAAACACTTGTTATCAGCTGCACACCAAGGACAAAGCTGAGACAACAGCCAACAAACCACTGGAACTGAGAGGAAAGAGCCCTCTCAGCAGCACTGACCAAGAAGATTTTATGTCATAAACAAGGAAATTCTTAGCAGTTAATTCCCAGTATGTGTGGGGAAAGTGTATATTTCGAACCATATTTACTGAAAAAGACAAGTGCATGAAAGAAGGGACCCTATCATCAGTTTCTTCTGCTAATGGAAGGGAGGACTGTGTGCATGTCAGTCTCTTGGCTCCCCAGTGGCCCTCTGGAAGACCCTTTCCCTGACTCCTACACCCCAGGATACCATCTATATAGTTTTTCTATTGTTCAAGTACAGAGACAGATAAGGTTCCTTTGCAGAAAGGGCATTAGTGATATTTTGAATGAAAATAGTTATACTTGGTATTAAATTACTAGTACTATTTTTAGATGTAAACAAAGAAGATGTCATTCTATAAATTATTCAACAGCTGTCACATAGAAACATTAGGACTCATAGGCGTTTTAACTTGCCCAGAACTGGAGTCTGGTTTGTTCCCAACTGCAGATTTTTTCACAGAAATAACCCCAATGTTTTTGAAATTAGATTGAATTAAGATATAAAACTATTCAAATAATATATTAATCTTAGATTTATAGCTCATAATTCCATCAGTTTCTTCATTACTTCAGCATTTCATTTTTAGCTTTACTTTTTTTCTGCAGTTCTTGATAGTTAATACTAAATAGTCTTAATTCATAAATGTCTAATACCTGGACTTATGGAAAGATTTCAACTTCTTTTCATATTTCCATCAGAGTTGATCGTTCCTGATATAAGCACACTCCATTAATCAAACTAAAAATGAGACCTATCAAATATCAGTAATAACTTAGATATGATCTGTTATCTCTTTAGTCACAGCAAGTGATTTCTAGTCTGTTGCTCAATATTTATTTGAATTTTTTAATTTCAGTGTGCTAAGGTAAGTAACAAAATATGTGAACTCATTCTAAATTTCCTTGCAACACTGAAAGATAAGAGGTGAATACCACTTCTGATTTTCTTTTAACTTGAGGATCTCCTTCATATCAAACATGTTGAAGCCACATGAAACTTAACTTTGAATTTCTTCTGCTCACAGAACGGCTTGGGACAAGATGATTTTCAGAGGTGCCCTCTAAATGTCTGGATTCCCTGTTTATATGAGTGAAATCACTCCCATGTGATGCTCAAGGCTATGCTGATACCATGCATCAACACCAGCAGGAGCAGACCGGCCTCAGATCGTGCTCCTGCTCAGGCAGCTGCCTTGATAGAAACTAGTTCCCATCAAGGAGTAGTATCTTCATACAGCTTAAAATTATCTAGAAAGAGCTCAGAACCACCAACTTGCTCTTGCTGGTACGAAGTCTCTTTCACCCAAGAAGAGACTCCCCAAGGTAGTTCAGGTTAGATCAGATTCTCCAGGATCTTCTCCAGCTATGTTTTGAGTATTTTTAAAAATGGAAACTCCACATCACCTTTGAGTAACCTGTTCCAATTATATATCTGTGCTTGACAGATGCAGGTGAGCATCTGAGGTACCCCATCAGTCTTATGCACTACCAAAGGTAGTCCTTTGGTACAACTCTAGTTTGTTGTAAAACACCTGCACAGTGCTAGACATGAATGCCAATTTCATAAATGTGCGGCCCAATTTTAAGACTTTGTCATCTTAACTATCATGTTTATTCCTTCAAGCCAAGGCAGGAACAGCACTATCTAAATGAGAGCAACAGAAAGTACATATTTACTCAACATCTCCGCACAGCCATTGCTTGAGCTCCTATCCATGAACCTAAATCATGCTGATATATCAGAGACTAGTCTTAACCAAGGCTCCAGGATCTCATAGAGAAGGTAAAGTACAGATTTTCATTTTTTGGAGTCAGGGAAACTGTGTTATTGAAAGGACTGTACTTGAACATGATGAAAGTAAAACAGGATCTGAAGAAAACTTCCTCATTGTGAGTCAGCACAGAGAATTTGCTGGCATCTTTTTATTTTTCAGTTTTTATACCAGCTCTTACAGGATGCCGTTTTAGAAGCAATTGGACATTTTTCCTGTGTGGGTTATTTCCCTACAGTTTTTTTGGTAAAACCTCTTGTTTGCCTGAGAGTACACAAACATTTTGAAGATAACATAGGGGTGCTGCATACTCAGACATTTAATGCTACTAAATGATGCATTCCATACTTTGAAGTTTACAAAAGGGAATCTGGGATTTAAATGACCATCCTAGAAATATAAGATATGATAGCTACATACTTGTGTTTCCTGTGCATTGCATGAGGATGATCAGACCTTTTACAAAACAGCCCTAAATCCAGCATGTTTACCAAGAAACTAACGTCAGTAACAGAATGAACAGTCTGTCTTTCATCTTCAGAATGAACAGTCTGAATAGCATAAGGCACCTGAGTGGTTGCTGAAGAGCAATGCATTTTTTCTTTTTATTCCAGAGGGTTTGCTGAAATTGCCAGCATTGCTCCTGAACATTCTTCTGTAGCTGCAGATCAGCAGAGAATCAATTCAGTGGTTCTGAAACAAGCAAGGCTGAAGGCCTGGAACTTCCTGCCCTAAGCTGTTTGGCCATTTGTGGGACTTTTGGATTCAGATCTCTGCTAGAGCAGAAATACAGTTATGTTAGAGATCCACAGAATCTGGCCTATTCTTACTTCTTGTCCTCCTGGCTCCACAAGTGTGGCATTATTATCTGGTAATACATATGCACCTATAGAATTCACCTTCCCCCTGAAGCTCCAAGACTTGGCTACTTTTGTAGGTGAAGCACAGGTTCATGACAGAAGGATGGACACCAACACCACTGTCCAAGGCAAAACTGAACATAGCTTGGCTTCACTGCTGTTTTTTCCAGTTTCAGCCAAGAGATATTTTAGCAGACGCAGAACTTCAGTTGTAGCATATATAGAACCTTGAAACTTCTCTGGGAGAGGACTAGTGAATTTCAAGTGTTTTAAGTTCAGCTAGCAACTGAGCAGATGTTTTCTCATCTGTAGTTTTGAACCTTGACACCCTGAGATTGATCTATATATTATATCTGGCACTGAGGGCCTCTCCTGTTTGTTCTCCTTATTACAATTACCTCTGAAGCTGATGATAGCTGCCCTTTTTGTATCACCAAATTCAATTCCTGCTAGCAGCCTTTTAATTAACTCTGATGTTCAGTAGACCAGTCGTCAGAGAAAGGCGAAAGGGGATCATGAAATTTAATTTTGCCCATGCTTACTCCTACTGAAAATTATGACTCAGTGGGAGAAGAGGAGGCCAAGACATAGTACTGAATGATTCATTATAAATATTTCAGAACTTTGACAGAACTTATCACTGAAGTTTTCATAAATTAGGTAGATGGAGACAATCTCATGGTCCAGATCTTTCAGTGCAGGCAGGCTCAGTTTCACCCAAAACAAAGGTGGGCAGCAGCAGCTTTAAGCACGCCCCATAAGCCTTTCAAATTTCTAGTTTTCTTTGAGATAATCTCAAGAAATTTTGAACTTATGTCCATTTCCCCAGGCTTTCAGGAGCAGAAAGTAAAGACTGCATGTGTTTTGTAGATGCAACCCTAAATCAATTCCTGGGGAATTTGGCAGTGGGGTACTAGTAAAAAAAAATGAAAATTTGACAACTAGGAGAAGGTAATTTATTTTTTATTAGACTAACCTGAACAGACAGAAGAAATAGGAAAATAATGTATAGAAACTCTGTGTATTGAGCAGAAGGCAGAGATTTTAAAGCTGAATAGAAAGTTGAGTTCTTGCTCTTGTGCAAACCAAAAATAAACATGTCTTATACCTGATAATTTTTTTATGACTTAAATTTTTCTGCCTGAATCTTTTAAGCAAAAGAAAAGTGGACATCTCACAGATGATTTCATGTGGTACAGTTAAAATCTACAGCAGCTGAAACAAAGAAGTGATTTAGAATTTTCATTTAAAAGGAAAAAAAATAGGTAGAAAATGACTAATCTTGCATCACAAAAAGTGTAGTTGAGGTAGAATCTGAATACTGACAAGCATCATCTTGTTCCAGGTGCCATCTGCAATTTCTTTACAGATAAAAAGCTGTGGGTGAAAACCTTCTTACAAGCACATGCTGTCAGGGAGCTCACGCAGCAAAAGCTGCTCCTGCTCTGAGTCAGCTTTATTTCAACATCCACACTATTCAACAAAGTTGGCTTGAAAAAAGGGGTCCCTGTGGAGAGGTCCCAGCAGTTCAATCCTCCCTCTCTGGTCCATCACAGCTGAGCATTACCTAATCCCTGATCACCAATAATGTTCAACATGAGCTTCCTGCTGCCCAGGTGTGTCTTTGGGGAAAACAAACGTGGATAGCATGACGTAGTTGTAGCTGAGAAACAACCTGATGGCTGAATGGTAGGAGAAAGAGCTGCATCTCTGGCATTTTAAATCAGATTTGGGGTTATAAATCAGCCCAGCTCTCTGAAAGAGCCTGTAGCTGCTTCACCGCCGGCCGGCAATGCCCGAGGGGGCGGTATTGCTGTGGCTCCTGCCTGCAGCTCTGTGGCCTTTTCCCAGAGCTGTGCAGCCTTCACCCAGCTGCCAGGCAGCTCCCCTAGCCCTGCCCAGGCTGGCGCTCATGCTGCTGCGGCCACAGCCTTGTCTCTGCAAACACACACATCATGGCATGGTGGGTTCCCATGGAAAATGGGTTCCACCAGTGCAAGAATCACCCCTTCTTTCCCACTTTTCCTACTCCTTGACTACAGTTTCAGTTTGTGATACAGGAAAAATACTACCTGGGGCGATGAACAGAACAGTTTTCCTTTTTTCCTGTGTTTCCCATCTCTTGGCACAACTTGTCATTCTTCTTGTCCTGACCAGGCTGCTGCCCTGTCCCACCCTGAATTTCTATTTCAAGAGGCTGGGGTAGGCCTTGACTCTGTGAAGGCAATTTGTTTACAATCCTTTAAAAATTTTTCTTTGAGTAAAGACCAGCCACAGCCCTCCTGTCCTGTCAGCATTTCCAACTTATCCAGGATGATCTGAAAAAAGTGTTTGAGCACAATTTTTGTAATGTGGGTTTTTGCAATTGCTCCTGGCTCAGGAGCAATCGTTTCCTGGCATAAACCCCAATGATACTGTAAAATTAATTCTAGGGGTAAAAAAAAAAGCTTGTTGCAAATAATTTGATAAAATACATAATTTCTCTCAGGAAGATGATGCTGTACGGAAAACTGACAAGCTTTCATTCACTTAACTGTAAAAAAGTTGCATTTTTTAAAAAATGAGAAACTTTCATTACGAATGGCTTAGGCTGTCACAGGAAGAGATACATGTAAGGAAAATGAAGAGTTTGACTATGCTTTTCTGTAGTGTTTCTATTGAAGTAAAGTATATTGTTTAGCACATGACTAACTCTCTAATTCTTTTGGTAGGAAAAACGTGTAAAAATTATATACCTTATTACCATACAATGTGTCTGTGATCGTGACTTCTAAAGTTGGAATAAAAAAGAAAAGAGACCTTTCTTAATCATCGCTTGGTGTTAATACAAAAGCACCATAAGGAGCAGATGAAACAAACCATTTAAGTTCATACACACTTGTCAAGCAAGAAGCAGTATGATGGCATGACTCCAGTCTCTCAGAGGAAGGAATTTTTTTGTTCACTGAAAGCTGATATCTCAGTGAGCCGCCCAGCACAAAAATAGGAAATGAAGCTAAGAAATGCAAAGCTCTTCCATTCCTCTCATCTTTTCTCTTTTCTCCTTGCACTACTAAATTGCTATCTTTAATTTTACGGGAGGATAGAAAGAAAAAAACAAACCATAGCTTGTTGTCAGAGCTTGACAAAACTAAAAATAAGTTTTCTTCTGTTGTTAACATATAATGACAATTTTCACAGTACTATTACAGGTATCAGCTCCCTAGAAACATTTCTATCCTATTATAGCTAAGCAATACTTAGGGGAGACAGAAAGCAGTTGAATGAAAACCTACCCCTTGCTAAAGGAACAAACAGTCAGTGGACTGCCAGCAAAGTCACGTAGCGGATTCTGGATGACATGCATGCCAGAGTTCCTTTGGATCTCTCCAGTTTAAAGGACAATGCTCTCTTGTGTGCCAATCTGTACTTCACTACCTCATTAGGTAAAAGTCAAACAACAGCCCAATCTTCTCTCAGCAGACTAGTCTAGTTGATAACTCCCTACTTCATACTTTGACTAATTCACAAATCCATTAGCTGGCAAAAGCACTAACTCCAAAATTCACTCTCTCAGCCAGCGTACATGTTGCTCTCACTTCAGCTTAGTCATGCTGCTACTGCCATACATCAGGCTTTAGCATGAGCTGTGCATAAGGTCAAAACCTGGGCAGGAGTCAAATAATCACCCACACTCCACTGCTTAAGTATAGGCAAAAAGTCTGGTAAGTCCCACGCTGCAGTGGGTGAGGTACAACTACTCTTCCTGCCTCACTGTGGGTGAGGGTAGGGGAAAGGTTGAGCACTTCCATGGGAAAGTCTGGCATCACAGTTTATTATTAGATAACATGCCTTCAGCATGATGTTAGCACTAACTCTGGATGCATAAAAAATAAAACACAGAAAAAAAATTACAATAAACCTGAGTTTCAACCTAAGATGCAATATGCCAGTTGTAGATGGCGTACAATCCATAAAAATCTCGTACCAATGATATTTAGCAGTTTGTTCAATTCCTGGTACATTCTTGACAGTCTGGTCAGTATAGAAACAGTCATTTGTTTTTGATAAGCAAGTGTTTTCTTTTACTTGTTGATTAAAATTTTCAGTTCTTAAGTTTGAGAATGTACCATGTCCCATAATGTTCTTAAGGGTCCTGTCCAAATTGTAAGATAGTATTCCAGAAGCAAAAACATGAATTAGATTTTTGGTTTCTATAAAGTCATCCTGTCATTACAGAAAACATCACAAAGCAAACCAAATGCATATACAACCCAATTTTTACTTGAGTACAACCATGCAGTGATCACACACTTAGCCTAAATAGCAGTTACCTGAGGCCATATTATTTGTACAAGGGCCTTGTATTTCTAAATGTTCAAGGCAGTGCTGTTAGTGGTCTCCCCATTTTATATCCATGAGTATCGATTGGGTTACCGTTGTTATCCGTGTATTTGGCCCTTTGAACTGTCAGCCACATTCTATTAGCTACAATAACAGGGAACGGGGTGTGTAAATGGATTCATTTTCACTTTCCCTACTTATGGCGTGGTGCTAATCAGATCTACCAACAGACTACTTTTGCTTGCTACTCCTAAGCTTTGATAAATGGAGGTTACGATACTGGCATCAATCCAAATAACCGAGTCTCTAACATCACAAGATTCCCATTATGGATCCAATGGGCTTGCAGTCCATATCCATTTATAATAATGGTTTGCATGACAACACAAGCAATGACACTGCTGAGATTTGAAACACATTTGTGAACACCAGCATACATTTCCTTGAAAATCTTCTGGAGTTTTCTCCAAGGGTTTAGGCTAATTATCAAGATGTCGGTTATTGCATCCTTGCCATTTATTATATCCAGTGTCTGTTCAATTATAGCTTGTCTGCTTAATAGTCCTAGACTGGACACTTAATTATTAAGGAATTCTGAACTGATAAAGTTCAACATTCCTGTGCCCAATCTAACCGTTTCTAATCCTCCAGAAAGGTTCCTAACTTTGCAGATGTTCTGGTGGGGCAGCACCATTGTTCACATGTAAGTATTATCCATTATGAGCAATGGGATTATAGTTGAGCTAATGTTGTTGCCCGATCCGAAGAAGNTGGAACATCCAAAAACTTCAGAGGTAAAAATTGTATATCTTTTTGGAAATCCTTGAGTAACTATTACTCAGTAATAGTAACAGTTTTGTACTATTTTGTACAAATTTTGTACTGCTCCCTGTGGCACACAACCTTGATGGCTAGTTGGCTCACAGACTTACAATGAATTCTAATGGTTCTGTTTCCCAGCAGGCATCATTATCCCTTGTTGTGTTATCTGTTACTTCACATGTGTACAACTGTGCAAGATGAAAAACTAATACAGAAGAGCAGGAGCTTCAATAATGTATGATTGTTTTGGGAGGTCCTTTATAATGTATTAATTTCTCCATCTAAGTCCAGATTGCCAGATTCTGGGAGAGATCTTTCAACAAATGTAAGGTATAGGCAGTCAGATGGATATCTGATTCTTGCTACCTCACTAGTGGGTTTTGAATATACTGGGCTTCTTAGCCTATGTCATGGAAAAGGTGTGCCTGATTATACCATCATCCATAGGTGTGCTTGATTACTGCATTGTGCATCAGCATTTCTCTAACAGTGGAAGGGTCAGGCTTGTTTGATATATGAAGGATACTGACTTTCTAGATATTGTCAACATTCTCTCTGGTGATAACAACCCACCACAGGGATTGTTAATCTAGTTCCAAGGAATAGGTACTGTACTTGCTCTATGGATGCTTTCCAAAGCAAACAAGATGGACACTTTCCACAGCAAACTAACACATTTCACTTATATGTCCCGGACATCAGAGGATCCTTGGGAATGGGAAAGACCTATGGCTTGGTCTGTATTTACACTGTAATGATAAATTTCACTTCCATTTCCTATGTTCCTTTCCCTCAAACCCACTGCAAAGTAACCCAACATTTTCAGAGCAACAGTGGTGAATTCTCACCTGATCTCCTGGATACCACACTGAGGTGTTCAAAGCATCCTGTTTCTGTTGGCTCGGCACAGGAGATTGTTCCAAACTTTTATACAGTGACTACCAGTTGCTGTCTGTCAGGATTTTAAGAATTGCATGCCTCTAATAAATTTATATCCTAAATAGTGACACCATTTTTTAAAACAACCTGCTTCATCTTTCTCCTACACCACTACTCTGAGGTCGACATAGTGCAAAGTCCACTTTAACTCCATACCCAAGACAACATTTCTGTATTAATTTATTTTAAAAGTTACTTGATTGTACCTGTTGTGGCACTGGCTGTGTAGCAAATCCTGGTGGCAAAACACTGTACAGGGGTCTTACATGCTACGCCTAAAGGTACTGGTTTACCAGCCAGCATAGGTTTAAGAATAGGTGTTGGCAATGCAATTTTATGTTCCTTCCCTGGGTCAAGGATTCAGTCCCTGCCAGTCCTTTGTAAGCTGGTGACAGCTTCTTTTCAAAAGTGGAATTGCAGTGCTTATCACTGCCACGTGCACACATACACTGCCCAACAGTGACCTCCTGTGGCAATGGGAATGTTTCCAGTTCTTTCGACAAAACAGCAGTGGTCTGATTAAAATATGAACAAAAGGAATAAATGTATATAGTGGAATCCCTGCCAGGGGGAAGCAAATTGCTCCCTTTCTGCTTCTGGTACATGTCATAGAATTATAGAACCAGAGAATGACAGGCTGGATGATCCAACCTTTCTTGTCAAAGCATTGTCTAGACAAGATGGCCCAGGCATCTTGCCCAGCTGGATCTTAAATGTGTCTAATGCTGGGGAATCTACTGCTTCCCGGGGGAGATCATTCCAATGGCGGATTGTTCTCACTGGGAAAAATGTTCACTGATTTCACTGGTGAAACAGAATTCCCCCAAGGAGTAACTTTTACCCATTACGCCTCATCCTTTCCATGGGATTCTTGTAAATATAGAACCTCCATCTTCTTTGTGGCCACCTTTCAAATACTAGAGCACGGTAATAAAGTTTACCGTAAGCCTCTTTTCCTCCAGGCTGAACAATCCTACTTCCAACTGAACAAACCTAGCCTCTCTTCACGTGTCAGGCTTTCCAGTCATTGGGTCATCTTAGAGGCCCTTCTCTGGGCCCTCTCCAGCCCATCCACATCTGTTTTGCTTACTGTGGACCAAAACTAAACAGTATTCCAGGTGTGGCCTGATGAGTGCTGTATAGAATGGGATAATGACTCCCCTGCCTCTGCTGGTGACATGGGTTTTGATGTAACTCAAAATGTAATTGATGTAATTCTATTAATTTCTCTGCACTGTTCACCCATATTGAGCTGCTTGTCCACCAGGCCCTTCCACATAGCTGCTCTCCATCCAGGTAGATCCCAGCCTGTGCTGCACTCCTGGATCATGTTTGCCTAGGTGCAAGACCTTACATTTGTCCTTGTTGAACCGCATGAAGTTCTTGCTAGCCCATTCTTCCAGCCTAGCCAGGTGTTCCTGCAGGGCATTCCCGTTTTCCAAAGGGTTCACTTCCCCACTCAGTTTGGTGTCACTGACAAACTTCAACTGAGTAAAGAAATGCTGCTGGAGAGGGGAAACACAAGCTCTGCTGGCTGTTGAACTGTAAGGGCTCTAGGTTGACTCTTCTCTTGAGATGGAGAGGAGAACAGCAATAGCACAGGTACTAATGGGATGATGACAGCAACAATGGGTGTTCATTATGCCCCTTCCACTTCCAAAGAATTCCTCTCCACCCCCATACATAAGCGGTCTGGCCACAGCTTTAGTTGCAGCTCCTTATCCTCCCCTGGAGCCAGACCCCTTCATCCCTAAAAGAATGGTGCCAAACACTGCCTTTCCAGGTCACCTGTTGTCACTTGTGGTGCATTTTGTGACAACTCTACAACTGACTCAGGCTTATGCAAGACCAAGCTTATCCAAGCCAGGGATGCCAGGTTCAAGACCTGCAGTCCCTACTGCTGCTTTTGTGTCTGCTCTGGACTGCATGAGTGCTGAAGGCTTCAAGCTGATTTTCTTCTTTGCTGGCCCACAGGAAAACAAAGACTCTGAAGACATGACCCTGGCGTTGTGCATCTGCCTGTTCTTTTTCAACAAGCCTCTCTGCAGCTCACACCTGAGGGTGGTGCTTTAGGATATCCCCAGGGCTCTGTTCTGCCTTGGTCCACTTCTCCTGCCGTGACCAGAGGAGTCCAACTAAGAGTAAAAATCTGCTGTCAGGGATGTGCCAGTGTTCCCTGCCTCAGAGGAAGGGGGGGTTTAACTTTCCCAGGAGGGCTAAGCCAGTTCTCTTAAGCTGAGGGTGAGGCAGTAGTCAACATCACCTGACCCAGGAGGCTGAGGAGCTTCTAGAGGACCAGGAGCATGTTCTAGGGTAGGGGATGTCCATCTGTTGCAGCCCCTGTAGCACAACAGTGACCACAGAAAGAGGAGCAGACACCCTGAGGCACGACCCCATCTTAGACTGAGTTCCAAGCATAAGGAGAGCTTTGGTATGTGTCTGACAGGTGTTTACCACGTGAGACAGCTTGGTGGAGAATGCCTCCAGAGGAGGCAGCAGTGTGCCAGGCCTGCATCTCCTTCTGTGTTTGTCCCCTTCAACAGCAGGGATGTTGGGGTTTCTTGAGGTCAAGGCTGGTTCTGATGGTGTAACTCCAGAGCACACAGTGCATCTCACACACAGCCTGTGGTCAGGGCTGTGAATGGCGACCCTCTGGTCACCCAGCGGCCGCAGTGTCCCCACAGTCTGCAGCGTTGCACACAGCTGACAAAGCAGTGCTGAGGCAGAACTGGGCCTGGGAAGTTTCAGCAAAGCACTGTCTTGGTGTGAAGGCTTGAGTATTTTGATCAGCATTAGAGTCCTGCTGCCCCAACCTTCTGCATGGGGCCATTTCAGAAATTTGGCTGTGGGCAGAAGTGCTTTGTGCCCAGATGGACAGGGAGGGTTTTCTGGAGAGTGCCCCAAAAGACTGAGCAGTTCAGGGCTCGTACAAGGAGAAAGAGTGGGGCAGAGCATTCGGTAGGACCAGTGTTCAGGGAGGGAAACAAGCAAGAAAGCAGAGGAGAGCACTGTCATTGATAGGAAACACTTGGCAACAGCAGCAGCTTTCCCTTCCTCTTTGTACCTTGCAGCCTTCCCTGTGTCTGCCTGAGCTACAGGCGCAGCAGGAACTGCAAGTCCAGACTGGGCAGACGTGCACTGGATCAGAATGCTGTGCACCTGTTGGGTGCCTCTGAGCTCGCAGCAGCCTGCCTGGAGACTGCTTTTAAAAGAAAAAGCTAACTACCTGTGGTTTCCATGGCTGTTTTTCATAGGAACTCCCTTCCCATGCCTCTATTGCTCCCTTTTTCTTGGCCTGCAGAAAAAAAGTTGAGAGAGGCGCCGAGTGAAGCTCCAACCTTGAGACTTACTAAGTCACTGTCACGCTTGCTACTGAACTTTGTTAACTCACTCTTGTATCAATAAAATCCATTGTCCCTTATTTTGCAGGACTCCATCCATGATGGCAGCACAAAGGCAGTTGCCCATCTTGAAGCAGGCTGGGGTCCCAGGCTTTACTGGAGTTGTGAGGAAGGGCACGCTGCAGAAGTCTTGACACAGAGGTTTCTATGCCCCCTGCAGCATGTATTCTCCTCTAGTTTCCTGTCATAGCCAGCCAAAAGGCTGGTGCTGATGAAACAGGCCCTGTTTATGGCCACACTGCCTTTTCCTGTTGTCTCACACTTCCTGATAGAGGAAGAGAGTGCCATGGCAGGAATTAGAGTTGCCTTAGTTGTACCTTCCTCTCCATCCATGTCTTGAGTCCTCCTCAAAGGAGTGCTGTAAAGAAAGGACAGTCTCAGCAGTCTGTATTTACATGTGCTGCTGCAGTCTGATCTCCGTGGCACTGCTCTGTCAGCAGTCACACACCACAGAGGAAAAGGAGACTCATTTCCCCTTCTCATTTCAGAAGGAGCCCTCTGGGTTTTTGAACTACCTCAAGCTGCAGGTGCTGGGCCACCGTGGGACCTGAGCCACAGTTCCTGCCTGTCTTGGGTCAGGTCCCACAGGGATCCTGGAGAAGAAGAGACGAAAGTATTGGGTCAGTTTTGTCTGGCAATAGATCCCATTTCTTTTCCTCAGACTGAGTGCAAGGCCATTGTGCTGGGGATGCAGATGGGCAGGGGAGCACGGCTGGGGCGGGTGGGAGGCGGCTCTACTGGCAGCTGGCAGCACTTGGCACATATGGAAGGCAGGATGGCAGATGGAGCAGCACAGAAACAGCTCTGTGCGATGGTCAGGGAACACAAATAGTCGAATGGAATAGATGAGACTGCTCTTGGCACTGAGGAAGCACCAGGAAAGGAAGCCCTGTCATTAGAGAGTGGATGGGGGCCGGAGGGGGTTGGAAGCCCAGAGAGGTTTTGTCTAGAGAGACACAAAAGGCCGAATCACCAAAACTAAAGTCAAGGAAAGCTCCAGCTCTGTCAGTCAGAACCAAATTCAAGTCAAGTGCTGTTCAGCCAAGGGAGAGGCAGTAGCTGACCTCACCTGTCCTGGGAGCATGAGGAGCTCATGCAGGACCAGGATTGCATTTCAGGGAGGGAATGTCTGGGAGGGAAATGCCTGAGTGGTACAGTCTTTGGTTTACGGGGGCCTTGTTCTTGTTCTTGTTCCTGTTCCCGTTCCCATCCCAGTCTTCCAGTTCAGGGCCCTGGGTACACTGAAAACAAGTGCTCTTACAATTAAAGACTGAAGCTGAGGAGGCATTAAGTACCTGAGCCTTTTCCTCATCCTTGTTGCTATGTTTCCCCCCACGTCCAATAAAGTGTTGGAACAAATCAGGTAAAATATGGAGAAAACAAGATAAGTTATGAAAATGCTGGGGAAATTTATAAATAAAATTGTGGAAATTGTGAAAAAATAAAGGGGAAATTCAGGGAAATGGGGGAAAATTAGGGAAGATTGGGGCAAAGTAGGATGGAATGAGGGGAAATCTGGAGAAAGTAACAAAAATGAGGAGAAATATATGAAAAATTTGGTAAATTAAGGAAATAAATTTCAGTTAGGGGAAATTAGGGATATATTCAGGGAAAATTAGGAGAAATCGGTGAAATTTTGGGAAAATTAGAGGGAATTGTGGAAAATTTGGGGAAATTTGGGGAAATTTGGGAAAAACGAGATACCTTGGGGGAATCAGCGAAAATGTATGGAAATTTAGGGAAGTGTAGGGGAAATAAAGAAAAACTTGAGGGAAGTGTGGCAAATTGAGGGAGATTAGGGAAAATTCAGGGAAAATAAGAGGAAATTTACGTGTAAAAGGTCAGAATAGGAAAATTAGGGGAAATTAGGGCAAATAAGGGGAAATTGAAGAAAAATTAGCAAAGTGAGAGAATTAGGGGGAAATTGGGGAACTCAATTTCACCATAATTTGGGAAAATCAAGGGGAAAACAAGGAAATTTGGGGCAAATTGCAGAAAAAAATAAGGATATTTGGGGAAAAATCTGGAGAATTTGGGAAAATTAGGGAACACCAAGGGAATTCCAGGCAAATTGATGGAAATCTAGGGAAAGCAGGGGGAAACCAAGGAAATTTGTGGCAAAGTGGGGGACATTTAGGAAAATCAGGGGAAAAACAAGGAAATTTGAGGAAAAATCAGGAAACTTTGGGGGAAATCAGGAAAATTAGGTGAAATTCAGACACCTGGTCCTCTATAGGGCATCTCATGGGATTGATGGGGCCTGGATGCCTGGGTGCCCCTGTCTATTCTTAGGTGAGCTGTGGGGGTCGAGGGGGGGAAGGGGAACCTGTAGGGCCAGCCCCATATATGGTTATGAGGTGAAGGTGCCCCACAGCCCCACTGGCGTCACAAGCTGCTCGGATGTCAGGGGTTGTGGGGGGAGGATGTCCCAAAAATATCCCATTGTGGGGGGAGGGAGAGGGAACAAAGGGATGGGAGGAGGGGCATAGATGCCTGAGTTCCCTTGGAGGGGGAAGCGGGGGGGTCACACCTGTCCTTTGTCTGTCTGTCCCCTCCCCCACCCCAGGGGGACCCAGGCATCCAGGCGAGTCTTTTGGCTTGCCTCATCTATCCCCTAATAAACTGAGGGGGTGGAAGGAAAGGGGAGTTAGAGGGGGCCCCTACAGGGGCTGAGAGTGGGGTATCCTGTGGGTGTGGGGGGTCCTGTGGATCTAGAGGAGCCCTATGGGGATTCTATGAGGCTAGGAGTGGGTTGTATGGAAGGTTTACAGGGCCAGGAGTGGCCTGTGGTAAGGAGGGGAAGCTATGAGGGTCCTATAGGGAAATATTTAGAGGACCTGTGGGGCTGGATGTGGGTCCTATAGGATCATGAGACTGGGGAGGGATGTCTAAGAGTGTATTCTGTGGGGCTGTGCATGCTTACAGGAGTCCTATTGAAAGGAAGTAATGGGAACCCTGTGGGGCTGAGAAGGGTTCTATGCATGTCCTATAGGGCTGGGCTGGTGTCCTACGGGGCTGGGGGTTTGTATGGAGCTGGAGGTAGGTCCTATGAAGTAGGAGGGAGCTATAGGATCCCTCTGGGTGTGAGATATGGGGGTCCCATGGGGCTGGTGGAGCTTTATAGGTCCATAGGGGTCACTGGACCCTATGGGTCGGTGAAGGTCCTATAGGACTACAGAGCAGAGGGAGGGCCCTGTGGAATTGGGGAGTGTACTGTAGATCCATTAGGGTCACCGTGTCCCTATAGGGCAGTAAGGTGGCCTTGAGGTCATCCATCTGTCCATGCCCCCCCCTCCCTCCTGGTGACGCAGCTGCAGGGGGGAGGGGGGATATAAGGGGGGTCCCCCAGCCAGCGCCTGCAGACCCAGGGGCAGGTGGGGCAGGGGGCACTTGGAGCACTCTGAGGGTCTGGGAGAGGGTTATAGGGGAACTGGGGGCAACTGAAAGGGACTGGGAGAGAACAGGGAGGAACTGGGAGGGAACTGGGAGGGTCTATGGGTGAACTGGGAGGGACTGGGAGGGTCTATGGGTGAACTGGGAGGGTCTATGGGGGAACTGGGAGGGACTGGGATTATACTGGGAGGGTCTATAGGGAACTGGGAGGGACTGGGAGGATCTAGGATGGAACTGGGAGGGTCTTTGCGGGAGACTGGGATGATACTGGGAGCATCTGTGGGGAAACAGGGAGGGTTTATGTGGTAACTGGGAGGGACTGGAGTGATACTGGAGGAGGAAGGAGGGTACAGGATAAATCCTAGGGGGATACTGGGTCTTACTGAGCAGTTCTCTGTGTGTGTGTCTGTGTAGTGGTGTACTGGAGAAATACTGGTGGGGCTGGGATGCTGGGATGCAATTGGACATATTGGGATATACTGGGACATACTGGGACATACTGTGGCGGGGTGTTGTGTCCCGGAGCAGGATCAGAACCGCCCTGAGTCTGCACTGTCATCCTCTGACTCGGAGACCACAGAGAGAGGTGGGGCTGAGTGGAAGGAACTGAGGGGGATCTGGGGAGACTGGGGGTGACTGGGAGGGTCTGGCATGATACTGGGAGGGTCTGTAGGGGAACTGGGAAGGACTGGGAGGGATGCAGGAATACTGGGGAGTACTGGGACATGCTGGGGTGGGAAAAAGGGCAGGCAGTGTCAGGCAGTGCAAGGAACAGGGAGCACTGGGGAGGGCACTTGGACTTCCAACAAGGAACTTGGGATGGAGATGAGGACAACTGGCACGACCTAGGAGCACTGGAAAGGAACTGGGAGCACTGGAGAAGAATGGGAGAAGATGCAATCAGTTTGGATGGGGCTGACTGGGAGCACTGGAGAGGAAGCGGAAGAACTGGGAGGGAACTCTACATAATGGAAGCACTGAGGATGGACTAGGGATGGGCCACCTGGGAGGAGTGGGAGCATTGGAGAGGAACTGGGAGCAGTGGGGAGGAATGAAGGATTTGGGCTGACCAGGAGGAAGTGGTAGATGTGGAGAACAGCAGGGAATGATGGGTTCACCAAGAAAAGAGATGCAATCAACTGGGAGGAACTGGCAGCACTTGGAGAGTTTGATCCCTCCTACCCCATCCAGCCCTGTCCAGCGCCACCATGCCTGATGTGGAGATGGCCGAATTTGGGGAGGCCGCCCCCTATCTCCGCAAGTCGGAGAAGGAACGGTTGGCTGCCCAGACCCGTCCCTTTGACCTGAAGAAGGACATTTTCGTCCCTGATGAAAAGGAGGAATTTGTCAAGGCCACTATTGTCAGCCGTGAGGGCTCCAAGATCACTGCTGAGACCGAACATGGCAAGGTGGGGGACCCTAGCCGTACCTGGGACACCAGAACCTCAAAATAACAACTCTATTCCACATGGGACACAAAGAACCCAACCCACCTTCTCTAGAACCCAAGAAACATCTAGACCCCAATATGCCTTCTGCAGCACCCACTGGATGCTCAAATTCCACAGCATCTTCTCTAGAACCCAGGAAATATCTAGACCCTGAACCACCTTTCCCAGAACCCATTGGACAGCTAGACCCCCTCTAACCCAAAGAGACCGAGATCCCAAAATATCTTCTCTATCACTTGAGGGACACCTAGACCTCCTCTGGCCCTCAAGGGAACACCCAGATGCCCAGCTCCCAGCCCTGTGGGAGGGAGCAACTAGGGAAACTCCTTGCCCTGTGTTCCTGCTCCATGATTTCCTCCTTATCTTGAGCAGACAGTGACGGTCAAGGAGGACCAGATCATGCAGCAGAACCCCCCCAAGTTCGACAAGATTGAGGACATGGCCATGCTGACCTTCCTCCATGAGCCTGCTGTCCTCTACAACCTCAAGGACCGCTACGCATCTTGGATGATCTATGTGAGTTGGGAGCCCATGAGGTTCTTCAGACCCCATGCAGAACTCGGACACCCCTTCTGTAGACACCTTGGGCCATATAGATGCAAGATGTCCCTTCTCCAGATCTCATGGTCCACCCATAACTGGGATGATCCTTCTTCACATCTCATGAGCCACTCAGATCCAAAATATCCCAGACCCTTTGGGCCACTCAAAACAAGGATGTCCCTCCTCCAGATCACATGGGCCACCCAAAACTGGGACATTCTCTCTCCAGACCTCCTTGGTCCCCTAGACCCAAGATGTGCCATCTCCAGAACACAGGGTCACCTAAACCCAAGATATCGCCTAGACACAAGAAGTCACTTCTGCAGACCCCTTGGACCCACTCGGTGGGCTGGCACCTCCTGACTCTGACCCACCTGCTCCTTTCTCCAGACTTACTCAGGGCTCTTCTGTGTGACTGTCAATCCCTATAAGTGGTTGCCCGTCTACAATGCCGAGGTGGTGGCTGCCTACCGGGGAAAGAAGCGGAGTGAAGCTCCACCCCACATCTTCTCCATCTCTGACAACGCCTACCAGAACATGCTGACAGGTAGGGACACATAAACATATTCCCTGCTCATTTTTGGGGAGCAGGAGATGTGGGGCAGAGCCAAGGTGGGCTTCAGAACCTCATGTTTCTTCTCCTCATCCCACCAGATCGGGAGAACCAATCCATCCTCATCACGTGAGTGATCTCATCTGTAAACACTGTCTTAGTCCTGCTCACAGCTAACATCCCCCAGCCTGGCACATAGCCCCTTCCCCCTTGAAGTCATGCCCACTGGCCAACCCTTTATCACTACATGGACTTGTCTGTGGAGATCCATTATCCATCCCTCCCCAGTGAGTCCCCACCCCCAGCACCATAGCACCAGGATCCAACCATTGCTCTCCTTGGCTACCCTCAGTGGAGAATCCGGGGCGGGGAAGACAGTGAACACCAAGAGGGTCATCCAGTACTTTGCTGTCATCGCTGCCATTGGTGACCGTGGCAAGAAGGAGGCAGGGGCCCCAGGCAAGGTAAGCGTAGTGGGTGGGGAATGGCACCCTGGAGTGTGGCCAACATTCTGCCACCCGTCTGTCCAACCTATGACATAATCAACCACCCAAAAAATTATCCAAACAAACACTCAAAAATCCAACCAGTCATCCAACCAACCATCTATCCAACCTTCCATTCATCTGTCCCATCCCCATCCAACCAACTAACCATCCCTCCATCCACCCATGTCATCAACCCACGTCCCAGTCCATCAGCTTGACCACCCAGGCAAACCTTCATGGACCGCTGTGTTCTCCCATCCATCCATTCAAACCTCACACCCTACATCCCCTGCCCCTTAATGTGAGAATCCCCCTGACACTGTCCCACTCCATCCAGGGCACCCTGGAGGACCAGATCATCCAGGCCAACCCTGCCTTGGAAGCCTTCGGCAATGCCAAAACTGTCCGGAATGACAATTCATCCAGATTTGTGAGTGTTGGGGCTGGAGTTTGTGAGGAAGAGTCTATGCGGGGGAGTCTATGGGGAAGGGTCTATGGATTGGGATGCTCTGAGATAAGATGGTCACCTCCACCTCCTTCCATTATTCTTCCAGGGAAAGTTCATCCGGATCCATTTTGGGGCCACTGGGAAGTTGGCATCAGCTGACATTGAGACCTGTGAGTAGGTTGAGGGCTCCATGAGAGGACATTTTGTTGTCCCTCCTCTATCCCTCCCTCTATCTATCTATCTATCTATCTATCTATCTATCTATCTATCTCTCCATCCACCTGTCCATCCTTCTCCTCATGCCACCATCCATCTACCCTTCCACATCCTCAAGCCTCCCTCCATTCATCCATCTGACTCTATCTCCTCATCCCATCTTCCACCCATCTTCTCCTCATCCCCACTCCAGACCTCCTGGAGAAGTCTCGTGTCATCTTCCAGCTGAAGGCTGAAAGAAACTACCACATTTACTACCAGATCCTGTCCAATAAGAAGCCAGAGCTATTGGGTGAGCCATACTCCCAACTTCCGGCAAATACCTGATCCTGCACCCCTTTTGGGACCTGCCTTTTCCAACTCCTTTTTCTCCTTTCAGACATGATGCTGGTGACCAACAACCCCTACGACTATGCCTTCATCTCCCAAGGAGAGACCACAGTTCCATCCATTGATGATGCAGAGGAGCTCCTGGCCACGGATGTGAGATGGGAGGCCATCAGGCAGCATGTATGTATCTCTGTGGGCTGGAGAAGATCTTGAACACATTTTTGCCCCACAGAGTGCCTTTGATGTCCTGGGCTTCACCCCAGAGGAGAAAAACTCCATCTATAAACTGACAGGAGCCATCATGCACTTCGGCAACATGAAGTTCAAGCAGAAACAACGGGAAGAGCAGGCAGAACCAGATGGCACAGAAGGTTGGGTCCAGTCAAGGTTGAGGCGGAAACTGGGGTGAGCTCCATGATCCTTCCAGGTTCATATTTTCTCTTCTTCATCCTCAGAGGCAGACAAGTCAGCTTACCTAATGGGGCTGAACTCAGCTGATCTTCTCAAAGGGTTGTGCCATCCTCGAGTCAAGGTGGGCAATGAGTATGTCACCAAGGGGCAGAATGTCCAGCAGGTGAGTAGGACATCCCCAAAATGTCCTCCTTTTGGGGTGACATGGTGCCATCTCCAGTAAGGAGGACACCAAGAGGCCCCTCTCACTGTGGAGCATCACTCTTCCAGGTGATTTATGCTGTCGGAGCCTTGGCCAAAGCCGTGTATGAGAAAATGTTCAACTGGATGGTGACCAGGATCAACAATTCACTGGAGACCAAGCAGCCACGGCAGTACTTCATTGGTGTGCTGGACATTGCTGGTTTTGAAATCTTTGATGTAAGCCCTGGTTGGTTGTGTTGTGTTGACCCCATTGGGTGTGGAGTTAATCTTACTAGATGGTCAGATGACCTTGTTTTCATTTTTGTTGACCCAGCTGGGGCTCAGGTGGACCCAACTGAACATATTAGTTGTTCTGTTGACTCCATTGGCATTCTCCCCTCTTCTTCCCCAGTTCAACAGCTTCGAACAGCTCTGCATCAACTTCACCAACGAGAAGCTGCAGCAGTTTTTCAACCACCACATGTTCGTGCTGGAGCAGGAGGAATACAAGAAGGAGGGCATTGAGTGGGAGTTCATTGACTTTGGCATGGACCTCCAGGCCTGCATTGACCTCATTGAGAAGGTACCACTTCCCTCAGGGCCTCATGAGGCTGGGGAAGGGCCCTTTCAGTTGCAGCTTGGCAGGAACCCCAAAGTTGGCCAGTTTGGTTGTAATTGGTGTTCGCTGTACCCAACAAGGTCTTTTCCTCCTAGCCCATGGGGATCATGTCCATCCTGGAGGAGGAGTGCATGTTTCCTAAGGCCACAGACATGACCTTCAAGGCCAAGCTCTTTGATAATCACCTGGGCAAGTCAGCCAACTTTGGGAAGCCACGAAACATCAAGGGGAAGCAAGAGGCCCACTTTGCCCTTATCCACTACGCTGGCACAGTGGACTACAACATCATCGGGTGGCTGCAGAAGAACAAGGACCCCCTCAATGAGACAGTGGTGGGGCTCTACCAGAAATCAGCCCTGAAGCTCTTGGCCAACCTCTTTGCCAACTATGCTGGGGCTGATGCACGTAAGAGGACCCCCCTTCCTCAACATCTGGGGTTCTTTCCACCCTGTCCCTGTCCTGTCTCATCTTTTCTTCTTCTCCAACAGCCGTGGAGAAGGGGAAAGGAGCTAAGAAGAAAGGTTCCTCCTTCCAAACTGTCTCTGCCCTGCATCGGGTGAGAGTTCAAGGGTTATTGGTGGACCCCAGTGTGTGCAGGCATTGAAAACATATCCTAGGGCAAGGGATGACCCTTGGTGGTACAGGCTGGGGTGTGTCTTCATTCCCTTCATCATCTCCTTCTCCATCTTTCAGGAGAATCTCAACAAGTTGATGACCAACCTGCGGTCCACCCACCCTCATTTTGTCCGCTGCATCATTCCCAATGAGACCAAGTCTCCTGGTGAGCCAGTCCCTGAGGGTTGATCCAGAGGACAGTGCTGGGCCCTGACCAAAGGTGGCCATGGGGAACAGTGCTGTGGGGCAGGTCTCGACTCACCAGTCTTGATGACCCACCAGGTGTGATGAACAACCCCCTGGTAATGCACCAGCTCCGCTGCAATGGAGTGCTGGAAGGCATCCGCATCTGCCGCAAGGGCTTCCCCAATCGCATCCTTTATGGGGACTTCCGTCAGCGGTAGGCACAGAGGAGAAAATGTGGGGATGAGCTGGACAACCCCACTGGTGCTGATTTCAGAGGTTTCCTGTCATCTCTGGTCACCAGGTACCGCATCCTGAACCCTGCTGCCATCCCTGAGGGGCAGTTCATTGACAGCCGCAAGGGCGCTGAGAAGCTCCTGGGATCCCTTGATATTGACCACAATCAGTACAAATTTGGACACACCAAGGTGAGGTCACTTGGTCTCGGTTCTGGTGGTCCCACCATTCACAAGGTTTTCATGGTGGGATCAGGTGGACTCTATGGTCCTATCATGTACTTGTCCACCTGCCCATCTGGGCTCCCTCCATCTACACCACCACCCAACCCTTCACACCTTCAAATTTCAGCAGCACTTATCTTCATCTCTCCTCAAAGGTCTTCTTCAAGGCTGGGCTGCTGGGACTTCTGGAGGAGATGCGGGATGAGCGCCTGGCCCGAATCATGACCCGCTTGCAGGCTCAGGTCCGTGGTTTCCTGTCCCGTCAGGAGTTCAAGAAGATCCTAGAGCGCAGGTAGGTGGTGAGATGGAGATGGTGTTGCATCCATGTTGAGTGGAAGCCCTGGTGACCCACATCATGATGTGGCTTCTCCAGGGATTCACTGCTGGTGATCCAGTGGAACATCAGGGCCTTCATGGGGGTGAAGAACTGGCCTTGGATGAAGCTATACTTCAAGATCAAGCCCTTGTTGAAGAGTGCCGAGACGGAGAAAGAGATGCAGGTAGGAATGGGCCACGGGGAGGGAAGGTGTGTGGGTGGATGGAGAGAGGAAGTGGTATGTGTTGACAAAAAGGAAGAAATGAGATTTACATGGCACCTTTGTGTCTCCCACAGAACATGAAAGAAGAGTTTGGGCGGCTGAAGGAGGCCTTAGAGAAGTCAGAAGCCCGGCGGAAGGAGCTGGAGGAGAAGATGGTCTCCATGCTGCAGGAGAAAAATGACCTTCAGCTCCAAGTGCAGGCTGTGAGTGACCTAGATGTCCTGGCCCCGCACTCCTTTTTCATTCATCTCAAACTAAGCTTACTCCTTCCAGGAGCAAGACAACCTGGCTGACGCTGAGGAGCGCTGTGACCAGCTGATCAAGAACAAGATCCAACTGGAGGCCAAGGTGAAGGAGATGACTGAGCGGATGGAGGATGAGGAGGAGATGAACGCTGAGTTGACAGCAAAGAAGAGGAAGCTGGAGGATGAATGCTCAGAGCTGAAGAAGGACATTGACGACCTGGAGTTGTCCTTGGCCAAGGTGGAAAAAGAGAAACACGCCACTGAGAACAAGGTGAGTGTGGGGATAGGTCTTGATCTCAAATGGTGGGGAATTGAGCTGACTCAAACCAAAGTGAATAGAGTCTGGTGAAGACCCAAGGCTGGTTGGGCTGCCAGATTCAAGGCTGGATGAGTTGGGTCACGAAGACCCAAAACTGCTTGGGTTGAGTTGTGATGAACCAAGGCTGGTTGGATTGCATCATCAAGAACCAAGGCTGGTTGTGTTTTCCCACCTCCTGACTTAGACCCAGCTTCACCAAGAGTAAGTATAACCTCCTGTCTCTTGTCCTACCTCTGGTACCAAGCTGGAGGCCTGATATTTCTCCTGCAGGTCAAGAACCTCACAGAGGAGATGGCTGGGCTGGATGAGATCATTGTCAAGCTAACGAAGGAGAAGAAAGCCCTGCAAGAATCTCACCAGCAAGCGCTGGATGACCTGCAGGCAGAGGAAGACAAGGTCAACACCTTGACAAAGGCCAAAGTCAAGCTGGAACAGCAAGTGGATGACGTGAGTGTCGGTTCCACTCCCATGACAGGCGCATAGCTGGTCCCTTGGGGTTTAGAAGTCCTTCTGGAGTGTGTGTTTGCAGGGGCTGATGGATGTGTCTCTTCCTCACTTGCAGCTGGAGAGTTCACTAGAGCAGGAGAAGAAGATCCGGATGGACCTGGAACGGGCCAAAAGGAAGCTGGAAGGTGATTTGAAGCTGGCTCAGGAGAATATCATGGACCTGGAGAATGACAAGCAACAATTGGATGAGAGGCTGAAAAAGTAGGAGTCTGCACACTTGCTTGTCCTTTACCTATAACACCTCTGCTGAGCACTTGGGAGAATGTTGTTACTTGTGTTTCTCTCCACACCTAGGATAGACTTTGAGCTCAATGCCCTCAATGCCAGAATCGAGGATGAGCAAGCAGTTGCAGCCCAGCTCCAGAAGAAGCTCAAAGAGCTTCAGGTGAGGTGGGCTTCAGCTTGGGGTTCAAGCAAAACAGGAACCAGTCCTCCCCATTACCTTCTATATATCTTTTTGAGAAAGACCTAAACCAGTGTGCCACTCACCTGAGGTTGGAAGCCCATGGCATGTCCCTTGTACCAGAACTTCTCTGTCATTTATTGCCTTGAAATTACTCATGGGCTCCTGGACAGGTTGGCTTTTGTGGGGGCTGAGCTGAACCAATGGGTTTGGAGTACTCAAGGTAGGGAGAGGATCTTGGGTAGAATCATCTGAGCTGAGCAGACCATCTGGGTTGAATCACATTCCTTCTAACGTCCTTAGAGAAGTTTGTGCTCAGCTGTCTGTTAGTTGGTTAGCTCTAGGAATGGTTGAGTTGAATGTCCTCAAGACCAGTTGAGCTGAAGAATCTCAAGGTAATTTGAGAAGGTGGAGTGTCTGCAAATAATGCCAAGTTGATCTGGAGAGGTCAGATCTTGACTAGGTTGAAGAGAACTGGATGGGATCGAGACTGGTTGAGGTGAACCCTGAACCCAGGTCTACAGCTGTCTGGGTTGAGCTTAAGAGTCTACAGTTCATTGGGTTGACTTGAATTGACTTTAAGACTCTCCAGCTTGATTGGTTGAGTTGAGTGGAGGAGTTGCATGAAACCAGAACTGTTGAAAATATGTTCATCCTCGGAGCACAGGCACGGATTGAGGAGCTGGAGGAGGAGTTGGAAGCAGAGCGGACAGGCAGAGCCAAGGTGGAGAAGCTGCGCTCAGACCTGTCTCGGGAGCTGGAGGAGATCAGTGAGCGGCTGGAGGAGGCAGGTGGTGCCACTTCAGTGCAGATTGAGCTCAACAAGAAGCGGGAGGCAGAGTTCCAGAAGATGCGGCGGGATCTGGAGGAGGCCACGCTGCAGCACGAGGCCACGGCTGCTGCGCTGCGCAAGAAGCACGCTGACAGCGTGGCTGAGCTCAGCGAGCAGATTGACAACTTACAGCGCGTCAAACAGAAGCTGGAGAAGGAGAAGAGTGAGCTCAAGCTGGAGCTGGATGATGTTGGCTCCAACATGGAGCAACTGATAAAGGCCAAGGTAGGAAATAGGTCTCCAGCCACGAAGGGACAACTTCCACTGCCCTTTCAAGGTTTCCTTTCATCTTCCTGCCCTTCATGTTTGTAGGCCAACCTGGAGAAGATGTGCCGTACCATGGAAGATCAGATGAATGAGCACCGGACCAAGTCCGAAGAGGCTCAACGCATGGTCAATGACCTCACCACTCAACGAGCCAAGCTCCAGACAGAAAACGGTGAGGGGCTTGCTCTTCCCTAACCCAATTGCCTAACTCTTGCCCAGTGGAGTGGCTTTGGGGTGTGTCCCACATGTGATTATCCACCATTCCACTCAACAGGTGAGCTCTCCAGGCAGCTGGAGGAGAAGGAAGCCTTCATCAACCAGATGACACGAGGGAAACTCACCTACACACAGCAGCTGGAGGATCTCAAGAGGCAGCTAGAGGAAGAAGTCAAGGTAGGGCTTTGTTGAGGGCTCAGTGGGCTGAAACACACCTCCAGTGTCAAGGATGCAGTTGGTTTGGGATTGAGAGGTGCATCATGAGCCTGCCCTGACAGCAGGAGAAAATGAATTGAGGGTCCTCAGAAATTCAGTAAGGTTGTTGGGTTATAAGGAGGTTGGGTTGGATTTATTGGTTGGTTGGTTGGTAACTGGGTTGTTGGAGTTGAAGAATGCCAATATGGTTAAAGTTGATATGGACCCAACTTCTCCCCACTTCGTAACTCTCTCCTCTCCCAGGCCAAGAATGCACTGGCCCACGCCCTCCAGTCAGCCCGGCACGACTGTGACCTTTTGAGGGAGCAGTATGAGGAGGAGACAGAGGCCAAGGCTGAGCTCCAGCGCTCACTCTCCAAGGCCAACTCTGAGGTGGCACAGTGGAGGACCAAGTATGAGACAGATGCCATCCAGCGCACTGAGGAGCTAGAGGAGGCTAAGTGAGTAATCTCTCCATGAAGGGAGCTTCTCTGGGGCAGGGGAGAGTGGACACCCTTCCACCGTAGAAGAATCTGGAGAAGGTATAGGGATCTGAAGACAGTATAGGAGATCCAAAGTCTCAGCCAACCAGTGGGTGGAAGAAGGTTTGAGTTCACCCACTTGGTCCATAGGTCACCACAGCCAGGTTTTCTCCCATGGCAGGAAGAAGCTGGCCCAGCGGCTGCAGGAGGCTGAGGAGGCGGTGGAGGCAGTCAATGCCAAGTGTTCCTCCCTGGAGAAGACCAAGCATCGACTGCAAAATGAGATTGAAGATCTCATGGCAGACCTGGAGCGATCAAATGCAGCAGCTGCTGCATTGGACAAGAAGCAGAGAAACTTTGACAAGGTGGGAGGACCAAGAAATGGTGGAAGGAGAAGGGTGGGAAGAGGGTAGAGAAATGTGGGTCCCATGAATCAGAAATAGACAGGAGAAGTCCAGAAGAAAGCTGAACAACTTTCAAGGGCCATGTTTTATCAGAGCTTCAAGTCCCTTTCAGAACAGTATTGGGGAAAGGAGGAGGAGTAATGAAAGAGGGTTCTTCATGGGCAAAGCAGCAGCTGAGCAGGTGGTGTCCTTGCAGATTTTGTCTGAGTGGAAGCAGAAGTTTGAAGAGTCACAGGTGGAGCTGGAAGCATCACAGAAAGAGGCCAGGTCCCTCAGCACTGAGCTCTTCAAGCTGAAAAATGCTTATGAGGAGTCACTTGATCACTTAGAGACTTTAAAGAGGGAAAACAAGAATCTCCAAGGTGAGACTGTGGCCTTTTCCCACCCACCTTGTTGTATTCTACTACCTTCCACCAAGTCTGATGAGCTCTCATCTGGGCAGAGGAGATCTCGGACCTGACGGAGCAGCTGGGTGGCAGCCACAAGACCATCCACGAACTGGAGAAGGTCCGGAAGCAGCTGGATGCCGAGAAACTGGAACTCCAAGCTGCACTGGAGGAGGCTGAGGTGAGCCAAATCACATCCCCGTGAGTCCCTAATTGGTCCTAGTCTTCTCTGTGGCCCTCTAATTTCTCTCCGTCTCCACCAGGCCTCTCTGGAGCACGAGGAGGGAAAGATCCTGAGGGCCCAACTGGAGTTCAACCAGGTCAAGGCAGACTATGAGCGCAAGCTGGCCGAGAAGGATGAGGAGATGGAGCAGGCCAAGCGCAACCACCTGCGGGTGGTGGACTCACTGCAGACATCTCTGGACGCTGAGACCCGGAGCCGCAATGAAGCCCTGAGGCTGAAGAAGAAGATGGAGGGTGACCTCAATGAGATGGAGATTCAGCTCAGCCATGCCAACCGCGTGGCTGCTGAGGCTCAGAAGCAAGTCAAGACCTTGCAGGGCTACCTCAAGGTATCCATCAAACCTCTATCCCCTAAGAATGTTGAGATGTAGTAGGTCCCACCACCCCAGAGTGAAAGAAAGGTAGACCTTGAGCCACTTCTCCACCATCCCTATTCACCCTCTTTCCCCATGCCTCCTTGTAGGACACCCAACTGCAGCTGGATGATATGGTACGGGTCAATGAGGACCTGAAGGAGAACATTGCCATTGTGGAGAGGAGAAACAACCTCCTCCAGTCAGAGCTGGAAGAGCTGCGGGCAGTGGTGGAACAGACTGAGAGGGCCCGCAAATTGGCCGAGCAGGAGCTGATTGAGGCCAGCGAGAGGGTCCAGCTTCTCCACTCACAGGTGAGACTTCACATACCTTCCAGGAGAGAGAGGTCACCTCCATCCATGGATGTGGGCTTCTAATGGGTTGACTTGTCAAGATCTCCAGATCCTTTCAGCATGCAGAGTTGGCAGGGAGCAGAGGGGCATTAAGTACCGGGAGGGTTGAAGAAGGATGGGTCAGCAGTTCAACAGACACTTCCTGAGATCCTCTCCTCCAACTCTAGAACACCAGCCTCATCAACCAGAAGAAGAAGATGGAGGCTGACATCTCCCAGCTGCAGACAGAGGTGGAAGAGGCCATCCAGGAGTGCAGGAATGCTGAGGAGAAGGCCAAGAAAGCCATCACTGATGTGAGTGCCATGGTGGGACCAACATCTAGGACAGCTTCCACTGGAGGGTGATGGAGAGCATGCTTTGGTCCTCCTTCTGTGCTTGCTTCTCTCCCTGGTCAGGCGGCCATGATGGCAGAGGAGCTGAAGAAGGAGCAGGACACCAGTGCCCATCTGGAGCGGATGAAGAAGAACATGGAGCAGACCATCAAGGACCTGCAGATGAGATTGGATGAGGCTGAGCAGCTGGCCCTCAAAGGGGGCAAGAAGCAGCTGCAGAAGCTGGAGGCTCGTGTGCGGGAGCTGGAGAATGAGCTGGAGGCCGAGCAGAAGCGCCATGCCGAGAGTGTCAAGGGTCTCCGCAAGTCCGAGCGTCGCGTCAAGGAGCTCAGCTACCAGGTGGGGCTCCTGGGCTTGCCCAGGTCATCCACTCTGTGGCCCCAGGGCCTTTTGCTGTACACGACTTAGAACATGGTTGACCTGCTGGCCAGAGAGACACGAGTAAACTAGATCATCCACTGCGTGAATGTGGTCTAGTTTAGATATGATACTGCATGATACTATAGTGGGATCCAGAATCTTGTCTGTGCCATGAGCCACACAGGCCACCTCTTGGTGTCCGATCATCCATGAGGTCTTTGCATGATCCAGAACTTCTGATGGGACCTCATCACAGGCAAGAAGATACCTTCAAACAGGGAGACAACCTACTTTCTGCCCCACAGTTGAGGCCACCCACAGACCTAGAGAAGCTCCAGGAACATAATTAACTGTCCCAAGAACATCATTAACTGTCTCCTGAACCCTCACTGCTCTGGTGATGATTCAAAACACAGTTAGGGTCATGTCCTGACCCACATGTGTCTCACCCCACAGACGGAAGAGGACCGCAAGAACCTGGTCCGGCTCCAGGACCTTGTGGACAAGCTCCAAATGAAGGTCAAGGCCTACAAACGGCAGGCAGAGGAGGCGGTGAGCACTGGAGGGACATCTGTGGGACCACCTCCCAGGAGTGGATAGCATGGGATTGGGGTGTGGGAGAGGATGTGGGGGGTAGCAGGGGACCTTGGGGTGGTCAAGGGGTGGGGTATCATGGGGTGAGGAGAGTAGGTCAAGAGAAAGTGGGGAAAATGAGTGGGAGGCGGGATGTAGAGATGGTTGTGGGAAGGGTGGATGTTAAGATGGATGGTTTGTTGAGTAGATGGCTGGGTGGCTGGAACATGGGATGTCTGGAAGGACAGGTGAGTCTAGATGGAGCAATAAGAAGATAGGATGGAGGGACAGTTGGCAGGGTGGCAGGAGGCCAGACAGAGCTGTGTGGGAGCCTCTCTGGTGTCCCTGGACCCTCAGGAGGAACAGGCTAACTCCAACCTGGCCAAGTTCCGCAAGGCACAGCACGAGCTGGATGAGGCAGAGGAGCGTGCTGACATTGCCGAGTCCCAGGTCAACAAGCTGCGGGCCAAGAGCCGTGACATTGGAGCCAAGGTGGGACTTTCCCCTGCCCTACAGCTTCCCCATGTCTGCCCCACACCTTCCTCATGCTCACAGTCCCTTTTTCTCATTCTCCATCAGAAGGGACTCAACGAAGAGTGAAGCTCTGGACCCCCAACAATATCCCCTGGACCTCCAAGTGGTCCACCCCCACTCCCAGCCCCCTCACCTTGGTCAACTAATAAAAACCATTGAGCAGCAGCAGCAGCAGTTTTTGTGGGGCTGTGTTTGTGTGGGGAGGCTGGGAGTTCCCCATGGCATGGCACCCACAAGATGTCTGTAGCCCAGACAAGATCACCAACCAGTGTGCAGCACAGCGTGCTCCACAGCATGATGCAACCAGACCCACAGTGCAATGTGATGTGAAGCATGAGCTCAACCCTGAGCTGCCCCACAGTGTATCTCTATCTACTCCATGGTGTTCTATAACCTCAACCTGCTCCACACTAACCAAGATCCATGTGGGGGCAGAGATACATCTGGGGGAAGATTTGGGCGTGGGGAGGGAGGGAACCCCCGGAGGTAGGGGACAGCATCTGAGACCCCCACATATGGAGTAGGGCCTGAGTGGATGCCTTGGGCGTGTCTTGGCTCCTGAGGTTGCACCTTCTCCTGCTGCACGTGCTTGGGTCCCTTTGTCCTGGCCTCAGTGTTCCCCTAGCCACCAGCCGGTCTGTCCCATTACACACCATGTCCCACAACCCCCCATGCCCTACTGACATTCTGTCCCATGTCCCTCCATTGCTCTGGACTTTCCATTCATCACCCCACCACCTCTTGGCCCACCAGCCCCGTGTCCTCCATCTCCCATAGTCCTCCCACCTCCTCCACGTCCCCCTAGGTCCCTGCATGTTCTCTATGTCTCACTGTCCCTCTGCACCCTGCCTGTCCCTCC
>VWYN01017307.1:41866-74481 GCA_013400075.1 Hippolais icterina
GATCTGGGCGGGGGGAGGTGCCCCCCTCCTTCTCCCTAATCAGCCACCCCCTCCCCAGGAATGCTCCTCCCCTCTCCTTCCCATGATGGTCTATAAAGGCCTTGGGGCTGCGGGGCTGGCATAGGTGTCGGCGTGGGGCAGAGAGGGAGAGGGTGGGGGCATAGTGGGAATATGGGATGTGGATATGAAGGGCTGAGGGAGGATATGGGCATCTGTGGGGCGCACAGGGGGGTTATGGGGCATATAAGGATCTATGGGGCACAGGAATTTGTGGGGGATATGGGGCAAAGGGGGCCTATGGGACACATAGGGGTTCTCTGGGGTGTGGGGTACACATGAGGTTATGAGGCACAGAGGACCTAAAAAGTACTGAGGGGAAATGTGGGGGAAAGAGATGTATGGGTGCACAGCAATCTAGGGGACACTGGTGGTCTGTGAGGCACCCAGGGGGGCTATGTGGCACAAGCAGGGTTATGGGGCACATGGGGTCTATATGGCAAAGTGATCTATGGGGCATAAAGGGGTCTATAGGGGGCATGGGATGTAGCCCTACTCACCCTCTGCATGCCCTTCCAGCTTCCTTCATCTTACCTGCTAGATCCACAGACTTCAGGTGAGGGTGATGCTGTGGGGCAGCATGGGGATGGGTGCTTGGATGACTGATGGGGGTGGAGTGGGGGTGCAGCTATGCTGCTATAGGGTGTATGTGTTGCAATAGGGTCTGCACATCACTACAGGGGATACATGCTCTATTTTGGGGGTCTGCATGTGGGGCTGTGCAGGACTTAAATGTTCCCTGCATTGTTATAGGGGTCCTTGCACTGCTATGGATCTCTATGCATCACCGTAGGGATGCCTGAATTACTATGGGGGTCTGTGCATGGCTATAAGAGTCTTTGTGTTGCAGGGGTCCGTGCATTACTCCAGGGGTTGGTGGTCCCTGATTGTGGAGGTGCCTGCATCAGTACAGGAGTCTCTACATGAGGCTGTGCATGGTTATTGGGGTCCCTGCATGACTATAGGGGTCTGCCTACAGCTCTAGGGGTTGTGTGCACTGTATAGGGCTCAATACATGGGGTCATGAATGGCTATAGGATTCTGTGAAGAGACCATACACAATAATGAGATACTGTGCATCACTATTAGGGGGCCTTTAATGGCTATAGGGGTCCCTGCAGGGAGTCCCTGAACCACTACAGGAGTCTGTGCATGGGGCAGTGTGTGACTACGTGGGTGTGGAGAAGGCTCCCTGCACATACATCTATGGGGACCCATGCATGGGGCTGTGCACAGCTACAAAGCTCTCTCTGGCTTTAGTGTCTGCCACAGCCACAGGGGTCTGGGCATGGCTATAGGGGCCCATGCATGGCAATGAGCTCTGCCAGTGGGATTGTGTGGGGCCATGGAAGAAGGGGTGAGACCCTGTGGCCACAGCCTCACAGCCCCCCAGGTGATGCAGGGTCCCTGTCTGTGTGCGGCAGGATGGCGGACGCAGTGCTGGCAGCGCTGGGGGCAGCAGCGCCCTTCCTGCGGCCAGGGGAGCGGGAGCGGCTGGCGGCGCAGACCAGACCCTTCGACCCCCGCAGCGAGTGCTTCGTCCCCCACCCCCGGGAGGAGTTTGTTCGGGGACGGGTGACAGCCCGGCAAGGAGGGGAGGCCACCGTGCAGACTGAGCTGGGAGAGGTGGGCAACTGGGGGATAGGGGTGGGTGAGGGGAGGGGGGCAAGGGGCCATGTGGGGCAAAGGATTAATGGGGGTGAGGGAGTAATGGAGGGAAGGGGTAAGGATGGGAAGGGTTGATGGCAATGGGGGTATAGGGGGTGACTGATGGGGGAAACAAGGGGGGGTTGGGCATCATGGGGTGTGAGGGGTTGGTGGAAAGTAGTGGGGTGAAGAGTTTAGGAGGAGGGATTAATGGGATGAAATTACTGGGGAAGGGGTTAAAGAAGGGAGAGAGGTTGAAGGTTGGGGGGGGAGTAAATGGAGGAGGGGGAAACCAGGCTGATAGTGGTGGGGGCTCTGACCCATTGAAGACTCTCAACCCATGGAGGTTACCCCTCCAACCCATAGGAGACCTCTCCCAACCCATGGACACCTCCCAACCCCCATCCCCATGTCTCCCCCCAGACGGTGACGGTGAAGGAAGCTGACATTCACCAGCAGAACCCCCCCAAATTTGACAAGATTGAGGACATGGCGATGCTGACCTTCCTCCATGAGCCTGCCGTCCTCTACAACCTCAAGGAGCGCTATGCCTCTTGGTTGATCTATGTGAGCTTTCCCAAAAGCCCCTGGAGCACCTGGGAAGTAGGCGGGGCCTTCCCCACAGTCTATGGGGTGGATGGAAACTAGTGACCCTTCCCTAAAGCTCTTGGGATGCCTAGAACCAGATGGGCCTTCCAGAGAGTCTATGGCCACCTAAAACCTGGTGTGGCTTTTTCATGGACTTTGGGACACCTAGAGCTTGGTGGCCCTTCTCCAGCTCCCTTGATATCCCATTTTTAGACTGCCTCAGCCACCAAGACCTGAGATGTTACATTGCCTGACCCCTTTGGCCCCCCCAGATCCAAGATGTCACTTCAATAGCCCCCTTGATGGGACACAATATGTCCCATCCCCAGACCCGTTAGGCCACTGGCACGAGATGTCCATCTCTGCATGTTGTGGGCTCCCCAGACCCAAGATGTCCCTTCTCCAGCCCCTTTTCGGACAGCCAAAATCAGGATATCTCATCATCACATCCCTTGGGCCACCTAGACCCGACACATCCTGGCTCTGACCCACCTGTCCTTTTCTCCAGACTTACTCAGGGCTCTTCTGTGTGACTGTCAATCCCTATAAGTGGTTGCCCGTCTACAATGCCGAGGTGGTGGCTGCCTACCGGGGAAAGAAGCGGAGTGAAGCTCCACCCCACATCTTCTCCATCTCTGACAACGCCTACCAGAACATGCTGACAGGTAAGGATATCCCGTGAGGACCTCAAACTAGAAGACCCCACTCCAAAAAAATGGCTCCTGTCTTAGAACTGGCTCTCATATTGGAGGATGGAGAACCTCAGCCTTAGCCTCAAGACCCCAGTCATCCCACCTGACTCTTCTCTTTTCTTGGCAGACCGAGAGAACCAGTCCATCCTCATCACGTAAGGCCCTGCTTTTTCCAAACCTGCCCCATAGCAGTGAGGTGGGATGAAGAACCCACCAGGATGTTATCCAATATCTCTCACTGTTGCCCCTCCAGCGGAGAATCTGGGGCGGGGAAGACAGTCAACACCAAGAGGGTCATCCAATACTTTGCCAGCATTGCTGCCATTGGTGACCGCAAGAAGGAGGTGACCAATAGCAGCAAGGTGAGTGCCTCAGTCCATGTACCCTTGGCAGAGAGTGTACCCCAGTGGTGTCCACACCCAGCATTGTCCCACCCCATCCAGGGCACCCTGGAGGACCAGATCATCCAGGCCAACCCTGCCTTGGAGGCCTTCGGAAATGCCAAGACCCTCCGCAATGACAACTCATCCCGATTTGTGAGTGGTGGGGGTGGGTTCTATGAGGAAGGGTCTATGGGGCAGTTTGTGGGACGAGGTCAATGGTGTGGGATGTGCTGCATGAAGGCAGCCACCTCCACCTCCTGCCACTGCTTTCCCAGGGGAAGTTCATCCGAATCCATTTCGGGGCTACTGGGAAGTTGGCATCAGCTGACATTGAGACCTGTAAGTAGGTTGAGAGCCCAATGAGAGGATGTCTTGTAGTCCAGCATCCATCCATCCATGGACTTATCTATTGATGGATTTATTCATCCATCCTAGGACTCATCCATGTATGGACTCCTCCATCCACCCATGAACTTCATCCATGCACCCAGGAACTCCATCCATACATATTTCCCTTTCTCCCTCCATCCAGTCACCTCATCTTCATCTCCTAATCCCACCTGACCTTCCATTTTTCTGCCTTCTATCCTCCATCTCATCCCACCATCCAGATACTCCTCCTTTTCCATCTCTTCATACTACCATCCATTTCTCCATATCTCAATCCATCTTCTCATCCCAACCTCCATCCTCCTTCTCTCCATACCTCGCTCAGACCTCCTGGAGAAGTCCCGTGTCATTTTTCAGCTGAAGGCTGAGAGGAACTATCACATCTTTTACCAGATCCTCTCCAACAAGAAGCCAGAGCTGCTGGGTGAGTAGGGTGCTTGGCCTTGAGTCTTCCACTTCCTCTCCTCCAATTCCCTGCTCCTTCTTGGGGCAATTGAGGATGATTTGGGGCTGTTTAGCCAGAGCAAATGCTCAGCTTTTTTCTCTATCCTGGGCCCACGGAGCAGAAATGCTTCTCATCACAAACAACCCCTATGACTACAGTTATGTCTCCCAAGGAGAGGTGACTGTGGCCTCCATCGATGACTCTGAAGAGCTGTTGGCAACCGACGTAAGTGGTGGGGTGGACAGGTGGACATGATGAATTGAAGGAAAAGTGCCAGGTGGATGGTTAAGATAGTAGAAGATGGATGGGTGGAGGAGAGGAGGAACATAGGGATGAGAAGTGGAGGATAGGAAGGGTGGAAGATGGTGGGTTGGTGGAGTGGGATGATGTGGGGTGAGGGACAGAAGGTAAGACAGGAGACAGGGAGTGGAGGAGGTTGTGGGTAGAGATAAAAATAGGTTGGGGAGTACTTAGGTGGACAGATGTGTCCATGGGTGAACAAGTCCTCAAATAGCTGGATGAGTCCATGGATGCATGGATGGAGTTAATGGTGAAAGGATGAGTCCATGGATGGATGAGTCCATAAACAGATGAGTTGATGGGTGGATGGATCGATGGATCCATGGTTAGAAGAGTCCATGGATGGATGTAGTCCTCCGATAGATGGATAGCTGAATCCATAATGGGCGAGTTCAGGGGTGGATGAGTCCGCAGATGGATGGAGGAACTGATAAGCTGGAAGGGCAGAGGGACACAAATGGTGGCCAGCAGAGAGCCATGGCCACAGCTGGTGGCAGGGCCCTCTTCCATCCCCCCCCACCTATCACCCAGAGCGCTTTTGATGTCCTGGGCTTCACGGCTGAGGAGAAGGCTGGTGTCTACAAGCTGACGGGTGCCATCATGCACTTCGGCAACATGAAGTTCAAGCAGAAACAACGGGAAGAGCAGGCAGAACCAGATGGTACTGAAGGTGAGTGGGTATGGGATAACATAGGTCTTGGGGTCACCAGGTTAGATGGAGTCTGACAGCATGTCTTGTTCTTGATGCTCTGCAGATGCTGACAAGTCAGCCTACTTGATGGGGCTGAACTCAGCTGACCTTCTCAAGGGGTTGTGTCACCCCCGGGTGAAGGTGGGCAATGAATATGTCACCAAGGGGCAGAATGTCCAGCAGGTGTACTACTCCATTGGGGCCTTGGCCAAGGCTGTTTATGAGAAGATGTTCAACTGGATGGTGGTGAGGATCAACAACTCTCTGGATACCAAGCAGCCAAGACAGTACTTCATCGGTGTGCTGGACATTGCCGGATTTGAGATCTTTGATGTGAGGACTGAGGGGGTGGCAGGGTATTTGTCCCTTGGGAGTTGGGTGTTTAGATGATCTTCTGAAGCTTCATGTTGACCTCTTTCGGAAACTTGACCTCTTTGGGCCTTGTGTTGATCCTCCTGGGTGTTGAGTTGACCTCATTGATACTACTGGGCATTCTATTCATCCAGTTGGGTGCTGAGTTGATCCAGTTAACCCCATTGGCCATCTCCCCTCTTCTTCCCCAGTTCAACAGCTTCGAGCAGCTCTGCATCAACTTCACCAACGAGAAGCTGCAGCAGTTTTTCAACCACCACATGTTCGTGCTGGAGCAGGAGGAATACAAGAAGGAGGGCATTGAGTGGGAGTTCATTGACTTTGGCATGGACCTCCAGGCCTGCATTGACCTCATTGAGAAGGTACCACCTCCCCCAGGGTCTCATCGGGGCTGAAGGGACTGCTGGGGAAGGGCCCTTTCAGTTGGAACCTGCCAGGGACCCCAAAGTTGGTCAGCTGGGTTGTGCTTGGTGTCCTCCACCACCACTTTTCTTCCTAGCCCATGGGGATCATGTCCATCCTGGAGGAGGAGTGCATGTTTCCCAAAGCCTCGGACATGACCTTCAAGGCCAAGCTCTTTGATAATCACCTGGGCAAGTCAGCCAACTTTGGGAAGCCACGGAATGTCAAGGGGAAGCCAGAGGCCCATTTCTCTCTTGTCCACTACGCTGGCACAGTGGACTACAACATCATCGGGTGGCTGGAGAAGAACAAGGACCCTCTCAATGAGACAGTGGTGGGGCTCTACCAGAAATCAGCCCTGAAGCTCTTGGCCAACCTCTTCTCCAACTACGCTGGGGCAGATGCTGGTGGGTGAATGGATGGTGGGGTGATGGAGAGATGAGTTGATGGAAAAGACTACTGTCCACTCTACTGTCACGCTCTTTCCTGTGTTACCCTACCCCTCTTCTCTCCAGGTGGCGATGGAGGGAAGGGGAAGGGAGCCAAGAAGAAAGGTTCCTCCTTTCAGACTGTCTCAGCCCTGCATCGGGTGAGGGACCTACATAGTGGACCCAGTGTGCGGCAGTGGAAGAAAAACCACCTGACGGGTGGATTACCCCGTCAGTCCCAATGACCCTCTCTTGCTCCCTCATTAGTCAGCTTCTTCCCTCCTCCCTCCTCAACAGGAGAACCTCAACAAGCTGATGGCCAACCTCAAGACTACCCACCCTCATTTTGTCCGCTGCATCATCCCCAATGAGCGGAAGGAGCCGGGTGAGCAAAGAGCAGGGCTGAGGGCAGGGAAAAGGGTGGCAGGTGTGGCTTGTGGCTGACACCATCCCTCTTACCCACTGCCAGGTGTGATGGACAATCCTCTGGTAATGCATCAGCTGCGCTGCAATGGGGTCCTAGAGGGCATCCGCATCTGCCGCAAGGGCTTCCCCAACCGCATCCTTTATGGGGACTTCCGCCAGCGGTAGGCACAGAGACATGGGGAGGTGATGGACAACCCAGCTGGGGCTGACCTCAGGGTCTTCATGTCTCCTCTGGTCACCAGGTACCGCATCCTGAACCCTGCTGCCATCCCTGAGGGGCAGTTCATTGACAGCCGCAAGGGCGCTGAGAAGCTCCTGGGATCCCTTGATATTGACCACAATCAGTACAAATTTGGACATACCAAGGTGAGGCTCCGTGGTCTCTCCATG
Source organism: Hippolais icterina (assembly GCA_013400075.1). Taxonomy (NCBI): domain Eukaryota; kingdom Metazoa; phylum Chordata; class Aves; order Passeriformes; family Sylviidae; genus Hippolais; species Hippolais icterina. The sequence goes on from VWYN01017307.1 coordinate 49,078, forward strand.
GTCCTACCACCCATGGGGTCATGTGGACCCCATGGTCTCACCACTGATGTGTCCACCTGCCTATCCACCCCACCATCCATAGCTTCATTCTCCCAACAATCCATCAACCCATCCGTCTACGAACCCTTCCCAACCAATTCACCCTCTCACTTGCCTTCTTCCTCCATCAGGTCTTCTTCAAGGCTGGGCTGCTGGGACTTCTGGAGGAGATGCGGGATGAGCGCCTCTCCCGCATCATCACCCGCATCCAAGCTCAGGCCCGAGGACAGCTCATGCGCATTGAGTTCAAGAAGATCCTGGAGCGCCGGTGAGAGGGGAAGGGTCTTGCTCCTTGAGAAGCGACCTCTGGTGGGTCACTAGGTTTGTGGTGTAGTGGCATCTGTGTTACCATTCTAGCGACTCACTGCTGGTGATCCAGTGGAACATCAGGGCCTTCATGGGGGTGAAGAACTGGCCTTGGATGAAGCTATACTTCAAGATCAAGCCCTTGTTGAAGAGTGCCGAGACAGAGAAGGAGATGCAGGTGGGAGGAGGGAATGAGGCAGGCACCTTGGGATCCAAAATGGGTCAGGTGGAGTTGAAGGATAGAGGGGATAGGATGTGGCTACTGGTCTCCTTGGCTTTTCTTCAGAACATGAAGGAAGAGTTTGGGCGGCTGAAGGAGGCCCTGGAGAAGTCAGAGACCCGGCGCAAGGAGCTGGAGGAGAAGATGGTCTCCATGCTGCAGGAGAAGAATGACCTTCAGCTCCAAGTGCAGGCCGTGAGTGAGATTGTCCCCCAAAACCATGTCAGGGGGTGACCAGCACCCTTCCAGGGCCACCCTACTTCATCTACCACTCCAATACAGGAGCAAGACAACCTCAATGATGCTGAGGAGCGCTGCGACCAGCTGATCAAGAACAAGATCCAGCTGGAGGCCAAGGTGAAGGAGCTGACAGAGAGACTGGAGGATGAGGAAGAGATGAACGCAGAGCTGACAGCTAGGAAGAGGAAGTTGGAGGATGAGTGTTCGGAGCTGAAAAAGGATATTGATGATCTAGAGCTGACTCTGGCCAAGGTGGAGAAGGAGAAACATGCCACTGAGAACAAGGTGAGGGTGGAGAGAGACCTTGATTTGTTGTGGGGATTTGGGTCAACACAATCTGGTTGTGTTGGTTGAGGAAATTCAAGGCTAGTTGATCTGGGCTACATGAAGACTCAGCATCTTTTGGGTTCCCAACCACTGCAGTGGCCTCATTGGCCAAGGACAACAGCAGCATCACCCAGCTTTGCTCTACCTCTGGTACTAAGCTGGAGGCCTAGTGTTTCTCCTCCTTCAGGTCAAGAACCTCACAGAGGAGATGGCTGGGCTGGATGAGATCATTGTCAAGCTAACGAAGGAGAAGAAGGCCCTGCAAGAATCTCACCAGCAAGCGCTGGATGACCTGCAGGCAGAGGAAGACAAAGTCAACACCCTGACAAAGGCCAAACTCAAGATGGAACAGCAAGTGGATGATGTGAGTGTGGTCTGATCCCACCATGGGTAACGCTGAGGAGCTTTCTGGGGCAGATACGATGGAAAACTGAGGTTTCCCCATTTCCGTGTTTCCACACAGCTTGAAGGCTCCCTGGAACAGGAGAAGAAGATCCGGATGGACCTGGAGCGGGCCAAAAGGAAGCTGGAAGGTGATTTGAAGCTGGCTCAGGAGAATATCATGGACCTGGAGAATGACAAGCAGCAACTGGAGGAGAAGCTCAAGAAGTAAACATGGACCTCTTTCCCCAGTCTAAATTGATCAGGGGGCAAGGCAGAGACCTCACTGCTGACTGCTTTCATTTGCAGGAAAGAGTTTGAGATCAATCAGCAGAACAGCAAAGTTGAGGATGAGCAGGCTCTGGCTCTGCAGCTCCAGAAGAAGCTGAAAGAGCTGCAGGTGAGGGATCTATTCTCCACTTATTTGGGCTGGACTGGAGAGCCTCCAGCTGGTTGGGTTGAGGTGAAGAGTCTCTATCTGGTTAGGCTGGGTTTAAGAGTTTCCAGTTGGTTGACAAATGTTCAGATGTCTGGGATGAGCTGAAGTGTTTTCAGCTTATTGAAAGCTGAAAAGGGGTGAGTTGCGTTGAAAAGTCTCCAGCTCAAATGTTGAGCTGAATGGAGGAGCTGGGTGGAGCCAAGTCTGCTGACAGCAGCTCTATCCCTGGAGCACAGGCACGGATTGAGGAGCTGGAGGAGGAGTTGGAAGCAGAGCGGACAGGCAGAGCCAAGGTGGAGAAGCTGCGCTCAGACCTGTCTCGGGAGCTGGAGGAGATCAGTGAGCGGCTGGAGGAGGCAGGTGGTGTCACTTCAGTGCAGATTGAGCTCAACAAGAAGCGGGAGGCAGAGTTCCAGAAGATGCGGCGGGATCTGGAGGAGGCCACACTGCAGCATGAGGCCACGGCTGCTGCACTGCGCAAGAAGCACGCTGACAGCGTGGCTGAGCTCAGCGAGCAGATTGACAACTTACAGCGCGTCAAACAGAAGCTGGAGAAGGAGAAGAGTGAGCTCAAGCTGGAGCTGGATGACCTCAGCTCCAACATGGAGCAACTGATAAAGGCCAAGGTAGAAGGAGGCCAAGGTGGACATCTTATCTCCACCATGGGCATCATTCTCCTGCTTCATTCCTTCCCTCCATACTTTCATCCTCCAAGGTGGGCATGGAGAAGATCTCTCGCACCATGGAGGACCAGGCAGCTGAACACCGGGCCAAGCTGGAGGAGACACAACGAGTCCTCAATGACACTAGCACCCAACGGGCCAAGCTACAGACTGAGAATGGTGGGAACCCTGACCCACCATACCTGTCACCCCACATCCTCAGCCCCTGCCCCACATCTTCAATCCCAGCCACACCCTTGATAATCTGCTCTACCTCTGCAGGAGAACTGTCCCGCCAGCTGGAGGAAAAGGAGGCCCTTGTCTCTCAATTAACTAGGGGCAAGCAGTCATATACCCAGCAGATGGAGGACTTGAAGAGGCAGCTGGAGGAGGAGATGAAGGTGAGGTTTGTGGGATGGCCGATAGGGTCTCCGGGAGGGCCACAAGTCAAGGTGTCCTTCATCCTCATGGTGGTAGCACTGAATGGAAGTCAAGTTCAAGCCAGTTCAGTGAGGTGGTTGCATCTAAGAGTGATTGAGTTTGGTTGCACTGGACTAGCAGCTGAGAGGTGGGGCTGAGCAGGTCAGTTCTGAAGCAGCTGGGTTGGTATATGGGTGGTTGGGTGTCATTGGACGAGGGGAAGTCAAATTGGCCAGACTAGAGATACTTATCTTTAGATCTCTCTGAATTTTGTTGGGATGACCTAGAGAAGGTTTGGCTAAGAAATACCAGTGCTTACTGAGTTTGAGAACCTACACATAGCTCAAGTTCACCTTCTCCTTGCCCCTGCCTCCCAGGCCAAGAATGCACTGGCCCACGCCCTCCAGTCAGCCCGGCACGACTGTGACCTTTTGAGGGAGCAGTATGAGGAGGAGACAGAGGCCAAGGCTGAGCTCCAGCGCTCACTCTCCAAGGCCAACTCTGAGGTGGCACAGTGGAGGACCAAGTATGAGACAGATGCCATCCAGCGCACTGAGGAGCTAGAGGAGGCTAAGTGAGTAATCTCTCCATGAAGGGAGCTTCTCTGGGGCAAGGGAGAGTGGAGACTCTTCCACAGTACAAGAATCCAGAGAATATATAGGAATCTGGAGATAGTAGAGGAGATCCAGAGCAGAGCCTCAGCCAACCAGTGGGTGGAAGAAGGTTTGAGTTCACCCACTTGGTCCATAGGTCACCACAGCCAGGTTTTCTCCCATGGCAGGAAGAAGCTGGCCCAGCGGCTGCAGGAGGCTGAGGAGGCGGTGGAGGCAGTCAATGCCAAGTGTTCCTCCCTGGAGAAGACCAAGCATCGGCTGCAAAACGAGATTGAGGACCTGATGGCAGATGTGGAGCGATCAAATGCAGCAGCTGCTGCATTGGACAAGAAGCAGAGAAACTTTGACAAGGTAGGAGGACACAGTAGTGAGACAGGAGCAGATGGGAGACATGGGGACAGAAGATGATCCCTTGCTTTGTTCCAGATTTTGTCTGAGTGGAAGCAGAAGTTTGAAGAGTCACAGATGGAGCTGGAAGCATCGCAGAAAGAGGCCAGGTCCCTCAGCACTGAGCTCTTCAAGCTGAAGAATGCCTATGAGGAGTCTCTTGAGCACCTGGAGACCTTCAAAAGGGAGAACAAGAACCTCCAAGGTGAGACCATGGTACTCCTCCTGCCCACCTTGTTTTCCACCACTTTCCACCAAGTCTGATGAGCTCTCATCTGGGCAGAGGAGATCTCGGACCTGACAGAGCAGCTGGGTGGCAGCCACAAGACCATCCATGAACTGGAGAAGGTCCGGAAGCAGCTGGATGCTGAGAAACTGGAACTCCAAGCTGCACTGGAGGAGGCTGAGGTGAGTCAAATCACATCCCCGTGAGTCCCTAATTTGTCCTAGTCTTCTCTGTGGCCCTCTAATTTCTCTGTGTCTCCACCAGGCCTCTCTGGAGCACGAGGAGGGAAAGATCCTGAGGGCCCAACTGGAGTTCAACCAGGTCAAGGCAGACTATGAGCGCAAGCTGGCCGAGAAGGATGAGGAGATGGAGCAGGCCAAGCGCAACCACCTGCGGGTGGTGGACTCACTGCAGACATCTCTGGATGCTGAGACCCGGAGCCGCAATGAAGCCCTGAGGCTGAAGAAGAAGATGGAGGGTGACCTCAATGAGATGGAGATTCAGCTCAGCCATGCCAACCGTGTGGCTGCTGAGGCTCAGTCCCACCTGAAAGGAGCTCAGGCTCACCTCAAGGTGGGATCACCCACCTCTAAGGAGGTCTTCCTAGCCCATTGGACCTGCTGGCTTATGTCCATCCTATTTATCCCAACAGGACACCCAGCTGCAGCTAGAGGATGTGGTAAGAGCCAATGAAGACCTGAAGGAGAATATTGCCATTGTGGAGAGGAGAAACAACCTCCTCCAGTCAGAGCTGGAGGAGATGCAGGCAGTGGTGGAACAGACTGAGAGGGCCCGCAAGTTGGCCGAGCAGGAGCTGATTGAGGCCAGCGAGAGGGTCCAGCTTCTCCACTCACAGGTGAGACTTCACATACCTTCCAGGAGAGAGAGGTCACCTCCATCCATGGATGTGGGCTTCTAATGGGTTGACTTGTCAAGATCTCCAGATCCTTTCAGCATGCAGAGTTGGCAGGGAGCAGAAGGGCATTAAGTACTGGGGGGTTGAAGAATAGGTCAGCAGTTCAACAGACACCTCCTGAGATCCTCTCCTCTAACCCTAGAACACCAGCCTCATCAACCAGAAGAAGAAGATGGAGGCTGACATCTCCCAGCTGCAGACAGAGGTGGAAGAGGCCATCCAGGAGTGCAGGAATGCTGAGGAGAAGGCCAAGAAAGCCATCACTGATGTGAGTGCCATGGTGGGACCAACATCTAGGACAGCTTCCACTGGAGGGTGATGGAGAGCATGCTTTGGTCCTCCTTCTGTGCTTGCTTCTCTCCCTGGTCAGGCGGCCATGATGGCAGAGGAGCTGAAGAAGGAGCAGGACACCAGCGCCCATCTGGAGCGGATGAAGAAGAACATGGAGCAGACCATCAAGGACCTGCAGATGAGATTGGATGAGGCTGAGCAGCTGGCCCTCAAAGGGGGCAAGAAGCAGCTGCAGAAGCTGGAGGCTCGTGTGCGGGAGCTGGAGAATGAGCTGGAGGCCGAGCAGAAGCGCAATGCTGAGAGCATTAAGGGTCTCCGCAAGTCCGAGCGTCGCGTCAAGGAGCTCAGCTACCAGGTGGGGCTCATGGGCTTGCCCAGGTCATCCACTCTCCCTGTGGTCCGAGGGCCTTATGTGTCATTCTGTACATGACTTGGACCATGGCTGACCTGCCGGCCAGAGAGACACAGGTTGTCTAGATTTGATACTAGACCACCCACTACGTGTATGCCTGATACTGTTGGGGGACCCAGAACATGGTCTGGGTCATGATCCACCCAGGCCACCTCTTGTTGTCCCATCATCCATGGGGTCTTTGCATGATCCAGAACCTCAGGTGGGACCTCATCGGGGCAAGAAGACATCCCACGTCTTGCTCCCAGAGTTGAGGCCACCCTCAGATCTAGAGAGGCTCCACTTCCCGAGAACATTGTTAATTATCTCCTGACCCTCGTAGCTTGGGTGGTGATTCAAAGCACAGGTAGATTCAGGTCATGGTCCATGTGTGTCTCACCCTACAGACGGAGGAGGACCGTAAAAATATGGTCCGGCTTCAGGACCTCGTGGACAAGCTCCAGCTGAAGGTCAAGGCCTACAAGCGACAGGCAGAGGAGGCGGTGAGCATTAGGAGGGTAGCTGAGGGACCACCCCCCAGGAGGGGACAGCATGGGTATAGGATGTAGGAGAGGATGTAGGGAGTAGCAGGTGACCTTCAGATGAGGTGGTCAAAGGGTGGGGTGTCAGTGGGTGAGGAGGGTGGGTGGGTAGTGGGATTGAGAGATGATGGTGGAAGGAAGGAAGGAAGGAAGAAAGGAAGGATGACTGAGTGGATGAATGGAAGGACTGAATGCTTGAAGTTTATATGGGTGGAAGATTGGATGGACGGACGGATGGATGGATGGATGGGTGATTGAGTAGATGGTTGGGTGGTTCGAAAATGGGATGCCTGAAGAAAAAGGTGGTTCTATTGTGGGCCAGATGGAGCAATAAGAAAGTCAGATGTATGGAGAGCAGATGGGGTGGAAGGAGGCCAGACAGAGCTGTGTGGGAGCCTCACTAGTGTCCCTGGACCCTCAGGAGGAACAGGCCAACACCAACCTGGCCAAGTTCCGCAAGGCGCAGCACGAGCTGGACGAGGCCGCGGAGCGCGCGGACATCGCCGAGTCCCAGGTCAACAAACTGCGCGCCAGGAGCCGCGACATCGGCGCCAAGGTGGGACTGCTGGCACCTGGTGTCAGCTCTTGTCACCTGCTGGCACCTGCTGGCACCTNCTGCCCCACAACTTCCTCATGTTCACAGTCCCTTTTTCTCATTCTCCATCAGAAGGGACTCAACGAAGAGTGAAGCTCTGGAGCCCCAAGTATCCTACCTGAACTCGCAGCTGTCCCACCTAGACTTCCAAGTGCCCAACTCCCCCTAGCCCCCCTCACCTTGGTCAGCCAATAAAAAGAATTGAGCAGCAGCAGTTTGTGTGGGGTTGGGTTTGTGTTGGGGGGGTGGGGTTACCCCATTGTATGGCACCTGTAATATGGATGGAGCCCATTCAATTTCTAGTAAATCTGAAATTTATGAAGAAGAAATTTATGGGATGTGGAAAAAGGGACAGGCCATGTGGGAGGATTATAGGGATGCAGCAAGGAAGGGCAAAGTCCCCTTGGAATAGAATCTGCAAGGTGTATCAAGGACAACAAGAAGGGCTTCTACAGGTATATCAGCAGCAAAAGGAAGATTAGGGAAAATATGAGACCACTGCTGAATCACAGAGAGCACCTCTGTGGAGAAGGACCGGGGAATCTTTGTAGATGACAAGTTGACTATAAGCCAGCAGTGTGTCATTGAGGCCAGGAGGGCCAATATTGCCCTGGGATGCATCAGGAAGAGCGTGACCAGCAGGTCAAAGGAGATGATCCTGCCCCTCTGTTTGGCCACAGTGAGGCCACATCTGCAGTACTGTGGTTCCAGATGTGGGGTCCTCAGCACAAGAAAGACCAGGAGTTACTGGAGAGGGTCCAGCAGAGGCCACAAAGATGATTTGGGATCTGGAGCATCTCTCCACGGGAAGAGACTGAGGGAGCTGGGCCTAAGTCTAGAGAAGACTCAGAGGGGATCTCATCAATGCATCTCAAAGGCAAGTGTCCAGAGGATGGTGCCAGATGTTTTAGTGGTGCCCAGAGACAGGACAAGAAGCAACAACCATAACTAAAGCACAAAAAGTTCCACCTCAACATGAGGAAAAACTTCTTTATATTGAGGGTGGCAGAGCACAGGAACAGGCTGCCCAGGGAGGCTGTGGAGTCTCGCTGTCTGCAGACATTCAAAACGCAACCAGGCATGTTCCTGTGTAAATTCTCTAGGTCATCCTGCCTTGGGAGAGGGGTTGGACTGGGGAGGTTCCTTCCAACCCTAAAAATTTTGTAGGTTGTCAACCTGTGTCGCACCCCATAGAATGTTGCAAACTGCCCCACAGTGCAATATGATTTCACCCATGGAGTGTACCTCAACCTCAAACTGCCTCACAGTTTCTCAACCTGCCTCACACCAATCCATGTCTGTGTATGGGAAGAGATGTGCCTGAGGGCACATACAGGACTGGGGAGGGAGGGTCCCCAGGAGGTGGGGGGAAGCATCTGGTACCTCCACATGTGGCACAAAGCCTGGGTGAGCCCTTCAGGGACCTCTTGGTTCCTGAGCTTGCAGATTCTGCTGCTCCTGGCCTCACTGTTCCCCTAGCCACCAATTGCTCTGTCCGACTACCCACCATGTTTCATTTCCCCACATTTCCCACTGTCCTGTCCCAAATGCTTTCATCTGTCTGGTCTCTCCATTGATCGTTCCACCACCCCTTGCCCCAACAGCCCTGTCTCCTCCAGCTTGTTATCCTCCATTTCTCACTGTCCCTCTATCTCCTCCATAGCCTGTAGTCCCACTGCATCTCACCATCCCTATATGTTCTCTACCACTCCATTTCCTCTACAAACCTACACATCTCACAATCTCCATGTCCCACCATCTGTCCATCCTCTCCACATCCCAACATTTTCATGACTCATCATTCCCCCATTCCACCACTGCTCCAGCTCTCCATCTCCTCTATGTCTCACTGTGTCCTCCATGTTCCATCACCCCGCCATTTTTTTCACGTCCCTCCACCTCTCCATGTTCTCCCAGTCTCACTATTCCACTAAATCCCATCATCCTTCCATGTTCTCCAGGTCCCAGACATGGAAAGATGAAGAAGCAGCATTGGTGGATAAAGTGGCTTGCCAGCTCCAATAATATAAAGAAAAATCTCAGAAGAGGGTATTTCAAGGACCCAAAAGGGTACCAGCAGGCTTTCAGTATACGGACAGGCCAGAAGGCAGAAATTAAATAGTATAGAATGGTAAATGCCATGGAATAAAGGACGGACTTCGCTCTGGTTTCAGCCAGGATGGAGTTTCCCAGTACCGGCAAGGTCCGGGCGGGCAGTCACAGTGAAAGGACGTCCTCCCCTCTTGGGAAGGAAGGCGTCCTGGCACGGCTACCGCCGCTTTCCGAGCCGGGAGCCCGCCGGGAGCCCGCTCCGCTCTGCGCTCCTGCGAGCCCCGCGCCGAGCTCCAAGCCCCGCACGGGAAAGAGAGAGGGAGGGAGGGAGGTACCGTGGGCCAGGCTGTCCCGCCCCGCCCCCGGAGGGATCCGGCTCCGCCCGCGGACCCTTCGAGCCCCGTCCAGCCCGTTTCCCGGGAGTTGTGGGTCACGGCTCGGGAATCGCCCTTCGTTGTCTGAGGTGCAGCCGCGACGGCGGCGGGGACCCCGGGCATCGTCAGCGAGAGAGCGCCGGGGGGCGGATCCTCCCGGGAGGCGGCAGCCTGGTCCGGGGGAGAGGCAGCGCTTTGGGTTGTTCCTTGGGATTGAATTCGGGCACAGCCAGCGCCTGTGTGTGTGCCAGGAGCCCCTCTGCTGCCGGGAAGTGGTGCCCTTACACCGACGGAACAGCTGCAGTTGGAGTCGCTCCGGTACGTGCCTCTGCATCTTCTATGGCACAGTACCTTGAAGGATTTGTTTATATTTTCTTTTGCTCACTAGAAGCTGAGAAAGTAATGTATGGAGAGGTGGGATGTTTGGTGGTTTTTTTTATTAATTTTTTTTTCATTTGGGGATCGGGTTTGGTTGTTTTACAAATGAGGACCTATCAGTGAACAGCTACTGTCTTTGCTTTTAGTTAGTGCTTGCAAAGGAAAGGAAACCAAAGGCTGAAGTGTTTTTTGCTGTCTTATGTGGCTGTCACTGCTTTTGATGTGTCCTTGGAAATAGTTTTCGGAATGTAGAGGCACGATCCTCTGTATGAGAACACTTAAAGGCAAAACTTGAATGCTGTCTCAAAACTGAAACAAAAGTGTTTTGCTTGCACCTGATTCTCTAGAAATTGCATCTGCTATATCCCCCAGAATGAGCAAGCCTGTTTTTTTGTCTCCCCTATAAAATGTAGCACCTCATTCATGTTCCAGATGGGCTCAATTTGTTAAGTTGCCTGCAAAAAGGGATGCTAGCAGTTAACTTTTACCATAAATACTCTCTTTTCCATTATTGCAAGACAGCAATACCCCATGCCACTGAAACAACCAGAGAAGAACCCGCTTTCCTCCCAGATTCCGAGTCTCAGTGACCTTTCAAGAGCTCCCCATGAGGTGCCACAATCTGGGAGCCACAGTAAGTGGATCAAAGAGACTGATTCAGCCTATGTGAGACTGGCAAAGCAAGGAGGCCGACCTGGTAAGCATCTGTCCTGCTCCTTTGGTTTTCCTTTGTTTTCTTTGGCTTTGCTTGAGTGCAGTGTAAGGTGTTCATAGATGCTACAGAAGCATCCTCTGGACTTTTGAAATGAAGTAGTAGAAAAAATGAGGAAACTAATTTCTTCCTGGCAAAACAGCAATCTGAAAACAAAGTGCTTTTGCAACTAGATAAGAAGTCAGAAAAGTAGTGACTTTTGTCTTTTTTCTCTCCAGACCTACTGAAGCACTACACTCCTGTGGTAATGAAGTCCCCTCCAGCTGCATATGCTGCACCTGACTGGTATTCACACTGTGCCAATCCCACAGGGACTGAGGAGCCACGGTAAGATTGCTGAAGCCCAACGCATCTTGGCCTCTCTCTTCACCTATTAACATTTCTGAATGCTTCTGTACTAAAGTGCAGGATTTTTATACCTTGTACAAACAAGCATCAAATCTTTGCCTGCAGGAGCTGTGTTTCCTCTCTACCAGATTATATGGTTCACAGAGAGTTTATGGCTGATGACCGTCAAGGTAACAGTTATGAGACAAGAAGGGGGCCTTTTGATTTTGATACAAAAAGCGTTTGGCAGCGAGAAGCTGAGGACAAAGAAAATGCAGAGAAAAAGAAGGTAGGATGGAGAGGCACCCTGTGATGATACTTTGTTTGTAGAGCTTGTAAACACATCTCTGTCTGGGCCTGTTGCTTCTTATAGGCAGGAAGCTGTAATCCATGTGGGTTTCTGTATTCCAGAATCAATTTTTATATTGCAGTTATAGATCAAGAAGAAAGCTATGTTTTCTTAAGTGCTGCAGGTGTAGTGTAAGAACCAGAAATGCAGTTTCCCATCACATTATATGGTACATATACTTCAGTATAAGTAAAAAGCAGTATCAATTTTCTATCTTCTTATGCTTTATTTCTTCTGCAATTCATTCTTGGTGAAGAGACATCTTGTTTAGTAATCTTGGATGAGGAAGAAAGAAGATAAGAGAAAGACTATTCTGAAAAGAGTTTAATTTAGTTTGAAATGCAAGGGAGTTCCTAAAGATACTGTGCTAGCTGTCTTTGAATGAGAGATGTATCCAAGACAAAGTAAGTATAGCACAAGCTATGCCCCAAACAAACCTTTCGGTACTGACATTGGTGTTTTGTCTTGGAGACCTCTCTACTATCCTCCCTCTTTCATCCTCCCTGCCCCTGCCCAATTTAGATGCTGAAGACTTAAGTTTTTTAAATATCCTCTGTATTTTCAGTTGCCACATTTACCATAGGCCTTTGTGGTATACCTGGAAAGGCATTTGATGTACTTGAACACTAGTACCTCTTCTTGAACAGGAGGGCAGATGTTGGACATTTTAGGAAAAGAAATCCTCAGCCTTTGGCTGAGATGAATAACTAGTGCAAATTAAGAATGATGTCTTGTGTAAATAGGAAGACCTCATTACTGAATAGGCTCTGGAATGTTTACTGAATCTGTGGCAACAGGCAATCAAGCAACATATGTTTGAACTGTAATTTGCCTGATGCTTGTAGGTGAAGCTTTTTTTTTTTTCAATCATAGATTTAAGGCACTGAAAATAAAACCTTGACATGCTGCGGTGCCTCTTAAAGGAACTGGACTAGGACAGAGAGGAGGAAGTGCTGTTCCTCACTCCCTTACTTAAGGACCAATTATGTTCAGAGCTCCAAGAGTCAGACTTAACTTTGATTACAGTAATTCAAGCCCATGTGCTGACTTGTAAAGTGAAGCTGAGGTTAATTTCAGTTCTGGTGGAATTTGGTTGAGACCCAGTTTCATTCAGTCATGTGTCTGAAAGTTTCATGTGCTCCCAGTTTCATTCAGTCATGTTCTTTATTTATGTCACTAAATGCACAGTGAATATATGTTACATATTCAGCTCAGACTGCGAATATGCTGAGGCCCTTATATATAATCTACACTATTCTCCTGGAAGCTGAAGTTAAGCTTTGTCTAAGGCTCTAAATCTACCAAGTCTTTTTCTGTAAGATTAGGTGCGAAGACAGATTCTGCGTTGCTAGGTTTAGCTCTGCCTCTGTGCCACCATCTCTCATTTGGCTGTGCTTCACAGTATCTTTGTTGTACACTGAAAAGCGTATCATGTATCTTAAAATGTCACATGGTGCTTCTTTCACAGCTGCTTCTTGAATATCCTCTTTTGGGAAGTTTCTATCCCATGCTCTTACAGTACCTTCCCAAAGAGTCTTTCAAGTGAGATAATGGAACTAGCCCAACCAAAAGAGTCTCAATTTTAGTTTTTTTCCATACATCTTGTATGTTGAAAGGTAAGAATAATGTGTTCCAAAACACCACAGATAAATTTCAAAGGAATATTCAGTTCATTTATTTGACTACATGGTGACACTGGAGCAGCAAACTACCTCAAGTATTTCTGGTAGTATGAGACTGAATATATTGGAAATATTTTTCAGTCCAGTGTGACTAAGCAGTTATTCAGAAGAGGCATGCATGATGCAATTGTGGAGTTAAATCCCAAAGGGTGCCCTTAGGAACAAGTGGAAAACCATTTAACCTCTAAGGGCACCTTTTCTGCTCAGTTTGGAAAACATTGTTCCCAAGTGGCCCTTGCTCTCAAGGTTTAAGTCTTTATGCTACTGTCTTCTGAAGTATTAAAATCTCCACTGTTCCTTGCAATTATTTCTGTGTAGAGGAGAACTGGATATCTGGGGAATCATTACATGATTCTCCATGCCTCAGGATGGATCCTGTAGTTCCTCCCTAATGCCTTAATCACAGCAATAGGTCTTATTCTTCTGGGAATTTTGCAAATCAGCAAAGAGTATTAGTGTTTGAAGGATTTAGCCTTTCTGCTCATGGCAAAGTGATGGACTTCTGGCCCAGGGAGAAGCAGCCATGGAAGTCTCACAAGGTTTAATAAGACCAAGTGCAAGGTCCTGAACCTGTGCTGGGACAGCCCCTGTTATCAGCACAGGCTGCGGATGAACAGATCCAGAGCAGCCCTGCCCAGAAGGGCTTGGGGGTGCTGGTGGGGGAGAGGCTGGACATGTTCCAGCAATGTGCGCTCACAGCCTGGAAAGCCAAACGTGTCCTGGGCTGCATCCAAAGCAGCGTGGGCAGCAGGGCCAGGGAGGGGATTCTGTCCCTCTGCTCTGCTCTGCTGAGACCCCACCTGCAGGGCTGCATCCAACTCTGGGGGCCCCAGCACAGGGAGGACAGGGAACTGTTGGAGGAGTCCAGAGGAAGGCACAAAGATGATCAGAGGAATGAAGCAGCTCTCCTATGAGGAAAGGAGGAGAGGATTGGAATTGTGCAGCCAGGAGAAGAGAAGGCTTTGGGGTGACCTAATTATGACATTCCTGAAGGGACCCTGCAAGAAAGATAGAGAAGGACTTTTTACAAGGGCATGGAGTGACAGGACAGGGGGGAATGGATTCAAACTCAAAGAGAGTAGGGTTAGACTAGATGTTGGGAAAAAATTCTTTATTGTGAGAATGGTGAGGCACTGGCACAAGTTCCCGTGTGAAGTTGTGGATGCCCCATCCCTGGAAGTGTTCAAAGTCAGGCTGGATGGAGCTCTGAGCAACCTGGTCTAGTGAAAGGTATCCCTGTGACAGGGGAGGTAGAACTAGATGATCTTTAAGGACCCTTGAAGCCAAACCATTCTGTGACTCTGTGATCCTTTTGCCTGTGCATCTTAGGGCTCAGCTGGGTTGGGTTGAAAAAGCTGTGACCTTTAGCAAGAGGGAGGCCTATATGGGTGAGAGGTCAGTTGGAGGGTTTGCACCAGCATTTGGCAGTATCCCTGCGGCACCAGTAAGATTACTCCTTCATCTCCAAAGTCCTGTCTTTCAGGCACTTGCCTGAAATGTCTGTGTATATATACATATGTACTTAGGAGTGTATGTGCTGTAGCAAAATGATTGCTCATCTGATGTCAGGATTTTACCTCAGAGAGATTTGAAATGTAATCTAGAATTTTGCCCTTGATCACACAGGAGCCAGGATTTCATCTGAAAGCTTTTATCTTACCATGCTGGCTGCAGATATCCATTGTTCTTCACATACTAGCCAGGCACAATATTCTATGTAATGTTTCTAGAATCCAAGATTAATAAATGTGTATTTATAATAAACATAGTAATTTTTAGAGTATATTGTTGCCATCTCTTCACAGAGGGAGAAGACACTTTAAACCAAGAACTTGCCCTGAGTAGTTTGAAAAAAAATGCCCTGTGTAGTTTGTTTTATCTGGGAAAATTGATGGCTGCTAAATAGAGGCTTGTCAAAGGGAAAAAGCCCCCTCAGCTGTAATCATTGGAGTGTAGTGGCACAAGAGTCTACTTTTAATGCTGAATTTGCCCAGCAAAGTAATGAATAGCACCTGAATGGATTTCAGGTGCCCTCCAAAGCCAAATTCAGATCTGTTCCCTTGCTACTTTTGTCATTAATTAGTTTACTTGAACAGTAGGCAGTGTTTTGATCCCTGCAGTTTATGCTAGTCTCTCATTTAATGCCAAGAAAGGCAACGTTTAAAACAATGCTCTTGCTCACAGCCTTCAAGACTTTTCTCTTTGCCTTTCCTCTCCCTTTTTCTTGACTTTATTTTGGACAGTTTGAACCTTTTTCTGTCTCTAATCAAAATCTCTCGCTTCTGCTCTCCCCTTGTCCTTTAATTAACTCTTTAGTTACTAGACCTCCTTTCCTGTGGCTTCTGTTCAATGCCAAGGGGAAAATATCATCTCTCTCCATTTGCTATTTGTGTATCCTGACTATCAAATTGTGTTTCTGTGTTGCCCTGTGTGCCATCCTGCCTTCAGCATGTGACAAATGTCAACCTGAGGTTGTTTTTGTCAGTTGAAACTGCAGGTAATTGTGTGCTGGATCTGAAACTTGCATGTCAAATCTGAAGTGGTCCAGTCTAGTGATAGACAGAAGACAGTGCTATCATTTCTGCACTATAGGATGGCATTTTGGAAATGTAAAGCACAAATAGGCTGCTTCAGCAAACTGTGTGAACAAACTTGGAAGGCAGTTCTAAGCAGCTAATGTAGTTTTTAACCTCCAGGTTGGACAAAGACCCTTCCTTTCATCTCACATAGCTGCCTCTGATATCACTGCATGTTCTTGCTAATCTCATCTCCTTTGACAAATGTCTCAGTCTGACTCCACTGAAGTCTGAAGGAGTTTCAACACTGACTTTACATGTGTTTGCATTGACATCCTGGCTCAGAATCAGTACAACTGTCTGTCCTAGGCCTCACTTTCTTCCAGATAATAAGAAAACTTACATTCTCTGAACTTTCAGATCTGCTTTTTTTTAGTGGCTTGTAAATTATTTCATTGATTATTCAAAAGCCATTAGACTTTTGTTTGCTCTTTCCATACTCAGGGTGCACAGGCTCCTTGAGAAGTCCTTGGTATGTTTACATTTTGGAATCTTCTCCTTTTAGAGGTTTTCATGGGTTGTTTTGTAGTGTCTGCAATCCAAGTGTGACTGCTGTTGATGCATCTAAGTTTTGCACTTTAGGATCTTTTCCTCTGTTAACTGTAGTGCAGTAGCTATGTCCACATTGGTGGAAAGTATTGTTATCCTTAATGTACTTGTAAGTTTATAGAGCAATAACATTTCACTTTTAGTTGCCCTGTCCTGTTTCTTTCTAAATATATCTTATTCCATGGGGCGCTCTCCTGTGTTGCATGTTTAAGAAAGAAAATGGTCAAATAATATGTAGGTTCTAATTAAAAGAATATATTAGTATAACACAAAAATTTTGTTAACAAGCTCTGAAAATTTTGTGCTATCTTCAGGACTTCCCCCTTCATGCAACAAAGGAAGCTGTAAGTAGTTTTCAAAGATGTTTTTTAACTCATAATTTCTTAGCAACTGTCAGTGAAAAATATCTGGGAGTTGTTGCGGATATTTAATTTCATGGTTTTATTTGAGAGGGAAGTAAGTTGACCCTTAAGTAGCTGTTGATTTTGATCAAAGTTAAAATAAAGAGGTTTGGTATGTGTTGCTCATGTTTCTTCACTACTTATAGGTTTTTCCACTTTTCATTCTGGAATGTGTGTTGTCCTTCCCTGGCTTTCAAGGTATCATCTTTCAGTGTTTTAGTCAACACTGAGTTTCTTTACCATTGGAAAAACAATAGAAGTAAAATATATTTTCTGTTGTAGGCTTCCCCCAATATATATGTATTGGTTTGAATATCAAACCTCTAATTAATATACCACAACAGTTTTCTTATTATGTAGGATGTTTAATGCTTTTTGTTAAAAACCAGAAACCAAACAAACTAAAAAAGAAGTAGCAATTAAACTGTAAGTTAAGTTCTGGTCCTCCTGACTTTAGTAAGACTGCTCTGTTTTCATATTCTGCATACAGAGAAATGGACCAAGATGAGGTTGCAATGGATAAGTTTGAATTTGAAGCTTAATTTTAGGTACAAATGTGCTGTGAGGGAAAGGCTTGTGTAGAGCATGTTGTGGAGAGAGTGAACAGTTAATCTCATGTAGAAAAACTAAGGGGCTGCTTCATCTTTTGTTAGTCCTCAGTAATCCATTACTATTACTTATGGAAATAATGTAGATAAGACATGGAAATTTGAACATATTTAGGCCTTTAATATCACCTTCACTTATGAAGGCTATGCTATCAAATAATCTTCTTGGTTTTTTTTTTCATAACTCCTTTTTTTTGAGCCAAGATTTCTCTAACACAGGTAAAGCTCCCACCTATAAGCCCTAAATATCCAAGCAGAATGCCAGCTGTTTCTACAAACAAGGAATTTAGTGGAGAAAATAAGCTTTCCTTCCCACCCATGTAAGTAGTACATTTATGAAAATCATCAAACACCTAGGCCTGCAACTATTCCTGCATACAAGTAAAATTGCTCCTTGTGAAATTGCAGGAATTAGTGAATATGTGTATGGATTGTATTGTGGATCTTTATTATTGTTAAATTTGCTATCATATATGGTGCTATAATAGTTTTTAAAGCATCTAAAGCAACAAAATAACAGTACTTTAACTCATATATGAAAATAATTCAATATAACTTTGTATTTAGAAAGCATAGCAGATTTTTATAGTATTCTAAATGTAGCAGATTTTTATAGTATTCTGAATTGGGTTTTTTCTTAATACCAGTGAGCAGGTGAAAATGTTATTTAACTACATTCTTAGTTCTGTCAGTAAAGGTTACAGAGAAACAAGTAGGACTGACACTAAGGAAAGACAAACTGTAGCCTTTATAAGGTCAGACAGAGCAAAAATACTCTATTGAACACCTGGAAGAGGTGTTTTAAGCAAATTTTTATGTCATATATGATGTGATGTAATCACATCATCAGTTGTGTGCATAGCTGAATTGTTTCTGCATACTTTGTCTTCAAAATGTATCACTCAGTCATCAGTAATCCTAGTATGTTTTAGAACTATGTTAATGCTGCCAAATAAGTGATTAAACTGTCAAATGAATGAAAAAGAAAATTTGTGACATAATTTTGTGCAGCACAGAATAAATACTGTCAGCCTTTTTCACTTACACTTTTTTTGTGGGATTTCCCTTTTGCACTTTTTTTGTTTAAGACCAGAACTGTGTAAGCATTATACATGTAAAATTCTAGTGAAACAGATGGCTCTTCTTATGTAAATTTACACAGTACTAAATCAGACATAGTTCTGTGCTTTTGTTTGTTTGTTTATTTTTTCTTCTTAGATGATTATATGTAGAATAAAAGTTTTGTTATCTATAAATAAATTATAAGGCTATAAATGGTTATATTTTAAAATTAATTTTATAATTAGAAATAAATCATATTATAAGGCCTTTTCTGTGCAAAATATGATTTTTCCATCTAGCCCCTATTTTTGTGTACTTTTGCTTTTGTTTTCCTTTAATATATTTGTATTTACAGGCCTGCTCAGAGAAAAAGTGAAGCAGTAAATTTTAGCAAATTAATAAGCAATGGTTATGGGACTGACTGGTTTCAGCAGCGTACTGGATGGGAAAAAAAGATTGAAGAAGCATCAGAAAATAGTGAGCACTCCGAAGGTAATGTTATTGAAAGCTGTTTTAAAATGAGCTGGACTCTAAGGTAACACCAGAGGGCAGCCTCGGTATTTGTGTGGCTCTCTGACTGTAGTGAGACACATTGAATTATTGTGCTTAGTTTGCAATACCCTATGAACAGCTAAAGAAAGGAGTGCTCCTGTCTGTAGTCAGCGAAGGCAGGAGCTTTCATGGACTTTTTTCATCTCTACAACTGCGGTATGCTCTGTTCCAGTCCAGGGGCTTCTGTGTTGTGATCCAAGGGCTTCTCTATGATGTGTTTCCATAAAATGCTGCACAGACACAGCCATCCTGCCTAAATTTAAGCAGATTGTAAAATATTTGTAGCCTCTTTGTTATGAATATTCTTTTGTCCCTAATATTTTTTCAAAAAATTCTGTCAAGAGTATCATTGATACTCCTGTTTAAGAAATAGATCACTGTTTGTAGAAATTCGTCAAAATAAACATATCCACATTGTTGAAGGAAGTGGAATTTCAACAGTTTAAGACAAAAAAGTTATCCAGTGTTCACCTATGCTTTCAAACTTTACTTTGTCATGCACAATAGTAATAGCTATGAAGGACTTCATTTGGAAACACTTTAAGGTTAAAGGGTGGGAAAATTTCCCTTTCTCCTGTCAAAGACCTTTTGCTTTGGTAACCATGCTGGCTAAATCAGTTTTCTGTAGCAGTTTTTGGAAATGCTATTGGCTCTCCCATTGCATGCAAAACCAGAATCTTTTTTTTAATTTGTGTCGGGGAATCCTTTTCTATACATGAGGCATTGTTATTATTCCCTTGACCTTGATATATTAATGTACGAAAGTCTTAGAAGCCAGGTATTTAAATTTCTCTGACACTTCAGCTCTGTCTGAATTAATCTTTTTGTCTTCCATTAATGTATCTACGGTATTTTTTTTTTTTGTGTGTGTGCAAAACCTCTTCCTCCAGCTGAGTCTCAGGAGAAAACAGAGAACTAGAAGTTATGTGGTTTTGTTCAGAAGGAAAAATGTTATAAAACTGAGGGATGAAGCCTCAGTCTGGATCTGAAGGGGAATGCATAACCTTAGAAGCCACTCTTCAAGTTAACTTAAATGTCTAAACTCTGATAATGCAGAGGATGCTGCTTTGACCCAACAATTCAACCATGGAGTCTAAAAGTGCTCTTCCTCAGCATGAAAGAAAACCTTGAATATTGTTCTTTGTTTTCAGATTCTATTTAACTTCCTTGTGTGCTGACATTTTTTTTTCCCATTACTGTGAGTAAAATTAAGGGGGATTTCAAAATCTCGACTTGATTATTTGGTGATAGTTGATTTCTTTAATGTGTGTGCCTCTAACAAGACATCTGAGATATAAAGGAAACTTGAAGATTTTTTCAGAGTAAAATTGGTTTGGTTATACCACTTAGGCAATAGAGAAGAAAAATACGGCTACTCTGTAAAGGCTGCTGAAAATTCAGTGTGCTGCATAGATTGACATATAATCTATGCCTAATAGATACATCTAATTTTTGAGTTGCTTTTCTTTTTCAAATTTTTTGATAAAGTGATGCCTACTTTGCTTCTATTGCCTTTGTTTGCAATCATAGGTATTTCTATTGACATTTATTCTTTACCTCAGTGTAAAAGGAGGTTGCTTTTAATGCTCTTAACAATATGGTTTCATCCAGATGTGTATCTTCATTTAGTTTTGACCTTGTCCTTTTCATTCTTTTAGGTGATTGCTGAAATTAGTGCTTTTACTTTTTTCCCACTTGTGTACTTTTTTCTGTTCAACCAAAGCAAGTGGCTGCATGGGCACCTTGCAGCTCCTATTTGAGATGGAGCTTTCCCTGTTCTCACTTGCACAGAATAAGTCCTAGACACATCAGGAAGGAGATAAAATCCATTCCATATGTAAATCTATAATCCCTTTGTTTTGGGATACAGATTTGCATTGTACTGCAAGTTTCTTAGGTAGCTTGTTTATCTTGTTAATTCAAAATTAAAAGCAATGGAATTTATGTGTATTTTGACATGAGGAAAAAGCCATACATTTTAGCTGACCTTTTTATTATTATGGTTGAAGTTATTCTGTAAACTTTAATCTTTTTTTTTTTTTTCTATTGCAGATTCAGAACAATCTGAATCACCACCAGCAAGCAATGAGTTAAAGCCACCATTTCAGGGATGTAATAAGTAACTTGAAAGACTGTTGGGGAAACTAAAGCCTTGTATTGCTTATATAACCTACTATTTATTTACATGTTGGCTAGATTATTTTTGTAATTTAACTCATCCGTGATTGAGAAGTTTTTGAGATAGATGAACTTCATTTGGCTTGGCTACAGCAAATTTTAACAAACAGGCAACAGCTGTCAGTGCTTAGTCCTAGATCTTTTCTTAATATATTAAACAAAAGAAAGCAAAACTGAGGTTTTCTCCTGCACAAGACTCCTGCTGCTTTGCTGTTCTCAAACAGGGTTACCATATTGCTGCTGACTTGACTAGACACAGGCATGCTATTGATGTGTCCAAATCAGCAAGTTTCTTCAGCTGAGTACAGCTGTACTCAGGAATTATGCCTCTAAGAAAGGTGAAGGGGAACTCTGTGGTATGGGATGAAATGTAGATAGAAAGAATCGAACTGGTATGGATACTTGCAGTAAAAAAGTCAAGCCTTCACTGAAAAGATTGCTTCTTCATCCCAAAAACTCCTTTACTTTGAACAGATACTCAGCTTTCTAGGACAGTTC
Source organism: Hippolais icterina (assembly GCA_013400075.1). Taxonomy (NCBI): domain Eukaryota; kingdom Metazoa; phylum Chordata; class Aves; order Passeriformes; family Sylviidae; genus Hippolais; species Hippolais icterina. Next base: position 70,372 of record VWYN01017307.1, read on the forward strand.
TATTGCTGTGCCTGCTGCACCAGAACTAGTTGATCAGTCATAGTGTTCAACCACATAATTAAAGACCTGGTGGCATTTCCTGGTATAGTCTTGTTGTATAGCAGCTGAATCACTGGCTTACAGTTATATGGACTCAGCTATCTGTGATGTCTACACTTTCAGCTGTTGGATAAAAAAATTACCTATCTTGAAGTCTTGACTGCAACAAAAATATTATATGCTAGATCACTGTGTTTATTCACACCTGCAGAAGATTGTACTTTGAAATAGCAATGAATAGATGTTGTACTTTAATATTTTGAAAAAGTTAAGATATACTGATATTTCAACACTGGCTATTTTATCTACTTCGATTGGGATATATCCCTGAAATCTTATTAATAATTAAATATTGATTATAAAGTCCACTAGAAAGTGGATGCAATTTCATTACCATGTTTTTTCCTAATGCCATGAAAGGTAAACTTTTAATTTTTAGAATTTCCTCTGCAGATTACATTCAGTACATGTTACACCTTTGAATCCAAGTCCTGAAGATTCTAAAATTTGTTACTAAATATGAATTTCTTTGAACAGAGTGTTTATAGTATTTGGTTTAATACTGCTCTTCTTTAGAACCTTGATGTAAAAATTGATTGGAAATAGGTAAACCATTGCTAATCGGATCCCTCAAAATTTTCAGCAAACTGTAGAAATTTTGCTGTTGATGTTATTAGACCTAACACCTGAATCCATCTTTGCTGTCCATCATTTTGAACAATTCAACTAAGTTGTATTTAAAAAATAAAAGTCTAAAACATATGCAAATGCTTGAATGTACAGTTGTTGGCTACTCAGCAAATTTTTTAAAATATAAAAAAAGCTTACATCAAGCTGTAACTTCAGTGGTGTGTGAGATTACTTACATTGTATCTGTTTTCACTTACAATTTGCCTTGTGGACTACGTCCAGATACATTAAAACCATTAATTTTTCTGTGAAGGCAGAGCTTTTGGGGAAATCCAGTTTTCCAGGCTAGCGTATCAGGGGGTGCCAGAGTTGGAGCTCATAGCATTAAAACCTGACCAGTTGCGGTGAGTTGACCTTGGCTGGACACCAGGTGCCTGCCAAGCTTCTCCCTCACTCTCCTTCCCAGCAGTACAGGCAAGAGAAAATAAGATAGAACACAACTTGTAGGAGTGACTCCAGTAACGGGCAACAGAGCTGGTGAAGCTTCTAGAGAGTAAGTCCTATGGGGTGCAGCTGAGGGAGCTGGGGTTGTTTAGCCTGGAGAAAAGGAGGCTCAGGAGTGACCTTACCACTCTCTACAACTGCCTGAAAGGAGTTTGTATCCAGGTGGGGGTCAGTCTCTCCCAGCCAACCAGTGACAGAATGAGAGGAAACAGCCAGGGGAGATTCAGGTCGGACATCAGGAAGAATTTCTTCACTGAAAGGGGGGCTGAGCATTGGAATGGACTGTCTCGGGAAGTGGTGGAGTCACCATCCTTAGAAAGGTTCAAGAAGCAATCGTCCATGACAGTGCTATGGCTTAGTTGACAAGGTGGTGTTCACTGGAACGTTGGACTTGATGATCTTGGTGGTCTTTTACAACTTAAATGATTGCCATTAATGTGTATTCAGCTTTTCTTAGTCAAGCCAAGGAGAGGTTTGATTTGCACTCTTGGTTAACTGAGTCTGAATGGATTATAGTTTGAATACTGTGAGTTAGAATATTAACAGCCTGAGATTTCTCTTCACAAGAGCAGGGGAGTGATCCTGGAATCTCTTTGTGCATTCAGAATAACAGAGAGTTGCATCAGACACATAACTTGCCTGTTCTCCAAGACAGATGAAGTCAAAGTGGTGTAACAAATCAAAAAGCTCCAGCTGAACCCAAGCATGGAAGTGTGCTGCTTGAATTCACCTTATCGCAGTAGTCACGTTGTTCTGTTTATTTCTGAGTCAATGCAGTCCTGCAGCTGGCAGTTTTCAAAGTCACCAGCAGTTTCATGTAAAAGCAATGGAAGCTTCTGGTTTTCCATTTCTGTTTTTCAGAGAAATGCCAAAGTCAAAAGCTGAGTGCTTATTAGAAAATCTTGCCTTATTGTTTTAAATGCTGAAACATTTGTTTCATTGCCTTGTGTTCTATTTCTGCCCTGAATGCCTTTAAGTAGTGAGATTTTTTTTTTTAATACTGATTGCTTTGCAAGCCCGAAGATAAAGTGCAGTTACATTTTATGAATTGCATCCAATCAAGTATAGTGAGCATGTGGATATTTCTAAAAGAGAATTCCCAATAAAGATTTAACAATAACTTGGCAGTTTAGTGACCAGAGAGTAATTTTCCTTTTATATACAGCCATTTCACTGTAGTGAAGACTAATATATACCTAATATATAATTCTAACCACTTCTGTCTTTTTGGACTAGACTAAAATATAAACATGCTTTCAGAGATCAAGGGTACATATGCATTAACTTTCTTTCATTGTGTAGCAATACAAACAGAAATTCAACTGACTCATGTGCTTCTGAAGCATCTAAAATTCCACTGATTTTGGCTTCTCTATTTCTTAAATACTATTATCTGTGCTGAATATGCAGGCTGAGTTGTAAAAGATGTAGAATGACGCCCAATTTAATTCTGTAAATAAACAGCTTCATATTCTGCTCTTGCTTTTCTCTGCAGATCATTTTTCAGAATGTAGTTACATATTATTCTATTGTGTGGGAGAAAAAACTAGAAATAGAAAAATAGAAGTTCAGTCTTAGCACATTTTGTCCTTCTATTAATAGTTTTCGTTATACAAAACATCCAGAATAACTGAAGAATCAAAATGAAGTGGGTAAAACAGCTGCACTGAATTATTTGACCAATTGACTGTAAAAATAGTTTATGGTGAGCACAAGGGAGAATGTGTTTGATTATGACAGACAGCCTTATTTTCCATAGCTCAAGTTTTCATCTATGCAATATAAATCCTGAAAGCAGACACTATTTGCATATTGTTGTTATTACTCCAGGATGTAGCTGTGTATTTTTCACCCTTCTAAACAGCATTAGTATCCTTTCCACTAAAATACAAAATGGAATGAAAAACCAAACACTGCACTACAAAACCAGGAAGCCAAAAGGAGATTTAAAGTTTTCTAGTGATAACTGAGAGCAAAGGTTACTACAAATTATTAGACTTATAGAAATCCATAATTTATTGAACATTTCATACAAGGTAACTATAGTAACCTTATTATTTACAAAAAAGCAATTTACGCTGATTATTCTCTTAATATATAGCTGAATAGAAAACGACCTGAAAGCTAAGGCAGGCTTTTCATTGGACCCTGAGATGAAGGGGTAGGTCATATTCCTGTTGAAAGGAAAACTTTCTTCCACAGAATTAAACACTCTTCTAAAGTGTTTTTCCACTGCTATGGCTTGGAAGTCTTGACAAATATTTAACAGGAAAATGGAAGGTGGATTAGGAACCTGTCCTTCTGTTTCACCCACTGGAAATCTAAACAAGCTGAACAGGTGACGTTTTTCTGAGTTAGTGGAGCAATTCCTCTTGCATGTCGTTTATGGCTAGAAATGCACCTTGCAAGGGATTTCTCTCTCTTATATTCCCATGCAAAGTCCTTTGGTGTGAGACAGGATATGAATACATTTTTACTCTAAATGCTCAATAACTGATTTTGTAATAAACACATCTCAGCAATGCCATGTGCATAATGTGTTTACTCTCCTGAGGCACAGAAAATTCTCCGCTTAGAAGATTTTAGTTGCTCTGTCCCCCAAGTATTCCACACTACGACAAACTACTGTGTGGTTCTGGTACGAAAACTTACTTTAAAACTTGCATTGCAGGATTGCGGGTTCGGTGTTTCCAGTGACTGTATGAGCAATGTTAAATTTACTCTTCCAGTAGCCGAAAGAGTCTCTGCTCTTTTCTCGCACCGTGTCTGCCATGCCCACATGCCCACAGGAGCGGGAACGCCGGGTGTGCGCACCGACACGCACAAGGGTGGACACAGGCACCGACCCAACTCTGTCATCCTCGGCCGGCACTTGCGCCTGTATCTGTATCTGTATCTGTATCTGTATCTGTATCTGTATCTGTATCTGTATCTGTA
>VWYN01017307.1:75023-111425 GCA_013400075.1 Hippolais icterina
AGGTGGCTCTGCCGGGCGCCCCGCAGCCCGCCCGGGAACAGCGAGCAGCTCTCCTCGTTTCCCAGCGGCGCACCTCGCTGCTCCCGGTGAGAACCGCGTCCCGCCGGTGGATGGTGGGGTGCCCGCCGTGTCTCCCACCCCCAGTGGCCGGACCGCGGGCGGAGAGCGGGTAGGGAGGGGGGGCGGCGGGCTCGGGCGCTCCGGTCGAGCGCTCGTTCCGGCGGTGCCGCGGCGTCCGGGCGGACGGAGCCGCTCGCTTTGTCTGCGGAGCCGGGGGAGCGCTCCGCCACCAGCGAGGGGGACCAGCAGGGTAGAATCAATTTTGCAGCGAGTTCAGCTTTTCCTGATGATGGATGAACTCCGAACAAGAGCTTTTTCCTGCAGAAACCATTGGCTGTGGGCTTCCTTCAAAAACGACAGATGGCCGGGGGAAATGAGAGGTGCCAGTTATAATGGATTCTGCATGTGTTCAAAACACCAGTCTGAGGATTTAGATGCTTAGATGAGGTATTAGGGGGAAATTCTTCACTACAAGGATGGTGAGACACTAAAACAGGTTGTTGCCCAGAGAAGTTGTGGATGCCTCATCCCTAGCAGTGTTAAAGGACAGGCTACATGGAGCTCTGAGAAACCTGGTCTAGTGAAAGGTATTCCTGCCCATGGCTGAAGGGTTGGAGCCAGGTGATCTTTAGGGTTCCTTCCAACCCAAACCATTCTAAAATGTGCACACACCTTAAAACAGGCTGCACTCTTTCTTTATCTGAGTTCTGCTGGGAGCACGTTATTCTAGAACATCACTTTTAACTTTGGCTGAGGAATACTACAGAAACTTTTGACATGTCTGTAAAAAATTCCATTTGGTTAGACAGTGTGAGAGTTTTGTGGTTTTACATTAACTGGTTGCTTGTCAGCTACTACCTGATTGCTGTCAGGGTCTGCCATGGGAAAGCTGCTTTATGCTCGCTCCTTCCTTCAATTCCTGCCAAGACACCTCCAGCTGGGTGCTCTTGGTGGGGTATGCCGGACCTTTGGACTGTCAGAACTTTGTTCTCAGCTTTTTGAAGTGTATCATCTGTGATTATGTAGGGGATCAGAAACAAGAGCACTTTAAAACCTTGTGGATGCTTAATAGTATGAACAAGAGCTGAATGAATATCCTTGGTTTGTTTGGAGCCATTTTTCTTCTTGCTACATAAAAATCACTTTGCTGTTTCTTCTTTCTAGCTTCTAACTCCTCTTTATCAGGACTCATGGCACTGTAGGAACAAATGATGTATTTTTCCTGTAATGCATGTGGTATAATGGCGATGCCCAATAGTAGCTGACTGTACTTCATACCACCATAAGGAATTGTAGCGGATTATAAATGCAACTTTTATACTTCACCTTCTTGACCATAGATGGTTGTATACATTTAGTATACCTAGTACAGGTGAAGTTTGGGTCTACTTAATAAAGGTTGATATTTTAAATGAAGAAAACTAATTGCTCTTATAAATTTTGATACATTTCCATTAATCAGTGGCTTTTAACAGGCACTCTTGTGTATTTTGTTAGGTTGTGCACTTCATGAGAAATTCACATATGATGTAATTCTGTTGCAAGACCGATTTCTTTCTGTTTCCTTGTGATGTAATCCTGGAGGTTTTAAGGATTACAGTGCTGTCTGTTATAATCTCTGTGCTGTCAGGCCCTTTCAATGGAGGGTAGAGCAAAACTTTATGATTCAGTACTTCCCATAAGGGCATTCTCAGACAGTACCAACTTCGGCACATAGCCTTAGTCACTTCTGAAAATAATAACAAATTAATCATTCTGTAATTATAATTCTGTCCCCAGACCATCATGAAAGCCTCAGTGATACATTTGCCTATTTAAATGCAAAGAAGAATGCAGAAAGGAGAAGGTTTTCCATGTAGGTTAAGGTAATGGATCAAAAAAAAATGTATTCAGGATAAATGATAAACTGGAGAGCTGTGGCTTTTTGAAGTCAAGTTTTAGTTTCATGTTCCTTGCTTTATGCTGGAGAAAGAAGTGCTCTTAAGGTCAGTAGGAGGAGTTTAATGAGGAGGATATTATGAGTAAGATGCTTCCTGGACTTGGGTTTCAGGCATCTGGCAGCCAGAGCTGAGCTTTGGCTCACCTTCTAGAGCCAAACGTGGAAGGGGAGCGGAAGCTGGTTCGGCAGCCACTGTTGGTGTGGGAGCAAGGTATGGAAGAAAGTAGGTGAGTTAGTTAAGTTAGCAATGAGACTTGCCTCTCTGTGGCCAGTGAACCTGCAGCTGTTCATACCACAGAACAGAGGTAGTGGTGAGGTGGGGGTTACAATAGTAAGGGATTAACTTAGGCTTGAGGGCTTTGAAAGCGGTGATGCTCAGCTGTAAAAATTGTAGATGCCCATTTTGCTCCTTTTGCTCCAGTTATAAAAGCTGTAGTGTGGCTGGATTAGTTAAGGAATTTAATATTTATGGTAGTTATTCAATACAGAAGGTCTCTCTCTCTGTTAATGCTTCCAGCTTTACAAATGGCACTATTCTGATGCACTTATATGTATATTTCTTTATATAATTCTAGGTGTACAACATACATGGCTCCTGGTTCTTCTAAAGAGAAGAAAACTGATGATGGACAGGCTTCAAAGTAAGATTGGGAAATGAATTATTTTGTCCAAGTTTACACTTAAACTTCCTCCCCAAATTCATTACACACTCATTTAGTTTAAGATAAAGTTTATGATAATAGTGCTCAGTATCCAGTAGCAGCTCTCTTGACAATTGTATGCTTTATTGCTTTACCACACCTATACAGACAAATTTGCTGGCTAGCCATATGAACTTCTCTCAACAGTAAATTTTTCAAAGCAGAGTGATGTTTTTATCTATTTTAATCCTATGAGTTGCTGAAATGGTGACTTTGGTTGCTGCTTCTAGATTTCAAACAAATATTTCAGTTTGTTTCTCTAATACTTACTTTATTTTACTAAAACCTGCTACGTGTCTGTTTATTGTTTGGATTCGTATTTTACTTACACCCTTAGAAGTTGTAGATGCTTTACAACAGCTTTAGGGAAATAAATTTTCTGCCCCTGAGCTTTGCATGCCAAGGATTTTTATCAAGCAAACTTTGCCTCTCCTGTAATTCCATGGCATTGGTCCTATGTACACATAACAATATGCTAGTTTTTATTGCTCGTTTTACCCCAGGGTCCAAGTCTACAATCAGATGTTCAGATAAGGTGAGCAAGTTGGTAACGGCCCCTCACAGTGTTGAGGTGATGGGTCAGAGAGTGCTGTTGGTGGGGTGTGAGATGAAAAGGGTGGAATGTAGCTACTGATGAGGAACGAGGCTGTGTTTTGGCCAGGCATTAGGACGGTGGTGTTGGCACATACCACATGAATTTCCTTGCACTTTTAATAGATGCCTCACCTTTTCTCGATTTATTTCCTGGAGAGAAGCTTTTATTGCCAGTGCTCTCATGAAGAAGGAAATAAATTTTTTTGCTTGCCAGAGGATAGATTATAAAATGATTTCAAATCATATCCTATCCTGTTTGTGTGTGGCAGCCATTCCAATGGACATCAGTACAGCCAGATATTGGATATGCATTAGTGAGTGACCCAGTAAATACATGCAGAGAGTTCCACAAAACTGAACTGGAATAATTCAGGGGAGGCAGCCTGGAAATTTTGCTAATATTAGCTGGTGAATTCCTAGGTTGTCTATGTCTTCATGACAGGCCATAAACCTGCTCTTTAGTTCTCCCAGAGTCAAACAGGTCTTGGAAGAAAGAACAAAGGCAGCCAAAGCCTTTGGTTCCACCTCAGGCAGGATTTGTATGAAGAGAGGCAAATGGGGCCCATGGAAGATGGAAGGGAGTTCCTAATGAAGGGGCGAGTGGACTGGCTGCCTGAGTGGGCAGCTCCTTCGGTTGCTGAAGGTGATTGTCTACGGTGGGCAGGGTCAGATAGGGTGGGTTGGGATGACACCTCTTTCCTTGGTTGTACAGCTGTTACTGGATAATTAATGATGTTGGAGAGAGACCATCAAGAACAGAAGAAGTTGCTATACTCAGAATATCTGGGTTGTAACTATTTGCTTTCTGAGGAGCAGTTCAGTGACCTCAGCACGGACATATTGGCCACTGTAGGCTTCCTTCATCCTGCACAGGCAGATATGGCATAGGAACTATGGGAAAGCATTGCCTTTCTGGAGAGGCATGAGGAAGCAAACAAGATAACCTAGTGACCTAGACCAACTAAAATAGTGCCAAACACTTCTGTTTAGGCTTTAGAGCTGTTCCTGAATTCTCCTAATGATTTTTTGAATGAAGTCCAGATGAACTCTTTGTTTGTCTCCCTTGACAAAGCGGTTTGAATTTGCTGGGCCATGCTGCTCCTCCACTGAGCTTTCATTAAGCTACTAAGTCATCATCTTGTGTCTGGAAGCTATTTACTGCTTGGTTCCATCTCAAAGAAATTACTTTGAAGTACTGGCCAGTGTTCTGCTTAAGCTTGTGCTTATTGACGAGTCTTTCCTACCTGTTTCAATTGAACTTAAAACATCAAGCACAGAAGGCAGACGTTTTATAAATCATTCAATTTGCTTAGTTAGTCCACTATCGAATTTTCCATGAAGGTGATCCCACAGGTCAAGTAGTTCAGGTTTCCATCCTTGTCCTGTCATTTCCTGTCTCTTCAAACAGATTGATTTTTATTTTTCTTTTGAGATGTATTATTTCTTTATTAGAAGCACTTAGGAGGAAGTGAATTCTTTTTACCTCCTCCTCTCTTTCCGCTTTTTCTTAATTTTTTTTTCACTTCTATGGTTTTCTTCTTGCTTCAGATTTCCACTTTTCTCTTTCCTTATTCAGATCCTCTGTAACCGTGTTATCAGTTTCATGCTATAGGGGTTTTTTCCTCCTGTGTGTATGACAGAGTAAGACAAATTGTCAGAAATTCAGTTTGTGCTTGTCCATAAAGCTCAAATAATCCCATTCTTCTAAGGTGGCTGGTGGAGTTTCAGTCAAAATAGAGATCAAATTTGCTTTTCAGCTTTGCTTTAGATTGCCTTAGTAATATGGTGGGCTATTGAATTTTCCCTGGTCCTGCTCCTATTGTTCTGCTCACCATAAAGACCCACTCTGGTTCGTAGCTTTAGTACTGTTTAAGATAAAAATTGCACAGTTGCAAATGCATCTGAACATCTGGGCTTTTCTTCAGCAATTTCGTCCTGTGTGATGAATGGAATGTGAAATGTCATATGTGATATTTTATAAGACATAAAGCAGTTATGAGGTTTTCTTTAACACAATGCACAAGAAACCAAAATAAGGTAGTGCAGGCATTTGTACATGTGGCATTTTCCAACTTTTAACTGCTTGACTTTGAAGTTGTCATCTGTTCAATGTAGGGGTTTCTATATGTTTCACAATGCTGCTGTCTTGGCAGAGAGAATTTTATTCATCTCTGCAACCCTCACCTGGAGAAAATGAAAGAAGACATCCTGTACCATTTTGCTCTTGGGACCGGTACCCATGATTTCCCAACACTGTTTGGGGATGTAAAGGTAAGGTGCTTTGCTTCATTCAGCAAGCCTGAGCTTTTCTGCAGAAGGGGAAAGTGTAGCTGTCCTCAGAATAAGACTTAATGTGTTAGCCTACCAGCAATTAAGGAGTACATGCAAAAGGGGAAAAATTTTGTGGGTTCTTGTCACTTTTGCTATCCAATAAAGCTGGCGATTATTGTTTTTGACTGTCTCTTTTCATTCAGTAAAAAGGCAAGTGCTGAGGCTCTATTCAGATACAACTTCTGTTTGTTGGGTCTTCATGTCAATATTTGTCTTTCATTAGTTTGAACAGGATGAAGGCATTTGAGAGCTGTATAGACAGTTGAATTTTTTTTCCATAATTCTTCTTCATGACATTTTAGAATTATTATGGGAAGCACCATATCTGGGGATGAATCTGTGCTATCATGTTCTTTGCATGTTCTCTGACATACGGAATGATGCAGCTGATTTTTGTTATGTTGAACTCTGCCCACCCCAGTTTGTGTGTGTTGGAGGAAGTCCTTCCCGGATGAAAGCCTTTATTGCCTACATAGCAGAGGAGCTGGGGCTCGGGAGCCCTGGGTGTGACTACCCCAACATCTGCGCGGGCACCGACCGCTACGCCATGTACAAAGTGGGGCCTGTTTTGTCCGTCAGCGTGAGTACTTCCCCTCGTCTGACACCAGACACGGTTCAGTTCTGATGCTGTTCAAAGCAGAAAACTTGAATCTATGTTTCTTTTAAATACTTCACAATCTGAATCAAGCTGCTCAAAATAGTGGTCAGCTAATTAAGGATTCCTTAACAGCCCTTTTTGTAAGAGAGAAAATCTCCGATACCTTTGCTCCTTCTTGCATCCTTTTTCCTCAGTGTACCACTGAGGTTTTGCAGGAATGACCTTATTGATTTTTTGAGCAGTTACTGTTGCCTCATCCCTATTCTGTACCAAAAAGGTCACTTGGTGCATATGGAGTATTGGAAAAAATGTCTGTCTCACACCCAGAGCTATGTATCTGCAATGGCACTGTTAAACATGCTTAAGAGTAGCATTCCATGGGACTGGTGCTGCCAACCCACGTATGCATTTTAAAGAAATTTGTAGCTTTAATTTGTAGACGGAATTACATACTTCAATTGCAATTGCAAAACTGTGGTATTATTTTGCACCCTTTCTTGTGAGCTGTAATTATCACAGTGTTGTGCAAGCTAATGTGGAATTATATTTGCTGAATGTCAAGACTAAACCATGGTGTCCGTGTTTAGAAAAAAAGTTAGCTTAACTATGCACTAGCACTTCAGGTTGGTGAAAATTCAGAGTGGAGTTTTTCTTGGTTTTAGGAAACGCTCTGTGATGAAGTGCATTAGTCAGCTGTTGGGAAAGGACACTCTTTATACTTTTGAGAATGTAAATGTTCTGTAATTCATGATTTGTAGAAATCCTGTATTTTATCCACAGTCTGCCAAAGCTAGTGGGAGTCAATTTGTAGGCCTTTTCGGTATCTTTCTGTAGGCCCAGAAGTTGGGGGTTGTGTGTGAGTGAGTTATCTGGCGGGAAAACAGCATCAGGCAGCATATAGTGTCCAGCTGCTTCTTCCACATATTTTGTGTTGTCTATGGGAATGTGGAATATTTATTTATGTTTCCATTTCAGCACGGTATGGGCATTCCTTCTATTTCAATCATGTTGCATGAGCTGATCAAACTGTTGTATCATGCCAAGTGTTCCGACATCACCATCATTCGCATTGGCACGTCTGGTGGAATAGGTATTTCCCCTCTTGATTTCTTTCTTTCTTTCTGCAAACCAAAGTATCTTTGCAGGAGAGTAAAGCATCGCTTTGCATGCAAGCATTGCTCTGCGTAATTAACGCGCATTAATGGTCAGAGCAGTTTTCCACAGGACATGCATCATTTTTTCTTCTGTAATTTTGAAAGTAAAGGCAACATTGCTTTTGCACTTAAAGATCTGACAATGTGAGAAGGACTTTTCTGTCCTATATGGAAAATATAAGAAAGAAGTGAAAAAGGAAAAATTTCATTCTTTCAGAAGTTATTAATAATAATAAACTGAAGCAGCTAGGCATGAACAAAAAATTCTCTTGATGGATTCAGAGGCAAAACTGCCACCTTTAAAAGAAGCAGAGTTAGGTCAAGATGTATGTTTTATGTGTCTGGAAACCAGTTGTTAACTGCATTGTTATTTCCTTTTGCTGCAGGTCTGGAGCCAGGCTCAGTGGTTATAACCAAGCAGTCTGTAGATGCCACCTTCAAACCTCAGTTGGAACAGGTTGTTCTGGGAAAGACAGTAATTCGCAGCACTAACCTGGATGAACAGCTGGCTAAGGAGCTGATGCAGTGCAGTAAAGAAATCGGTCAATTCAATACAGTCATTGGAAACACCATGTGCACTTTGGATTTCTATGAAGGTAAGGCTGGTGATAGACTAGCAGAAGGGTATTGGTAAGCAGCAATAGATAAATACTGAATAATATATGAACTTTAGGCTTCCAGTTCACTAATAGGACACATTTGCTACTCTGGCTTGCCTCAAAAATCTCAACCTATTTTTCATCTACATAAAATCAAGCATTGTACTTAGCAGTTTTCTGTATCAAACTTAGTTTTGTGGAGATTTCTCCCCAGCTTTAACAGATCCTCTGAAGTATGTACAGTCTACTATACACTTCTCATGCACCTGTCAGGTATATTTGTCAGAAAATTTATGTGATTTATTAAAGCATCCTAGGAGTTTAGAGGAGTGGGGATTATTTCTGACTTGTTTAGGGTTGGTTTTCTTTGCACTGGTTAAGTGCTGAAAGTAAATATTTTCTGAAAAAAGGGTTGGAACTTGTTTCAGTTTGAGCAAAGCAGTGATCAGACAACCAAAGATAATATTTTGCTGAGTTGTGTCAGTGCTGCTATGTAGGAGACACAAACCTGCAAGGCCTATTTTGGATAAACATACAGGCTTTCAGGTGCTTTTCTGATCTCCCAAATCTAGATGTTCATTCAGGAACACCTTTCAAACCTTGTGAGAACAGACTGTAAGTGGCACCTGATCCCATTTTCTCTGTTGCTGAGTACATGACAAATGATCATCACAGTGCTCGAGGTTGGGCAGAAGCACACACTGTCAGTTTGTGCATCTCAGGCACCAACCACAAGTGCAAGCAACACTAAAAAAAGTGTCAGGAATGTTTCCAACTCATACAGCAAAAGCTGAGAACAGGATCAAGGACATTAATTAAGGAGTACAACTCCCAAACCCAAGAAGATACTGAATAAAATACAGTGTGATTCAACTCTACTGTACTTAACCTGCTGCTGTCTTGTCTGTAGGTGATACTCTAGAATAATTTGTGTAAAAAATTTCTCAAAATTTACAATATTAGCTAGTTAGCTTAAGAGACTCTACACCTCTTACCTTGGAAATTCTGTAAGTGATAAACTGTTCATCCTTTTAAGATAGAAACAGGAAAGCATTTTTAAGCCTGGTGGGATTTTTTAGACAGTTATTAAACACATTAAAAATGCAGCTCTTCCAGACAACTTAAAGTTTCTTGTGGAATTTTGATACTTGTTGTTTGTATGGGAATGTATTACGTACATTTTTCTGTTTATGAATTTGAAAATTGAAGCTGAAGAAGACTAATTAAATTACTATGATTCACAAAAATAATACAATTAATATGTATATGCTCTAGCAATAGTTAAGAGTCACTTTGTCCTATTTGTTGTGTGCAAAAAATAAAGATTAATAGTAAAAGCTGAACTCTGTATGGAGAAAACTGTAATAACTGGATGTTTTCAAAATTGAATTTGCTCTGTGACTTCATCACTCTGAAATGTTCTACAAAATTACTTTCTAGGACAGGGCAGGTTGGATGGTGCAATCTGCTTATATGATGAAGAAGAAAAACTGCAATATTTGAAGAATGCTTATGAGTCTGGTGTCAGAAACATCGAAATGGAATCTTCTGTATTTGCTGCAATGTGTAATCTCAGCGGTGTCAAAGGTAAACTAACTTAGCCACTTTATCCAAGCTACAGGAAATTTCTGTATTGCCAGGGGTTTGTGGCTGAAAACTGCAAAGGAATGTTAACATACCTTCTGCACATATAAATGTATATAAAAGATATTTCTGCTTATAATTGTGTTGCTATGATTTTTTGATTTGTGTCAGTTGTGTCACAACTTATCATAATTCCTCATGCAGTTTTTACACAGTTTACTTCTATCATTTGCTATTCCAGCCCATGGCAGCCATGTAAATCATTGAAGTACCTAATTACCCTGTGGCATTCATTTGTTTTCTCCAGTTAGCTATTAAAATTTACAGAAAGCAACTGCTTAGTTTAAGCAACCAGGTGATTCTCAGATCTATATATATGTAACTATACTCAGTTTCTATACTTTCATATCAAATGGAACACATAATTATCTTCTATAGACTTAAGACTGTGATTCTTAAACAGCTGAGGATTTTTCATAGCATCTTGAATAAACCATTCCAAATCATAAAATGAGTTAATTTTTTTTTATGCATGCTAAGTAAAAAAGGGCAATTACAAATAATATAATGCAGTGCCTTTCTTCTTATCGTATTAACTGTCTTCTCTCACTTTCCTTAGCAAGGAATATGCTGATTTAAAACACTGATGTTTCTCAAATTCCCTTAAGCTTGAGGAGATCAAAGTGATGAAATATAAGTAAAAAGGCCAATGGTTATATCAAACACACTCAGTTCTTACTGGCTTGAAATGGATTAAAAACCCAAACAAAAACTATCCCTGAGCAATTCAGGAGGCCTTTTGCTGTCTCTGCTTTGTAGGTGTGTAATGTGTATTTATTGTCTGTGCTCTGCAAATTGCCTCTGGCAGAAACCCCAGACAGAGCTGAGTTATAGGGCTGAGTGATAGACTTGAGCTTGAGTGAAAGGAGGGGCAGAGCCTTTGGGGCTCTGCTTACTGAAAGGCAGCACATGAACCTGAGATGATCCTTGGGGTCCTCATGTGCTTGCAGTGTTCCTTGTCCATGAATGTGGAGGCAGCTTGTCTGCTGTGTCCTGAGGGATGGCACCTACACCACAGGCACTCAGTGAAGGGCTGCAGCTGGCTCTGCTAGAGCAGTGTGTCAGGTCGCTTCCTACCAGTCATGCCCTGGGTACTTGTGAAATATACTTTCTATCAAGGAAAACATAAGAATTGTGATATAACAGTAAGTGTCTGCAGCTGCCTGAGAGCTCTGGCTTTATTAGTGTAGCAAGCAGTTCCCTAAAAGTATTCCTACCTTGTATCATCCACAGCATGCTAGTCCCCTTGCATCTCATGGTACTGCACACGCTTTCTTGGGGTTTGTTTTCTCCTGTATTTCTTCTCTTTTAGTGGTTTGTTCAAATGTTTATGCTTTTGGACTGTAAAATGCAAGAGTGTGATTCCTAACTAATGCTGTTTTTTAATTTCTAGCTGCTGTAGTGTGTGTCACTCTTCTGAATCGGCTCGAAGGGGATCAGATCAGCAGCTCACATGATGTCCTTGTGGAGTACCAGCAGAGGCCACAGAAGTTAGTGGGATATTTCATTAAGAAAAGTCTTGGGAAAGTATGAAGTCTCCATCTTGTGTTTTAGAGAAGGAGAAGGCCTTTATACGGATCCAGTCACGGTTATGGCTTCTGTGGGTTACAGGTCTTTTGCCTCAGAATAACTTGTAGCATTCCGTTTGTCAGCGGAAATTAATCAGTTATGTCACTGTTCCTTGGGAACTGAATGTGCTGAATGGACTTCAGCTAAGTTTTGCTTAGTTATGCATTGCTGGATATAAAACTCACTTTTCTGTGAATTGGAAAGTGGATCTGTTGTGAAGGACAAGCCTGTGATAATACATGTAAAAGCTTTATTTATCCTTGCTGTAAAAGAAATACTAGAGAGAAAATCAAACTTTATTGCCAAGTATGTGCATACCAACAAATTAACTTAAAAATTAGAATTATTTTGTGGTTGTTTTAAAAAAAAAATATAAGTTATAATTGTAATTATTGCTTCACTTGTAAAGAAAACTTAAAGTGAATACAGTTCATTTTTTTTGCAGACTTTGACAAATAAGCAATACTATTTTCATATATTAAAAATTCATGAAATTGCAAAGTGTGGGACTGAATTTTCTAAGCATTAAGGACTTGACACTGAGCTGTTGAATATCTATAGTGCCTAGATACTGATCGAGGAATATATTAACTAAAGAATTGAATAAATACACAGGAAATATTTATGCATTAAGTAATTTTGCACTGTACCAATCTTTTGCTGAAGCGAGACTTCTGCTTGTGAAGAGGTACTGAATGCATTCCAGAGATGCAGTTTGTTCACAGGCCTGTATTATGGTAGCCCTTTTTGTTTCCTTTCTTTTGCTTTGTTTCTTTTTTTTAAAAAAATTGGTATTCATCTCCATTCTTAGGATGTAACACTCACTGTTGCAATGGTTCCCAATTCTGAGGAACTGGAGTATACCTCTTAGTGTTACATGCCATCAACACCCCATCTGCAACTGTAGTTTTTTCCAGTAACATTAGCCTAAGTGTTCAGGGGTTTTTTTTAAAATCATGCTCCTTGCTGCTTTGCTGCTGTGGTTCAAATATAAATACGTGGTCAGTTAAAGAAAAAGTGTTTATCTATTTTCTTATTTTTTTAATTTTTTTTTTAAATTTTCCTTCTTTCTACTACAGTGGGGGAGGGTCCAGTCCTAGCAGGGGTCACAGACCAAAAAGTCTGAATAAGCTCTCAGAACAGCTGAGGCTGACCCAGCAAAATGAGATTTTCTTTGTGAGGACTGTAGTCTGCAATGCTGTTAACAAGCACAAGTATTAGAACTGTAAGAGAGTGATGTTAGTAGTAGGCAGTCACCAAGTGACAGAGACTGGGAGCAATGTAATGAAAACATTAAAAAAGGAAGGGTGACTCATGAACAGAAAACTGCCAGTAAGGATCAGTCTCCTTAAATCTGATTTTTTTTTTTTTTTCAGCTGGAAAACATATTAGTAACTTTTAGAGAGGTACAATCTAGTCTTTTAATTTTAAATTCACATTTTCTCATTTATGCTCAGGATATACAGTGAATGTAAGTTTTCAGAGAAAATATTTTTCCCTAAGCTTAAGGGAAGGAAAGAGGTGGGAATGGCTCCACATTTTGTTTGAACTTTCTCCTTTATTAAAAAAAAATTTCAAAATTAAAAAAAATCTGTGTTTAACTATGCCTAGTGCTTGCCTAGGCATTGCATGAAGCCCGTGAGGTCCTTTGGGAAACATGTAACAAAGCACATCTTATCTCTTCAAGGTCCTGTTCTCGAAACAGGAACAAGGAGTTAAAAACCAGACTGTTTCAGTGCGTGCTGCACTCTGTGGTGAAGGAAGTCTTATACCAAATTGACCAGTATGGGTTTGGAGCAGACAGCTGGCTCTTGTATGAGAAATACTTAATAAGAAGTACCTAAAGAGAAGAAAAAATGCTTTGCCTGGAAAGCAAACACCAAATGTGACTGTGAAGCTCTGGGGAAGCATATTACTAAGGTTGTCCTGGAGGTATGAATCTAAAATGATGTGGTTTGTCTTTTTAAAGGAAGGACAGAATGAATCTGTAAACTTGTTAAGAAGAATTTCTTGAATTGTTTTAACAGTGTGTGCTGCCAAATGAAACCAAAATTTTTTGTATTTACAGTCAAATAATGTAGGCACTTCTGAGAGCTAATATGAAAACTTTTATGTGCTAGATGCTAAAATATAAATGGTCTTGTGGCCTGGCCAAGCTGGAGCTGAGGGTCATGCATTCATGGATGGGGTGAGGCATCTAATTTATTAAATCAATGGCCAAGAACCTGGCAGAAGCCTCTGAAAGATGAGCCGTTCACCTTTTGCCTGTATGTCTTTCCTCCTTAGCACTGATCCTTAGAACACTGTACATTTCTTTCTGCTAAAAGATTTACTTCTGTGCTTCCCACCAGATGGAGTAAAGGAGTACAAGAAAGCTTAAAATTAGAAGTCAAAGGATACCAAGTATCCTCCTGTTTCTGCTGTTCCCCATCTTCTGATGCTGTATTCCTAATACAAGAGGTCACTCTACAGACACATCTGACATGCAATAAAATACCTTTCCTAACTTCAGAGGAAACTTACCAGAATGTTACCCTGATAAGAACAATTGTATTTTCCCTTATGACTGCAACTGGACAGGGAGATAAAGAAATTAGTCACTTGTGTGCATCCGGCCAAGAATTTGCCTTCCTGTAGGTTGTACGGAAAGTTATACAATATTTACAGGTTTTATATGCAAGTCAATTGTTCAATATGAGCCATTCTCATTCTTTCTATAGAAGACGAATCAAGATTCAGAGTGATGATATTTTAAAAACACATATGGTATTACATATCTGTTCAATATTACATAACGCAGTGTCTCCTAGTAGATTTACAAATCCTGCAAACCCCAGAAACCCATTTCAAATCAAGGGCCTGCTGTGGTTCTCTGTGCCATCCTGTACCTAGGAAAATGCTACATAATCAATTTAATCCAGGGATCAGAAGGGATAAAAGAAAAGAAGAAAGGCAGAAGATATGAATAGAGTGGAAGCAGGAAGGGAGAAAAAAGTGGTTCCTACCAATGTTTTGTTCTGTGATTCATGGTGTTCTGGCCTATTCCTACCATTTTGTTAAAGAAATGGTTGAGATCATGATGAAGACAGGCTATAATACAATGGTTTTACATTTGTAAGAGACTGAAAAAGAGCAGTAACTAACTCAGACAGTGACTTGAAGAAGTGGATTTTTACTTTTGGCATCTTGATATATTTCAGAGAAGAATTTTCTTTAATGGAAAGTGTGAGAAATCCTGAAAAGGAACATTTTGGAATGACCTACGTCCAGAAGTGGTTAGACAACAAATGTTTTTATCTTTAAAAACCAAGTGAAATAATTTGATAATTTCAACATTTCTTGAAAATATATACATGTAATAAGCAATATTTTTTTTAACATTCTTCTTTGTAAAGGATTTTCAGTGCATTGTATAACAAAACTGGATTTTTTTCAAGTTGAGATCTCAATATATACTTCTAAATAAAATGTTTGTATGGTTGAATTAGGGATGTTTTTAATTTCCATTGACAAGACAGGTGAAAGAAAACTGAAGCAACAAACTGGGCTTTGGGGATTGGATCCACATGCAGCAACTGAATAGAAGAAGGCACAGTAGTGTGATTTGATGTCACTATTATGGCTTGCTACAGGATGTTGAGGTTTGCTTTCCCTGGAAGTTTCTGAGTCTTTGAGTGACTAAAAGTCATGTTTTATCTTTCTAAAATAATTACCATTTAATATTATACTCCAGAGTATGGATTAAATTACAAGTCCAGAAAGTCTTCTGCTGAAGAGAAAGGAGGTCACTGAACAGAGCAATATTAAATCTGAAACTCTGTGGTACAATAATAGAAGAAAGAGTAATGCTGACAGGTACAGTGCTTTTGCTTGGGCTACAAAAAAATGAAGCAGCTGCAAAAGACAGACAAGAGCTGGTTTTACATGACACATGAGCCTGATTCCAGACGCTTCTTGTTGGCACTGAGCTTGTAGATGTGAGAAAATTTTCGATTTACTATGGTCTGTCATTTTATGAGAGTAAACTTCCTAAAGTTTCCCAGAAGCTCAAACAAGCTACCAACCTCCTTGGGAGATTGGGTCTGTTTTGTTGGTTTAACACATAGCTCCATTTTAATCAGCCCCATTATTTGACCTTGCCCACAACTAACATTTTCCATCAGGCCCTAACTTTGCACTCACAAAGCTTCTCCCAGGAAAGGTGCTACTAATTGATGTCATCCTGCAGGCACTTTGTCTAAACACACGTCTGGCCCTTGTAAATATTTACAAGTAGTACTCCTATTAATGTTAAAAGGAAAGCCTTGTGATCACTTAAGAAACCTTGTGAAAGAAGTGGTGGGTGGTGATAGGAAAATAGGTTAGTTTGCCAAATTCCCAGCCATATTCTCACATGATTTGACTGCATTCCTGTCTATACCAAACAGTATTGTTGGCTCCCGGGCTTTAACCTGTTTAACATACAAAATTATGTTTCTTTAAAAGTGCTTGCCAGCCTACTCTAATTACATTGTATTAAAACTGTAGGCTAGACATGGCGTGTTGATGGTATGATATTATAAAGCAGTAGAATTTTAAAGCCAGAGCTGGATGCTGGCAGGAGGTTTTCTGCCTTTTCAGCTGCAATGATTTTGGATAACTTGGATATTATAGAAGCAAAGTTTTAAGCTAAAACTAAGGCAAAGCCTGCTAAAGCTAAGCTGAAGCAAAAAAGGGCAGGTCACTCATGTCCTTACTCAAAGACCCAATTCTGAGCCTGTTTTTTTTCCATTCCAGAGGGAGTGAGTGGTGCATATGATGAAATCCATGGCTTTCTAATTTGCCCTGCAATACTCAAGATGTTGCTGTTGACTACAGCCACTTTGTCAAGGAGCCCTGAAAACATTCAGTTAATATAGCTATTACCTGTTGTTTATAGTGAAATAATTATATAGTTAATATAGATATTTAAGGCTGGTAGTTGCACAGCTTGATGCTGTCCTGATGAAACTTAGGGATTCAAAAGAGCTTCCAGGATGGCAGCAATATAGCTGATACATCTTTTTTTTTTTTAAAAAAAAAATCATTAATCCTTTGATTTTCCTGCCTCTCTGCTTCATTTCATATTATTATATCTTTTGTGCCAAAAGTTTGGCTTGGGGGCGGGGGGGTGGAGATTTGATTTAATAATTCTCATATTTCTATGATATTCAAAATAATACAATCAAGCTCATACAATTCATGTCTTCTAAAATTACTTTGAGAGGTAATTTCCGAGAATGTCACTGCAGCGATTGTTCTTGGTGGAATGTTCATGGGATATCTTTTACTTTCCTAAATATCATTCTAGAAAAAACAGGTCTCCTACTGGAGGACACCAAACTAGTCAAGAATGAATTTCTATAGGAAGTGAGAGACTTCTCCAATGAAGTAAGAGACAAATGAAGTCAACACAACTTGGTGGTGAAAGGTGTTTGTCTATTGAGTGTCTTATATAATAAAATGGGGAGTCAGTAGTTCATTAGTACTAGACACTAATTACATACAAGATGGTTCCTGTTAGTGTGAAAATAGAATACCACATTTATGAGACTGTAATTATATAGAGCATAATAAATTACCACATCACAGTTGGATGAGCAGAGATTTTGCAGAACAACTTGTACAAAATAATTTGGTAAGTGGTTCATACGAGCTGCTTTAGCCCACACACTTACAGACAGGAAATGTCTTCCATATCAGTTGCTTTGATAAGTAACTGCTTGTAATTCATTATGCTGATTAATTTATAATTTCTTACAAATCACATTCTATAGATTCTGCTCCATAACATTCCAGAATGTCTGTGTGATCCCACACAAATTAACAATTAATAGTATTTCAGTTTCAGTTTCTGAAAAATATTTCTTCAAAAATACATACTTCTTTGTACAGAATCTCTCTCACTACTATCTCAGAATGTCACCTTTCATCGTAGTGAGAAAAATGACTTCCATACTCTGAAATAGCTAGGATTTTAGCAACACTTGACTAAAAGCAGAAGTGCCACCAAAGTGTGAGCTCCTCAGTAAGGTATTAGTTAATCCTGACTCGAAGGTACATTTGTGCTTAACATCATTCAGTTAAACATTAAACTATTTAGTTTTTTAGTATGTTCTGAGGACTTTCACATTTCTAGTTGAACTAAATGATTACTTCAGTAATTTTTCAGTTTCAGAGCAGAGAATATAAAAGGAAATCTCACCATATTTGAGAAATGAAGGTGTTTAACTAGTTGTATTCTGCCATAATTTCATCTGTGATTTCTGCATGTTGGGAGGTGATTTTGACCAGTATGTAAAATTGATGAATTCATGACAACTTCTTAGTCTGTTTTTTTCTCTATTTCTTGAACCATGGAAAAGGTAAATTTAAAACAGAAATTTGCACCATTTCAAACACAGTAATTTTCCTAGGAAGTGGATTAACTAAGTTTACAATGTGCCATGAAGCACTGAAACTGCTGCTTGGTGACCCAAATCCTGGGAAAGGGAAGCTAAGGCACTCAACACTAGCTGATCCTCATCCCATAGAAACTGGCACAACTAATTAGACCTGCAGATGTGCAGTTGTTCATGGTAGAAGTAGTGGATTTATTAACTTTATAAACTGCTGCCTTGGCTTAAATCTGTGGGGAGACAAAGAGAGCTAGTACTAAAAGCAATCTTATCCTTGATATATTGCAGCTGTGTTAATTATCCAAGAGTGAGAACAGCCTTGCCCTCCCAGCTACAGGAGTGATAAAGAGTGAGTTAGCTGGAGGGAGTTCAGCTCAGTTGGAGTCTNTAAAGAGAAAAGGTACAAGAGACTTTTAGATAACAAGGAGCTGATGCTTAAAGCCTTCTGATGGTTTTACTGAAGCACTTTGAGTGCAGTGTCCATCTTGGCAACCACATAAATTTTATGGAAGTTGGATTCCACTTTGATTACTTCAGTATCCAAAAAGTTTTTTTATTTTGAGATATTTTATTCTTAATGAGGAAAAATAGCTGTGAATGTTAGGATGTGTCCTTCATTCAATGGGAATACATTAGTAGAAAGTGCAATGATGCAATTTACTCAGCAGTAATAAGAAATAAAGAATATTTGTTCAGGCATCACGCTGTCCTATGTGTGTGTGTGAATCATGACTGAGATTCTAGGTGGTTTGAATTACCTTATATAATGGCTGTATTGTGTGTCTCTATTGACCATAGAGAGTCTTCGGGGATCAGATTCTTAGGCAATTAATTTGTGTAGAACAAAAAAACTGGGAAGTTTACTCCTCTGCTCACAGTGTCATTCCTGGTGGGTACAGGGGTCATCCTCTGCACCACCAGATTCCTGCTCGGTCTCCCACTGGCTCTGCTGCCACAGGTCTGCACATGTTCCCTTCTGGAGAAGGAATTGCTCTCCCACCTCTTTGCTGAAGGAACTGCTGCTATAAGACTGATTTTCATCCCAGGTGGCGTGTAGCTATTAATTAAGAGTTTTCTGTGGTTGGAATATTCCCCCTCTATGCAGGTAAAGGAGAATGGAATGTCAAACATACACCCTCCACGAGAGAAAATTCAACACTCATATGATGATGCATTGGGGTCACTACAGTGCTAGCTGTATACTTACAAGGATATTCTAGAAGCATAGTGGTATTTTTAGGGCTATGTGGTGAAGCAGTGTTATTTTCCTATTTTCGTACTATTATTTTTTTTTTCAAAAATATAAGCATCTGAAAACAAACAGACATAAACACCAAAGTGACAAAAAGTCATAAAACTTTGGAAAAAGAAAATGTGTGTTACATATTCTGGCCCCCTGGACCACCCTCCGCCTCCCCCCCGCCCCTCCTATCTTTGCATCCATTTTTATTCCAGAAAAGTAGAAACAAGTGCAGAATGTATGCTGTGGAGTAAAGCAGCCTGGAGGCATCTCTATAAACCCATCCCCTTACTGTTCATTGCACTGAGAAGAAAAACAGAAAGATGAGATTCCTCAACGCAGGCAAAACAAGAGGCAGAAACATAATCTCATCTTTTCTCAGGAAGCAAGCAAATCTCTTGCACTATTCGCTGGAATAAATCAGCCTCTGAATAATACGTTTGGACTGCTTGGTGAGATGGTTCTGAGTTAGAAAGTCCCTAAGAAGCCACTCTGCAAGTGGCTGAAGGAAAGAAAAGAAGATATGGGGCACGCTGTACACCAATTCAAGGCTCTGTTTTGGAAGAATTGGCTCTGCCGTGTGAGGCAACCGGTGAGTACTTGAAAATGATTAAAAAGGGAATATTTTAAATTTTTTAGTATCTGTTGGAAAGGCTGTGTCTATTGATTTTCTCTTTTCACTGCAGATTGGTAAGGACAGGCTGGCTGTAAGTGGTCCTTATTTTGCCTTTTGTCACCTAATTGTTGAAAACACAAGTAGAGAACAAGGTGTTTTTTAGTTCTAAAATAGCTGAATACAGCAATGCTCCCTAATTTGAAAATGAAACAAATCTCATGAAAGTTTTAAAGAGCCACTGCTTATCTTTTAAATAACATTAGATACTAGCAGTGCTGGTAAGCAGTGGCAAGAGAGAAAAATCAATTTTCTTCACATTACAGGTGCTTATAGGTAAAGTAAGAAAGCTTGCATGACTGTGATCAAAGTCTAGATACAGGGAATGTATTGTGTATTAAAATTGTATAAACGTCTAAATTTCCTTTCTTATCTGTTCTCCAAAGCCTAATTTAACCTTTGAAATTCCAATATACAAAATAATGTGGCAGCTACTTCAACAGAAGTCAAAATTAAAATGATGAAAATGAGATGTCTTTTGCCTTTACTATGACTGAAATGATTTTTTAGGATAGAAGGAAGTGAATTTTCTCAAGTGAAAGAACATTTTTGTGGGAAGAAAAAGTCACTTCAATGAATAGTTTCATACTGATTTCACTTGTCTGTAATGATCTGGGAATTTACAGTGAAGCATGTTGGCTGCTTTGGATAGGATTATTTCAATTATATAAACACACAGCTTTCAGTTTCAGAAACATTTAGCCTCAATAAAATTGTGATTTAGAGAGGCATTTCTTCCCCAAATTAATGAAAGTGATGTTTTCTAATATAAAATACACTTTTGGGGGAAGTATATCCCCAAAAGGATATACTTTTGGGGTTGGTCCCTCTGCATGCCTGAGCAGTTCTGTATTTTCAATTGGTGTGCATCAAGTGGCTTCTCTGTATCTCCTGTTTTCCTGCATGTGGATCTATTTCTCCTCTTGTTCTGTGTAGTGTTCCCTCATATATTTCTGAAGGGAAAAAAAAATCTTAATTCATCTAAGTTTTAAGTTTGTCTGATTGGTAGATTTTCTGGATAGAGAGCTCACTGAGATGCAGATTTCTCTAAGCCAGGAATTACAAGGGTGATCCAAAGCAAACTTCGTTCTTTCTGTTGAGAGGTAGAAGCTGCCCTGGGGAACTTGCAAAACCTCCTTGTGTGCTGTTGTGCAAACACTGAGCTGTGAAGGTGCTCTATCTGCAGTTCCTGGAGGAGAAATCCAGGTGGATCATCCACCTATGCAGAGGTGGTCAGACTCTTGTGAATCTGAAGAGAGCCACCTCCTGAAAGATCTGATGTGCTTCAGCTCTGTTCCATAGCATGTAGATCTGTCTGTATAAGACAATTTTCTCCTCATGGTTATTTATCAGCAGTGAGGGCTGGTGAACTAGCAAAGTGTCATGAGTGCCAGGTGGCATTAGTCAGTATTACACAGTGAAGGGTGAAGGGGCTGTGACAGATGTAAGAGCTCTGTAAGGAACAGGTCTTTTGACTGAAATTCAGATTGACATCAGCACCTTCTACCAACATGATTCAAAGGCAGGACAGGTTCTTTTGTACGTTATGACTTGCTGGAGTTTGAAATTGCAGTTGTGCCAAATACACATTCTCATTTCTGTTTTTAGAAGCTTTTACTTCAGAACTACAGATTCTAGAAGCTCAGGAGATACACACTACCAGGCAAATATGCTACTTTAGTTTTCCATTGCTGCATTTTTTACCTATCGTTTAAATAATGTTTATTACCTTCCAAATTTGTAGCTAGGTAAAGGATGAAATGTGATTCCCAAATTCTGATGCCCTAATTTAGAGGACAATTGCAATTAAAGTCAGCTGGTTCCTAAATCTCTGTTACCAAAACTCACTATTTCTGCCAGGTGCATCTCCCCAGAATGTCAGGAGCCCTCAGGCTGCAGTTTCCCTCAGTGCCTGGGTAAAGCAGCAGCACGAGGACAGCAATCCTGCAATCTCACAAATACCCTTTCTTTGGACCTTCTGTGGGCACTTTTCTTATTTGAATGGGGATGAATATGCCAAGGAGAGGAGGATGCCATCAGGGTTTTAGGACTCTGATAAGTTTAATGGCTCTGAGCAGCCTCTGGGGCTCAAGGCCCATCTGAAATGGAGCTTCTATGCCCTCTGCTCCTGCTTGTGATACTGTTCTCCAGCTCAGCCCTTGTGCTTGGCCTCTGTTTGGCTTGATCTGCTATGACATTGACTGAGGATCTGGACTCCTGGTTGAGGCTGGCTATGATAGCAGGGCTTGTCCTTGTCCCCTTCTGGGGTTCCTGGATGGGTCACCCTGCACTGCTGGGTGGCACTGTTACGCACAGATCCCTGCACCCTGCGGAGCAGCTGGCCCTTGCTGATCCCTAAAAGATTGAAAGCACCATCCTCGCTTCTATTAGGTTGGCTCCTGTATTGTTTTGAGTGTCATCAGTTTAGATAAATGGCAATTTCCTTAAATTTCAGGAAACCTTTAGTTCCCTGTCTCATGTTCAGCACAGATGTCCTCCTCCACAGGGAAGACTCTGCCACTGGATTTTGTTTTTAAGCATTATGTTATGGTTCTTAGGTGTTTTTTCTGTCATACCCAAGTTTAGGAATTACTTCTGTGATGGGATTTTGTTCAACTCTGACCATTTAGAAATAAAATCCCCAGTGTGCTCCAGAGAACTTAGCAGCCTCTAATGGGAGATCTTCAGTGTGGCTGTCATTTCTATCCCTATTCACACTTTCCTAATGCTGTTATCAGTGAATCAAGAAATCTTTTGAAACTTGTCTCAATGGCAGTTTCTTCTTTTCTGTTGCTGAAAATGATGCAATTGCTTTTCGTTGTGTTTTTTTCTTCATTCCAATCCATTTGGGAGTTTGTGCCCTCTCTGCAGAGGTGTGCACGTGCCCTGTGTATGTGCAATCTGCTCAGAGAAGACACACTCAAAACTGAGTCCAGCAGGACATGGGCTTGTGTGCCTTGTCACTGTGGCCCTGGATATGCCAACACTGAGACATGAGATGTGTGGCTGTGGGCAGCTCAGGCCTGTTAGCTTGGTCTCACTTGGTCTTCCCTCCTGGAGATGACAAAAGCAGATTTTGGAGAGCATTTGAGTGCAGGTGACAGAAAGGGTGCAATAGCAGCAGTCAGGGAAGGGCAAGGAGGTATGCCACCAGGAAGGGGTCAGGGGAGAATGAGGAACTGTAGCAAGGTGCAGAATGCTGCTGACTTCTTAGGAGGCTCAGGTATGGGAAAGTTGAAGGTCACCTTGTCAGAGTCTCTGTCTTGACCTGAGGAAAGTGTCTACAAACACTATAAATTGAAATGAAAACTGCTTTTCTGTTCTGAAAGAAGTTTGTTTCACAAAGTTAGAAGGATTTCAAATAAAAGTGTCAGTTTGCTTTACTTACTCTAATGATCTTATTTTTCCTTAGGTAGTTGTAGAGAGGATATTTAATGTTTTTATTTTGGAGACATGAATTTTAATAATTTCTTCTCAAAATCTATGTTCTATAGACTAATGTTCTGATTTCCTTTTTCAGGTCCTCTCTCTCACTGAAATACTGTGGCCATGTGTACTTTTCTTGATTCTAGCTGCCATCCGCTTCCAGGAGCCCCCAAAATACAAGGAAAACTGTATGTTCTGTTTCACTTGTGTTCTGTTTTGATTGCTTCTTCTTGTACAAGTATTTAGCAAACACTAAAGACATCTTAGAAGGGGAGACTTAAATGCAGTGGAGGCAATGGCAAGAGTCCTACAGTGGCATTCAATCTTGTCCAGCTAGGGATTTGAAGAAGCTGTGTTTAGGTGGGAAAGAGATACAAAGTTTAAGATCTGATTGGTAAGACAAGTTTTAAACATCAGGTTTGGACTAATGGAGATTACTTGGGTTTTAGTTGTATTTATGGCTTTCTATTGAGCAATGGAGTTTAGATGATTGCCTCAGAGGTGGATATTTGCAACTAGACAAGATGAACCTTACCCCTACCCACTTCCTGGGATTGAGAATTAATATTTTGTTAAACTCTTCCATTTCATTTAACACTTCAAAACTTGTTGTGAGTCCCTCCACCTCATACAGCCATTTTTGCTTTTATCTTGTCAAAATATAAGTTCCTTTAGAAAAGTCTTATGATTTATTATATTTTATTTAGATAGATTTATTATAATCTATTGAGTTTATTTTTCTGTTATTCCCCAATGCCAGTAAAACAGAGATAAATCAGCTTTAGCTACATTAAAAATCAGTTTGGTAAAAAAATTCTAGATCTGTAGAATGAAATATCTGGAGAGAATCTGGCCTGCACTATATACATTTACTTTATGGAGAGATATGGATAATTCCAGAGACATGGAAAAGTGGCTGTTTAGACAGTCTTGATTATGCCTGTTCAGATATTGCTGAATACTATTTCCTTCATTTTAAAAAAAAACTGTGAGAAAAGAGGAAATACCACTCTGTGCAGAAGCCTATATTCCAATCCAGGTGACATGATCTTGGGCAGAGAGGCTAGCAACCACATGATACTGCAATAATGTTACTAGCAGGAAAATCAGCCTTTCAAAGCTTACTCTCAGATGTCACATGTAGCTTGTTGTCTCAATCTGACACAGTTTACTGATTTTCTGTGATGACTGAGCTTTTCTCAAATGAGACATTGATACAACTTTGCTTGCAGGTGACAAAGAGGCCTTGTAGGACAAGGGGACACAATGTGATGGTACAGTTTGCAAATACAATGTTACTGGTCTTACTTCTGCTGCTGCTGCTTGGTTTTAGGTTACTTAGAAGCTCGTGATTTACCGAGTGGGGGCCTTTATCCTTTCATGCGGACGCTTTTCTGTAATGTTGGTTCAAGATGCAGGAATACCAGTTACACAGCGCAGAGACACAGCCGCTCCAGGTAAGTTACATCAGTTTGACAGAGCTGTCACCATCACAGTGCATCTTTTTTTTACAGCAAAGGTTCTTACTGTCTTGTAGACAGGAAAAATAGGAACATTGTTATTCTGTGCTAAAAGTTTTGCTTTGGTGTTCTTATGATTGCAAAGGATGTAAAGTATTAGGCATACCTCTTGCTAATTTTTGTTTGCATTTCTTGGGCATTTCATGCTGGTTTTAGACACTGAACACTCTTTGGAGGCAAAATTGTAGAGCTACCTTATCTTATTCTTTCCCTTTTGCTGCTACCATGTGACAACATACTTTTATCCTTTACTAGATAGTCTTTTATTATATGAGAGTGAAGCTGAGAACCAAAATTATATGTGGATTTAAACTTTGAATAGTTTGGGAGCATAGATGGTGAGAGAAGTGAACCCAGGAAAGCAAAACAAAAATAACTTTCATGTAAGACCCACAAAGAGCCAATAAAGAATAGCAGAAGTTCTGTAATGAGAAAGAACTTGAAAGAAGTTACCTATAAGAAGTCCTTGTCGCAGGATCCTAGAATGCAGAAAGAAAAAAGATTGATTTGAATTTGGATTTTTTTCTTTAAGAAATGAAGTAATTTCATCTACTCCAAAAATGCTTGAGATGCAAAGACACTTTTGCAAACTGGATGAAGGGTATAGTTATAAACAGCCTTTCAAAATATATAATGATAAAGTCAAATTAGGGTCAGCTAATCAGAATATATACATTTACATGTGTAAATTTATTCCTAGAAAATTGATAATATTTACCAAAAGATCTTAGAGGGCTGAACCAGGTGTGTCAGCCCACCAAATATTTATGGTTTATTATTGTAGAGGTTTATAGGTAGCAATAAATTCAGTGTACAGCAAGTTGGAAAGCTTCAGTACCACAGTAATAGGCCATAATACTTATCTATTGATCTAGATTGTCTGCTTCAGTTGTTTGGACATGAAGAGAACTCTTGATTGAACATAAGACCATACAGAATAAACCTTGTTTATGGGCGAATATATTCTACATAAAGCAAGATTTTGTTACTAGAATTGAAATCTTAACAATCTAAGTCACTATTAGTCAAGATGTGTTATTACTCAAGATACTCATAGACAAAAATACCTGTATTAAAATTCTCTGCTTCCTCCTCTTCCCTACTAATACAGTTAAAATTTTTACGTGAGCACTGAGTTCCTAGTCCTTTCTCTGAGGTTATGCTCACCTTTCCACTGCTGCTCTGGGTCATGTCAACAGCTGCAGATGGGCAGTGATGGGGTTGTTATGGCAAGTCATGATATACAGAACTTTACCTGGAGGAATGTGGTGTTGATGGATTCTTTTTCACTGGAGGATGCACTTTGGGTCACTCATGTTTGCTCATGTGCTTTTATACTTTGCTTGTTTCCATTGGTCTACATCTCTGGGATACATTCAAATTTATGTGGTACACCTGAATGTATAGGGTACTTTTACATATGTTAGCTACTTGTTATTTTTTCTTGATACTTAGAAATTAGCTTTGTCCAGCTATAGCTCTGAATTTTTACTGAACACTGGTGACTTGTTTATAGCCATGGAGTCCTCAGAGCCAGTCTGTGCCCCACCTCTTATCATCCCAGATACTCCATTATACTCCAGTACAGTTCATCTCCACCTATCAAGACCTCTGCTATTATACTGGGTCTGTATTCTCCTGCACTGCTTTGTTAATCATAAATATCTCATTTAGCACTGAATGGTCACTTGCTATGTCTATCTGTATAAAACTATGATGGTGTTATACAATGACAAGTGAAAATACAACAATAGCCAGAGTTGTTTGGCTAGGAAAGTTTAAAAAAAGGTAAAGATAACCCAAGTCAAAACAAAACCAAGACAAGTTCAGGCAAACCAAAGGTGGCAAGCCCCTGTGCTGTGGTCTTTCAAACTCAGTACAAAGCCTGTAGCCTCTTACTTGCTACAATATTACTTGCAGCAATACTATATTACTGTGTTCCAGAGTTACAGTAACTGTTGGTCTTTTAAAAAATTGTTCCCTAGAAGTATAGCTTTTATTTACATCACTAGTTCAGATGCCATCTAAATATGTTAAATCTCTAGAAACTATAAACTGTATTGACTGCTCTGCATGATTATTTATACTGTGTTGACTGAACTGCCCAAATTATATTCCAGCTCAAAACAAAATCAGGAAAGAATTTCCTGGAGGCAGTCTTAGACCTACTTAAGAATCAGGGAAATTATTCAGTAGCTTTCAATTATTCAACTGAAAAATAAAATGCATGCATGTATCCATATTTATATACTCAATAGGCTGCACTGAGTAGCATATAGCCTAGGTAAGGAAAAAGGCTAAAAAGGTAGAATGAAGTTCATTCTGAGGTCAGTCTGTTCCACCAGGTCCATCAGTAAAAATTAAATCAACTTCAGGGCTGCTGTGACTTATGCTGGCTGCCTACAGCCTTAGGAACATAGACTGTCAGTTTGATCAGTCAAACGCAACTGAATCCAGTCCCTGTTGACTGGAAAGATGGGGTGGCATAGGAACAATAACAGCAATTATCTTCACTTTAAGGATTTATATCAAGCCATAAGTCTGATAAAGGAACATTTTTTATGTCAATAATGTTGTGCTTATTAAGGATGAGTCAGAGACAGCATAGTTTGCATGGATGCTTGGCCATTAGTTTTCACAGTATGTACAACTTTGGTGCTATTAGTATGAAATGTGGTAGTTGTCTTTGGGAGGAAGTCGATCTATGACTACTGTTGGAACCTCCATGGAATCCATTAACCAGCAACTACTATTTGTCAGTGAGCAGCCCCAACCTTGAAGGGGACGGAGCCCAGGGTGAAGTTACCCTGGTGCAGGCCATGCCCTCACAGATGTGGCCCTGTCCCTTCAGGCAACAGCCTGTGATATGGCGAGATGATGGGCCAGGTGTAGCCTACAACCACATTAACCTCGATTTGCAGCAAGATCTGCCACCTCCTCTGATGCCTCAGAAAGCATCCAGTTGCAAGAGCTCTGTGGCTTTGCTCCTTGCTCCTCTTTTCAGACACTGCAAAAGCTACTGCTGGCAGCTCACTGATGTGATTCCCTAGCCTGATACACCCACTGATATCTCAGAGCAGAGGAGCAAGGAAGTATTCAGGAGCTCCCATGGCAAAGGACATTTTTCCCTGCTCTTTCCAGAATGTTCTTGTTTCTACCTCATCTTAGTGGGGCACAGTGTAAAATTGAGAGAATGCAAATAGGACAAAAAACCACACAGCCCAGGCATCTTGTGGCCTTACACCCACACATTTCCATGCACATGCATGGAAACATCAAGATTTCCCAGTACTCTGGATTCCCTGGCGAATCTTGCAGAACATCGTGTGGTTTGCCCTTGCAGTCTAGGACTCCTAGATCTATGTTAGACTTCTCAATACCTAGAAGAAAATCAAGCAATTCTCAGACTTAAAACCACAAATATCATTAAAGCAATATTCTAAAAGGCTATTTCTAAGCACATTAGTTTATTTATCTTTATTTAGCTACAAATAGTAGCAGCCTGAGCAGCCTCACCCAGTAGATGTAGTAGAAGCCCAGGTCTGTCTCTGGATGGGATACCCATACTCATGTGGTAACTCTGTCTCCTTTTGCACCTGGCTGGGCTCCTGGGCTCACCCTGCCTTGTTGGGGTTGTCTCTGGAGCCTGTCACACATGCCTGTGTCTGCCTGCAGGCTGGGGTCCTGGGGGACAGTGTCCTATTGGTGAAGGCATGGACTCTTCCAGGGTTGCCTCAGCTCCTAGCTTGGCCCCTTTCTGGAGCAGGTTTGCTCATGCCATTCCCTTTTGTCTTACTGTTCTAAATCTTTTGCTTTATAAATGCCTGGCCTGGGTTCTCCAGTGAAGGAACATCAGAAGAACTCATGTACGAGAGCAGGTGTGGAAGAACAAAATCAAGGGAGATCCAAGCATGAGCAAAAGTCTTTGTGTAAGAATTACTTAGAGGGTCAGATTCTGCTTTAATGAGGTATATCTTCAAAGGAAAAGAGTTCTTCAAGATAACTTATGGCTGCAGTAACTTACTGCAATATTAACTCTGTGGTCTGAGCCACCTTTTGTAGTTGCAGGCTGTGTAGCTGGAAAACAGAAACAGAAGCACTTTTTGTGACCTTGCTTATAGATTGCCAGAGAGTTGGAGAGAAAAGGAAATTTAAACGTGGGTTTTCTTAATTTTAGAGCAGATTAAGAAGAATATATTTTTCTAGTTCTTTATATATTTATATATAAAATATATATAATATATATTTTATATATTTTTACTGCATTTTAGGAAGGTTATAATTGTATCAACATGGAAGAGAAAGAACTTCCTGTGAGAGACACACAGTATGTTTTTCTCCAATGTGTGTATTGGTATTGGTGTCTCCAGGCTTATAACCCTGATATAGTGCAGAATGGAAGCCAGCTGGGGCTTTGCAATTTTAGAAAGAAATTATTAATGTGGTGACAGGGGTGAGGTTGAGATGAGTTTGCTGAGATGCTTATGAAAATCACCAGTCTACATGGCATCTAACATCATAGCTGAGTTCTCAGATGTTCTCTCAATGTTCTTATTGTCATCCTGAGTAACTAAGTAAATTGGACAGAATTAATGTTTCTGAATCATGGCTTTAGGAAATGACAATTACTTTTACATGCTGGAAGAGATGCAGAATCTTTTTGGTATTTTGCAGCATTTTGTCATGGTCAAAGCTTGTACCAATATATGTCTTTAGTTTGATTTCTGTTCTCATGAAATTTGTGAAAATGTACAGTTGAGGGAAGAGCTACCATGGATGATAATGAAATTTCATATATACATGCCCCAACTCCTTTTACACCCCAATTCTAATTATGTATGTCCTCTCCTACAAATTGCTGGCTTCCTCCTTTTGTTCTTTTTATTATCCCTCACTTCCCCTCTCTATTGTTCCTAGTAACTGCTGCTAAGGAATTTCCTTGGAACTGCTGGACTTTCTTTACACATACACAAGTTTAGTAAGTGTCACCTTCTGCTCCAGGAAGCACACATTGGTGCCTCTTTGGGAGAGTAACAGTGCAACAATTAAGTATTTTTGTTGGCACACTGTCTGAAAAATGTTTGCTTTGACTGCAAGACCATCTGCAGCTGGTTTTGAAGTGTAGTTTCTTATCTTTCTAGCAAGATGGTGATATCTTCCTGCCATTTTGTGTACCTGTGCTGAATTAAGAGATCACTAGTAACTTGTAGCACCCCTATTAGGAGCTAAATGTGGTTCTCTATTGCCATGTTGAAAATAAATAAAATCCTTTAATCTTAGCACAGATACTCAGCAAATAAGACCTCTAATAATTTCGTCTGTTTCATAAAAGTGAGCCTGATAACCAATGTCATGCCTGCTGCCATTTCCCCTTCAAAAAGAGGCTGTGCTCAGATCCAAGAATAACCAGAGGAATATCTGTGGCAATGATGGCAAAAGAGGGTCACAAATGGCAGCTAGCTGACCTGGAAATCTCCACAAAGCTAATAGCTCACACCCAGCATGTCCAAACAGCTGCTCTTGGACTGCTGAGAGGCTTGTGCTTAGGAAAGCAGCATTTCTATGGTCTTTGGGATTGCACGTGTGCTTTCTCTTCTGTAACAGCATGGCCTTATGCCTTGGATTTGCTCCTTTTGCCATGCCCTAAATATCTACACACCCCTAGTGTTTCTCAGCTGCCTCTCCACTTTCACCATTGACATGCTTTTCCCTTCACTTTGCCCTCTTCAGAGCTCTTGCTCCAAAGTGCTGTCTGCTGTTTTCTCAAAGGTTTCTAGTCCATGCATCTTCCCAGTCTCATTTCCCCGAGCCCATGTGCTCTGTGGGACCTCATAGGGTAGTAGCTTGTATCCCTAGTCCTCCAGTGTTGGAACAGTGAAAGAACAGCCCAGCTGAGCTGTCGATTCAACCTGTGTTATCTCATGTGCTTCTGCTGTGCATCAAGCAAGTGGCTAAAGCACATAAAATTAGATTCCAAGAGAATCCTTCATTGTTGCTTCCCTGCTGTTTATCAACCCAAGCTTTGCAGATCCAAGGTGCAAGAGTGTCAGTGATGGAGGGAGAGCGGATGGAGTCACTGCTATGTGTCCCCTGCTGCTGACATGGAGGCCAGGCAGCCCCTGCAGCCCCTGGAGACATTAAGTCTTTGTTGTGTGTTCCTACATAAGTAAGGTGGTTTTTCTTCCCTGAGCTTTTTTGTTTCTAATGTTTCTAAAACAGTGAGATTTGTAGACAATGATGCAAGGCTTGGGTCTGGTTTAGAGGGAAACCAATCTGGGTTGAATACTGTATGCTCCACTTATCTAAATGCCTGTTATTAAGCAACATTGTTAGGAGAGCTTAGTTGTCAAGTTCAGCAAGTCCCAACACAACCCAGCACCATCACCTCCTCCAAACCACTCCCTGCCCTCTCCCCCCAACAAAAATCTCTGGGAAAATCCCATGGAAACTGAGCTAGAGATTAGTTTTTTTAAAGTTCTGATTGCATTTATGTCTTAACCAAATGTGGTTGTTGTTATTCCAGTCAAGTGCTGACCTCTTGTTCATGCGCAGAAAGCAGAGTGCTAGGAAGATTTCAGTATGTACATAGTGTTTCAGTTCTTTGCCAAACACGAATGTTCTCAGCTGTCTGAAATTTTGGGCAGTGGGAGTTTCAGTAATACTGGAATTTATGTGGTAGTTTTCAAAGACAATAGCTAAAGTACAACTTCTAATCACTCTAAAAGCCACCTTCTGAACAAAGAGCTGCTTTTTAAAACTCCATGTAAAAGGGAAAAATAAGTGTTTAGGAATTGTTCTGCCTTTAGTCTGCTGAAGTTTGAGGATAGCGAAAGAGTTTCCAAAATCCTGCTGTCTGTTGGCCAAGTAGGGATCAAAATTAGCTGTACTGAAACAATTAAGAACTTGATTGTTTTAAGATTAAATTTTCTTTGTTTCCCTTAATCTAAAGTTGCAAACAGCTCTGTGGGTGTCTGAACAAATGAGGATCAGGGAGGGAGCGAAAGAGAAATAAGAGAATGAGAAAGTGGTGGCTGATAGCTTTCTTTGGTTTGTGAATTGATTTCATAAGGCTTTTCTTTCAATAAGCAAAAATTGTGCTGAAAGCAAGTATTGGCATATAAGCTCGATGGCAAAGGAATGCAACTCTTTATTATATTTTTGTAAGTGGGATAGCACGAGTGGCAATGGGCAGAACTGATACACCTGAAGTTGCACCTGAATATGAGGAAGAACTTCTTTATTGTGTGGATGCACACACTGGAACAGATTGCCCAGAGAAGTCATGGAGCCTTCCTCACTGAAGATATTCAAGAACTATCTGGACACAATCCTGTACTATGTGCTCTAGGATGACCCTGCTTGAGCAGGGAGGTTGGACCAGATGACTGCTGTGGTCCCTTCCAACTTGACCCATTCTTTGATTCTGTGACAGCTAATTGTGTTTTAAATGTAAAATAGAAACGTTTTTGCTAGACAAGAGTTAGCTCTTAAGGTAATTTGAATGTCCTATAAGATAAAACAGAATTTAACTGCCTAGTAACATGTTAAATACAATTATTCCCTTGTTTATTGTGTTTTAGGAGAGTCTAAGTAATTTTGTCCTGTAAAGAGGCACTTAAATGACTCTGACTTCTGGTTTCATTTAAAAATACTGTTAGAAAATTGTGCTATTGAGTAGTCACCGGATAGTAATGTGATAGAGATAACAGAGATAACATTTACCAGTAGTACATCTGCAAGCTAAAATCAGGAAAAAGCCAGTAGTAAGGATAAAATACTGTTTTTTATATGTTGCTGCATATATTTGGAAAAACAAACTGTTACTGTAGTTGCAATAGGAAAGCTTGAACTTTCTCATCAAAGAACTGCCACCAGGACACATGATAACCCAGGGGAGAAAAGTTGACTGTGTTCAGAAACTTTAAAGACTTTTTGGATGTGTCTGTTCTTGGCTGCTGCCAGAATTGGCATAGATGACTTCAACAATTTTTCACTGCCCACTTTTCTGAGGTTTCGAGACCCAGTGCTGCAACTTGCATGCTAATGAATTGAACGAAATAGAATTATATAAATAAATGATTGTATCATCAAAGTATAATCAGAATACTATTGTGAGCATATAAACATTTTTCAGTTACTTGATTTCAGTGTGTTCACCTGTCCCTCTTTTTTCTGTCAAAAAATAGTGCAAGCCCTCAAAGTGGTTCTGAGAGAGCCACTGGACCTGATCTACACTTCATGGAAGAGATAGAAGACCTTGCAAAAGAATTTATTGATACTACAGAGAAAGCCATGGCCTTAGAAAAGCTATGGGAAGAAAACTCAAGGCTCTCAGGTAAGCTGTAATCTTTCTAAAAATTGATTTCTTTGCCTATTGGTTAGTGATAGCCATCAAACAAAAGAATAGTTTGATCTTAAAAATAAAATCAGGAAACTCAAATTTTAGCTGATCTAAGAAAAGCCACTTATATAATTACAATCACTGTGGCCATCAAAATAATCAGAAAAAAATTTAGCTTTCTAAAACTGTGTCCTTGTATACTTGAGAGTTATGAAAACACTAAGAGGAAAGATAAGCCAGAGTACAAGGTTGCTTGGTCTGTCATGAATTCAAAAGTAGTTTATGTGGATTTAGCTCTCCCTCCCCATATTTTTCTGTTGTACTAAAGAATATAGGAATGGAACACAACAGTAGCTCACACCTGGTGACCTTCAGTCTTCCACAGAAAGCGTGAGACTGGAAATAGCAGAATCTGAGTCTCCTGTTCCAGCCTCGTTGCTGTAGCAGGGGGACATTGAAGACTGCCCACTACCCTGTGCCTCTGGCTGAGTTTTCAAGAAGAAAGATTCAGGCAAAATTGTAGTTTTCATGCCTAGCTGTCTGGTAGCTGGGACATTCATCTAATGTTGATATGATGATTTTGCCTTATTGAAAAATTGAACAGTAAGCAATGTCTTTAAATTGTTTTTGCGATTACAGTAAAAGTATTGGGAAGCACAGAAAATCAAATGGGCTACTATCTTTGGGATATTAGTTGCTTCATGTGCCTTTACTTTTCTAGAATCATCCTTTGTGCACTACTTGCTCTTGCTTATAATACTGATTCTTCTAAAGTTAATAATGCTTCTCTTTAAAGGAAAATATTTAATTTTACAGGGCTCCATAACATCACCACTTTTCTTAATGTAAGTATTTTTTACAATCTATTTCTAGATTACAGTTCTGGGATTTGAGGCATCTTTATTATAATGGTTAGAAATTTGTATCCTGACAAGTGTAGGTTAACTATTAAAAAACCAAAGTGTTAGAAGGAGAAAAATGTCTCGTAAATTTGATAGACGTTGAATGGTTTCTAAATTATGTATTTCAACTAGTCTAGGTTGTTAGTAGCTAAAATTCACAACTATTTGAAGGGTATTTGTTTATTAGGAGCAATTTACATCTATCAGATGTATTTTTTTCCATATTTGAGTGATTGTTACTGCTACTTCATGAAACTTGAATATCCAGTTTATAACTTGAAATTAGACGGCATTTTTATAGCAATATTTTTTAATTGCTCATAAGATCATTGAAAGAAGTCTTATCAATGCGAAATTTCATTTCTGGAATGGAATATGAAATAGAAAGAGAAAGAAAATATTAAGTTGACAGTAGATTATCATTATTAGAAAAAGAACTTGTATACACAAACTTCTTTTGGTATAAGCCATGCTTATGTCACCATTATGCAAAAAAACCCCCTATTGGGACATTAATTTAGAGTAGCAAACACTTTTTATTAAAAAAAAGTGTGATAAATCCTGTAGTAGTTGTGTAGTCCTATGACGGAAGTTGTTTTGTCCCAGGCAGTTCACCTTCAAAGAGCCATCCTTGTAAGTTATTATTTGAGACCCCCAAAAGCCCTGCAAAGAGCAGTGAGGCAAGGATGGCAAGGCCTGGGCAGTCCCCTGATCTTTAAACTTAGAAATTCATTGTGGGGCTAAAGAGTTTCTTGTGCTGGAGAGCTCAAAGATAATCCTTCCTTTGGTTACACT
The DNA here is from genome assembly GCA_013400075.1 of Hippolais icterina. Lineage (NCBI taxonomy): Eukaryota > Metazoa > Chordata > Aves > Passeriformes > Sylviidae > Hippolais > Hippolais icterina. Next base: position 109,526 of record VWYN01017307.1, read on the forward strand.
TCTGAGCAGAAAGAGATGCCTTAGTTTTACTTCCAGCTCCATTTTTTCCATTGGAGCAGAGAGACATACCAGAAATAAAGCTTCCATGAGTTCAAAATACCACCAAAAATAATGTGGTATATTACCAAATGTAAAAGTATGTTTCCACTTTGGAAAAATATTTTGAATGGTTTAAAATCCAGTAGGGTCAGGGAAATAGCAGGTACCTTTTTTTATTTTTATTTTTTCTTCTATTATTGGAAGAGTTGCATGTAATTTTTATTTTTTTCCACTCAAAGATGGATTTAAATGAAGCAGAGAAAATTATTTCTAGAGCAGAAAATCTGTACAAGCAACCATATTTCTGGAATCTTCTGCATTCACTCCCTCATCTTGAACTGAACAGCTTTTATACAGAAGATGAGTTAGCTACCATAACACAGTTTCTAAAAGTTATTCAAAAGTAAGTACTTTCACATTCTTGAAAGTGCTCTGTTTTAAAATTTTATCTGCAATTCTTGTTCTTCTCACTTTCTACTTAATAAAATAAGCATCCTTAACAGTGTAAAGAGGCTAAAAGTTTCTTCTCTTTACCAGATTTTGCTTTTATAAAACTGCATTAGGAATTTTCACCCACGCTGACACCTTTATAACTCTGTTTTGCATCTCTGCCAAACTCAACAGAGATACCCTAGGAGTCTTTGATAAGCAGCTTCATGTTAGCAATGCCTGAAATTAGCCCATCACATAATATGGCTTTGAACCTTGCAATGTACTTTGGGGATCTTTGAAAGACAGAACGTACAAATATAAGAAAATAGTTTCGATCCTAGTCAGATCTGAATGTATGTAGCACTTGGTCAGTATCAGGAAAATTACTCAATTTTATTTCTTAAGCCTCTTGCTATCAAAATAGCTTTAGGTGTTCTCTCGCAAGAAATGAAGCAGTAAGAAAAAAACCCCAGAGGCTGTATTCTGAACCAGGTAAAGGACAGTTGGATTTAGAGGAAGACATAGAATTAAAGCATAGACCAAGACATTTATCTACGGGAATTTTCGGTAAAATAAGGCAATCCTTAGGTGAAAGTCAGATATAACTTTGCCAGTGTTATAAATACATATTATATGATTGGCTTTTTGCAAATATTGAAATAAATACTATATGTGTTATATTAGAAAGTTGTGCTGTATTAATATAGTTCTTTTAGTAGTGTGATAATTTTTTTTTCAGCTATAGCATAATATTAAAATACAATCTATGTAAGATGCTTTTTAGTAACATCTGAACCAGCTCAAGAAATGGGAAAAACAATTAAGTAATTCCTCACATCATTCTATCTGGATAAAGATAATAGCAAGGACACCAAAGACTCCAAAAGGGAGAATTTATTGCCTCCATTATCAAGAGATTTACAACTTTGTGGAGCCACAAGAATATTTATTTGCAAGAAAGAATGGTGAGGGAGAAAAGTTGCAATTAAGCAGAAACACCTAAAGTCAAACGGAGTGTTTGAATCATGTATGAAATTTATGAATATGCAATAACCTATTTTTTTAAAGGGAGACCGTTTGTTCGCAAGCTGTGCCTTGGGATGGAGATGCCAGGCACACAGATGTCTGTAACTGTTTTTTTTTGTGTGTCTCTTATTGTCTAATTTCTTCTTCTTAAACTTTTAAAATTTTAACAAAAGTGAACCGTGTTTTCCACACCAGGGTGGGCAGTTTGTTGTAATAAGTTGATAGGCAATTGTCATTGTAGTCAAATAACAATCATAAGGCAAGAGAAGCCTTCTGAACCTGGATGCCTGTGCAGGACTGGCCATGTACCTCAACCAGCCTTAGGCCGTGGGGAAGCAGGGCCCCAAAGATCATTAATGAGAAATTACTGTGCTGTTCTGCCATTTTTTTACGTCTTATCATC
>VWYN01017307.1:111499-152562 GCA_013400075.1 Hippolais icterina
ATAAAGAAAAACTCAAGCCAAAGAAAGACAACAAAAATAGCTCCCCATCCAGATAAGGCTATGTTGACATAACTTTTTTTTCAAACTGGGAAATACGTCTCTTACAGTATGTGGATTGCACCTATGCTGGTGCTTGATTTTTAAAATTTATTTTTCCCTAATGCCTGAGTAATTTGTAATCTTATTCCAGCTTATTCTCTGAGCTATTAGCATGCAAAACTACAAAGGAGACTCAGATATTTACATATGGATTTTGCTATTTTCATTTACTTGGGCATTTTTAAGATTTCTGTGCCCTTCAGTGGCCAAATTTACCCACATTAATGCAATTTGGAAAGCAAACCACAAAACCAATGCTTGTTTCTTGACTAGTTTCATATTACTACACTACTTTCTAGAGGTCCTATCTAAGTCAGAATTTACCCCTCAGAAAGGTTCTGAATTTAGATTTCTCACTTTCTGGTCTCTGTACCATGTTTGCTGTGTCTCAGAGGTGCTTAACAGAATTTTCACATCTACATGACTGGCAATGAGTTTTTGTGGTTGTTAGTTTGCTCTTTTTTTGTGTGTGGTTCTTCCTTTTTCTTCCTTTTCTTTCTTTCTCCTCCACCCGTCTGTCTTTTTTTCCCCCCCTCTGTCTTTTCTCTTCCCGTCTTGTCTCTCCATAAATTTTACATGGTAAGTTACAGTTACATTAAAAGAGAAATGATGACAGAGTCTTTCAAGAAATTCAATAGATATATTTTTATCAATTCATTCTGTATTGCACCTTGTTTAACTTCTTGTGAGAGTAAGTATTATGTTGCTTTAAAAATGTGGGTTTTTTTCCTGCAGATTGATGGGAAGTAAAACACAAGTATTCTGTGTTGATCCTGCCTTGTTTTGGGGATAACAGAGAATGTTTGTGGTAGTTTTGCTCTTATTTTTCATCACCTTCTTTTTTAAGAGGACATTAATCCTCTAGGGACACATTTCCTTAATGGAAATTGACTGATACTCTAACTGTAAAATCTCAACTTGTGTTTTGTTCATTTAAACTCCAATTTCATAAAACATCAGTTTTTCAACAGCAAAAAAAAAAAAAGTATTTTATTATGCAGCTGCTTGAATATTTTCTCTTTCCAGCAAGTCCTTCCAGGTTTCTTGGGTGTAGTAGACAGCTCAATTTTTTTATTTTCCACTTTCAGTACCTTAACATCACTGAAGGACCTAGCTGTGATGCCACTGGGCCAAAGTTTCTATGAAGTGGTGAAAATGGCACTGAATTTCACTGCTGTGTCAGTACAGGATAGGAGCCTAGGAGGTAAGAAATTTGCTTCAGATTTTCTTTGTACTACCTCATTGGCATGCTGAAAATATATGGTAGTAACTGTTGGACCTTCTGCTAAGTTCCTGATGTGCAGGGACTAAACTCTATTGCTGTAGTGCTAATCCAATTCTTTACTGATCTGCTTTTTAAATATCAATACTAATAACTAAATTTTATCAGACTCTGGCAACTATCAGATAAACAAAGCATCAGATAAACTGGTCTAATACATGATGTTTAGAATGGTCTTTCAGTGATGAATTTTGGAGAGAGACTTAATACAAGGGAGAGTTTCCTCCACTTGATAGAAGGAGAGCTTTTTGTTTCGGACATGCATGTTGAGCATTATGACTGGTTTAAGCTTCATTCTTCTGTTCTCATAAATCCTGCTGTCAGCTGAAGCATTACATTTCTCCATCTGCTGCTTCATTATGGAAGATGAGTTTAATTGGAGAAGGTAGGCTGGCCCCAGGAAAACAAGAAAAGGTCAGGAGCAAGTTTTGTGGGCAAACTGAAGCACACAATGTATAGGTGCAGCTGTCTGCTTGGTATGGAAGGTCAGGCTAAAAGTAATATGCAGTCTAAATCCCACTTCACCTGCAAAAATGAAAGCTGATGTGGGACAAAGGTGACGTGCTGGAGCCCTTGCATAGAGGATGAACTTGATTTCTCTGGAACTCCTGGTGTTCTCCTGTTGCTCTCATTCTCAGCAGTGATTCACATCCAGTCCATACATGCACCTTTGCATGACTCTGTACAGTTCAGAATGGCACCCCACTGAGCTTGCTGGCAATCACTCTGCAGGGGAATCCCACCATCAGCATATCAATTGCTGTAACTGATTTTACCACTTGTGCAGTCATGGATTTTATCCTAGGTAAATTGGTGCTCAGGTGCACACTTCCTACTGTCCCCAAAAAAGCTGGGAATATGGTTCTTGGATCTCAACAAGTGTGAACCACCAAGAAACAACATGAATAAAAAGAATGAATTCCATAAACAAAAGATTTTCTTTCTTACAGATTTTCAACATAATCTTTCTTTTTGGGATGTTCTGTGGAATCCTCTTGCTGTGAAAACAGAACTGGAATCCAGGTTTGGTTTTGACGGCCCTCATGTTGAGAAGCTGCTAAGTTATACAGCACAATTAACAGAGGTAAATCCATTGAAAATTTTGGTGTCCTTCTCTTTAATTTTTTTTTTATTTGTACCCTGAATGTATTTCCCTGCATTACAGAAGCTTAGCTTTGCGAAGCAGCTACAAGGTTGTAAATATCCTGCCTCCATTCCCATCAAATAAATGTGTTTAGCTTTAGCTGAAATCTCTGCACATGAAGATACTGATAGGTCTAGTTGTGTACACTAATGAATTTATGCTTCTCTGAAGTCAGAACTGTGTATGGCAGAATCTTGAGTTTATTATCCAGTCCTGTGAGGAATTCTGAGGATTGGTCCACTAAGCTTTTAAACCAAATCCTTGATTTGAGTCTGACAAGATTAGTTTGTCTGGTAGCATTTTTCATCTAGTTTGCTGGACAAAGAATGCCTGTCTCTTCTGTGTGTAAATTAAGGGGAGACCAAGAGTCCTTTCTTCTCAGTTGTGCAGCCTTGATATGAATATACTAGACTGAGTTGTCTCAGTGGTGCCTGATCAAATATCCTGGTGATGCATCACATTTAGAAGAAAATATCTGTCTTCAGATAAGGTGCTCTAACTTATCCTCTAGACCAAAGTGGTCTATTGTGGTTGTCTGGTTTGAACTGCAGAAAACTGGAAATATCTTTTGAATTTGTACTTGAGTCTACAGTTTTTTAATAGGACTTTATTAGAACATGCTGGTATTTATGTGAAATCGGTTTTTTCTATGCAGAGCAGTACAGTTTAGAGTTACATTCCAGAAGAGCTCATTGTAAAAAATAGCTGATTTAAACAAATGGATAAACTATAAAAAACTCCTTCAATTTTTTATGGCCTTTTAATGAAATATCAGTGATGGCCTGCTTGATCAAATTAATTAAATTCAACTGCAGTTTGGTAACTACAGTTGACTGTGAAATCCCAGGCTACTCACTTGCTAACTATTTAAACTAGTATCTCAATATTTTGTGCTTGTGTTAGAACATTAAAGACCATCAAAACCTATGAAAACAAATATGGAAGCCTGGACAATGTTTGTTTTGAGCACTTCAATTCTGTATCTAATTCCCCATTTTTTTTGGTATCAAAGTATCTGCAAAAATTTTTATGAATTCTCTGAACAAAGCTGAAAGGAGCAAGGATGTAAAGTATCTCAGAAAGGCAATAACAGAATTAAAATGTGTGGCATTATTTTTTAAGCTTTAATAACATTTATAGGCTTGGGAATACTTATTATTTCATTACAGAATTTAAAAATTAGTCTGTGAGGAAAAAAATTCTGTTCTCTTAGCTACTCTCTTGAAACCCACCAGCCTCAATTTAAAACCAGCTTGCTGCATGTAATCACTGGTTAAGATGTATCATTGTACTGAGTGCTTTTTATATCAGTAATTCTTATATTTGTGAAGTTGTTTAAATATAGTTATTCTACTGTAGGGGTACTGTATCATAGTCAAATTAGTTCAGCACCAACCTGCAAATTACTGTAGAAGTAGCAACACCAGTGTAGCTACAAGGTGAAAATTCCTTGCATATACAAGTTTCATCATTCTGCCTGCTGTGTGAGCACCTTAGTGGGGACACTGGTATTTCATACAGCAACGTGCTTGTGGAGTACTTTGGAGTTTGTGCCCAGGAATATGAGGCTGGGTTAAATGGGCTTTGTTCTCGCTGAAGAAGCTACATGTTATTCTTATTTTTGCTAGATAAGTAAGTTGATAGGAGAGATAACACTCAACAATGCTCTTGAAATACTCATCAATTCCCTGTGTCCTTGCCAGATTCCCACAGACAAGACACTGGAGCAGTTTGTGTGCTCTGCTCTGGCTGTTGTCCCAGAAGATGAAGCAAACAGAGAGGATAATGGAGAGCGCTGTAATTCTGCACAGCATGAGGCCAAACTGTACCTTGTTCACGCTGTCAGCAAGTTCAAACTCTATGCACTGGTAACTTTAATAAGTTAATAAATTGAATTCCCAGGTTTTGCATGTAGATTGTCAGCAGTAACTCAGTTAAAAGATCCAAGTTATCTATAAAATTTTGTTTTCATGGACTTTCTCGCTAATAAGATGAAACAATCCTTATAAAGGATCATTACAGTGGAAGTATAATCTATCATCATGTGCCCACTTAATCAGATTTTCTCATTAACAGAGATTCAGATTTGAAATCTAATAGGGAATGTAATGAAATATGCTTCAATGCAGAGACCTGTCAGAGGAAACTGTTTACTGTTCCAGTAAACATTTACTGTTCCACCTGAGACTGAATGTTGAACAGAACTGAAAAATGGCTAGACACCTCCACTCATTAACTTATTTATTATTCCCCTTCACTATCTCTGGCAATAGTGGTTGAAGCAAGATAAAGGTATACCTCCAGTAGAGCATCTTAAAATTCTGATCTGGCAGAATAGCTTGGCATGCACTATTTGTAATGACATATGTGTAGTTGCATGAATGAAAGAATTAAACATTCAGATGTTTCCTAAGAAAAATACCTAGCTTCCTGAACACTGGTATTTGTTTCTATACTGAAATATCATGTTTTTCTCCATTAAAAAAAAAAAAGAAGAATCATGTATCAAGCTGCTCTGGAGATATTTGCAATAATATTTAAAGAAAACATGTACAGCTTCCTGTGTATTTCCTCAAAAATGTAATCTTTGAGGTTTCCCTGCTGTATAATGAAGTATGAAGCAGGAGGTAATAATTCAATGTGATTACCAAAACTAATGCACTGATTTCTACGTAGGAAAATCAGTAATAATTTCAGCCATGATTTTAAAACTCTTACGAAGGGTTGATCTTATGGGAACCAGAAATACTATAAACTCCTGGCCACTGTGAATTATCTTGGTGAACAAAATATCTCTTAATCTGTTACATTCACTTGGCATTGAAAAGAGAGGTAATGGTGAAGGAAAGGAGAGCAGTCAGTAGTTTTGGCTGGGCCTTTTTATGTTTATTTCTGGGCTACACAATGGGAGCATGCAGGCTCCTCTACCATCTCTGTGTAATGGGACTCCAAAAATGTTAAGGCTGCTATCTGCCATCATATTGGCAGAGTAGGCAGAAGTCTGGTAAAGGAAGCCTGAGTATTTGGCTGTGGAGGTCAGCTTTTGGTTGATTTCAGCCTCAGTCCATCTCTTTTCCATTCCTGGATCTTTAGGCACCACATAGGATGTTAGTTGTCTGTGTGCTGTAGCCTATTACATTGCCAACTTGCATGTCAGTCAAAATTGCATTGAAAATAAACCTTTATCGTGTCAGTCATTTCAGAGCCTAGAGAGGTTTTTAGGGAGAAATTTTTGTATCATTGTTGACTCTGTGATTTTTTTTAAAGATATGCAAATTCTGTGTACTGCCTAAGTAAGAAAGCTTTGATTAATGAGATGTTCTGTTTTGCATTCAATCAATTAGATACTTGAGCAATGGCTTGGCAGCAGCCGTCCCTCTCAGAATCTCCTTATGGAACTTAGAAGAATCATGGCTGATTTAATGTCTCAATTTCTAGATGACAGGGAAGCCAGGAAACTTTTTTCAGAGATAAATACCCTGATACAACAATGGCATGAGAAATCAGATGCCTATTTTTCAGAAGGATATGTTTCATCTCATGATTGGTAAGTTATACTTATCTTTCTGCAACTCATCTTATAAAATTAGATCAACCTGATTATTTGTTTTCACTTTGGATTAATTGATTTCTGCTTTTTGTTTTATTTTTTATTCTGTAGTTCAAAACCTTGTATACAGTCAAATAAGTTTGCTGATGCTCACATATTCTGGAAAAGAAATTAGGTTTGTGCTTCAGAATATAGCTTCCTACAGGTTCAGCAGAGGACCTGACCACATGATCAGGACTCACAAGAATCAGCAGCTGTGGATAACTGGCATTTTGAACTAGGACCTGAATTCTTTATCTTGTTCTGCAAACCAAGTTTAATTCCCACAAGTAGTTGGTGTGACTCAGTAATACTTCTCACGTATAGGAAGTCCAGTGCATTTGAGATATTTAGAATTTTTAGTGTAGAAGTCAAACTCAGCTGTGCAGGAGATCTTGTAAAAGAAGCCTACAGCAACAGCTACAAACTATGGAAAACAGAATTTTAAACACATAGATTTAGTTGTACATATGTAGTTTGCAGTCTCATCTAGGGCACTCTGAGTCTATGATTTCTTTTGATGTTTTTGAACTTTTCTTACAGTTTCAAGTTCTCTGTTTGGTTTATCACTTAATGCAAATGTAAACACTTTATATGAAGATGTGGCTGTAAGCCCTGTGCCTATTAAGAATGATATGTTTTGTCAAGGTGTTCGAATATTCCTGATCTGGAAGGTTCTACAGAGGAGTTAAGTTGTACATAAAGGGAGTTACCTAAAAGAGTTGGCAGAGGCCCAAGAAATGTCTATGGCAGAGCACAGGAACTGCTGCTTCCCTCTTTCTAACAACACACTGGATGACTTGCATTGCTTCTGGGAGTTATAATATTGGCCTCAGTTTCTCATTGCTTGTAATTACTTGTTCATATCAAAAACTGTAACTGGAGGAGATATGATTCATGTTACACAAATCAACATCTGACGTTAAATCTGAAAGAAACAATCTGTTATCAATTAGTAAGAGAGATTGCAGTCCAGTTCAAAAATTTAGTAGGATGTTTTGAAATTTGGTTCTAATTTATTAAAGGAAACTGCTGTGCTGCTGCAGTTATAAGCAACAACAAAGTAATTTTTTTAGCAGTTTTACCCTTTTGTTTGCAGTACACAATGTTTTTGTGCTCTGCCTCTGTTGATTTCAGAGTCTGGAGAGAAAGAAAATATATTTAAGGAGAAGATATTTTTCAGCTTAAGGCCTTTACATTCAAAGGCTCTTTTTTCTGTGTACCTCCTCTTGACCAATCTTATGGAGCTAGTAATTGTCTTTTCTTTTGATAAATAATACTGACATAATAGAAACATCAGTTGGTGCGTTCCAATTTTCTCTGTGATTTCACATTTTTGTAGATATTAAAATAGCAGTGTTCAGCTATCAGGCAGTCAACTGGAATGTTTTAGCTTTCAGTAATTATGAGAAAACAAAAATTCTTTAGCATTCATAGAAAATCAGATGTTTTGATGAATTTTATTGATACATTCCTGTCTGTAAAATAATTAGTTTGTAGAACATAAAAGCTTTGTTCTTTTCAGCAGCTGAAAATGTGATGCACTCAAAGGTGTTGGATTTTTGTGGCTTACAAACGCGATTATAAGTACTAATAAATGCACAATTCTTTAACTGCTGTCTACATTCAAGTTTTGATTTGAATGAGGTTGTTACTTAACAGTAGGGGTTTTTTCACATTTTTTGAAAACCAAAGCAATTGTCAAGTTTTACTAATTCAGATTTTGTGGTGATTAATTTGTGATTGCTATTTAAATTATATTTGGAATTTCCTTGAATTAAGGAAATAAACCTAGATTCTAAAATTAAATAATATATAGTTAAAAATTCTTGTCTGCCTGCTAGGTAACTAACAAGAAAAAAAATCTTACAATTAATTTTTCAGGATTTTGACATCTTTGGAAGAGTTTTTGAAGACAGAAGAAAATGTAAGGATTTCTGGTGAAAAGAAAAGAGATCATCTTTCTCATCTAGTAGAAGTAATAGAAAAAATGATAATGTTTGATTTCTCAGGTTCTTCAAACAAGTCTCTAATTGAAAATGCCTTGAATAATGCAATTATATGGATAAAAAATTTTGCTGATGGGGAGGAATCCGCCACCAATTTTTCACTTGCAGTTTCTGAACTCCATAATGAGCTACAAAAAGGTTTCCAGCCTCTTCAGACCTTCTGGACAAAAAAGAAGACAGAATTGTTCTGGCATATAGTGGAAATTTTATTCCATGAACTTGATTCTAGTGTTTCACTCTTGAGTCAAGTAGAAGAGGAAGAGGTAATTGAGACCTTATCTAGAATTTTATCTTCTATTACAGAGAATAAAATCTATAATAGAAGTATGGTGTTGCTCAAAAATATCCTGACTGATTGGCCAGAGTTAAATATTACTGCTTTGGACTATTCAAAACATTTAAGTGGACACTTCCAAAGAAATCTCTCTGAAGTTGGATCATTGTCTGGTGGTCAGGCCAATGTGTCATTTAGCACAATTCCTGGAGTGAGTAATACCCCCTCTTTATTTCTCTCAAATGCAACTTTTATGTATAAGGTACAAGAATTAGGAGAAATTGTGCATTATTTCCTTGGAAATATCCAAAAATTAAACAGTACAAGTGTGGCCTCACTTGTTCCAACAATTTTCTCTCTGTACCAGAATGATGATCTGGTTTTAAATATTAAGAGCAATAACACTCTAGTAAATCTTCTTTATGAGATTTCAAAAAGTATGTCATCTTCTCAAGTATGGCATGATTTGCAAAATAAGGAACTAGTTTTTGATTTCCTTTTTGAAACTTTTGATCTTCTCTGGAATCTCACCAGTAAGTCTCTCTGTGAAAAGTTACTATTAATTTACAACTACACAGAGTTTCAGGCACAACTTCTTGCACAGAATGGAAAAAAAGATACACAAGTTGTTTATGACACTCTGAGCAGCCTTAAAACTTTATTTATAGATGAAGAGCTCCAAACAGCTGTCTTATGTTATTTGGAAGAGTTTCTTGATCTGCCTCCAGAATGCCTGGTAAAAAATGGGTGCACTGATTTTTATCTAGCAAACATGAGTTCTGTGGAACATTCAGTGGAGGTTTATGACTTACTTCTGCTTCCATTGGACATTGTCCTGTCTAATGTAACAAACTGGGGAGATAAGGTAAGTGTGCCTTCTGCTTTGCACTGCACTTTTTCATGGCTTCAAGCATGGACAGAGATTTTTGAAGAAGCATCGGAAATCTTAAATTTGAATTCAACTTGGTTTGTCTGCCTAAGAGATGATTTGGCATATCTCTCTGAAAACCTTTTCAATGTAACTCAAGATGAACTGTGCAATAATACAGCTATGGCTATTGTTGAAGCTACAGGAGCAGTAATGAAGCTATTAAAAGCTGTATTTCAGGAACATGGCAATTTAAATGACTTGAAAGATTTTGAGGCATTCCTTGTTAATCTTCAAAGTGTAATTAACAATACATTTGATGTCACAAACTTGCTTAAAGATAACAGTTTAGAAAGTGTTTTAAGGACAATGGGAGTCATGATAACTAAAATACAGAAATCTCTACTGAAGATTGTTAATGAAGAGTTTTTGAGTGCTTGGCTTGATGCTTCCATCTCAGGAGGATCCGAGAGAGAAGATAAGGGTGCTGGTGTATTTTCCATTGGAAATTCCCTTTCTGCTGTTCTTAAGCTCTCCCAAAAGGAACTTGAAATTATTCTCACTGAGATAAATGACACATCTGTTTTTTTAAAAAGTGTACCAAGAGATAAATATATGGTTTGCATCAGCATTTTCCAGAATATTACCAAATTAATTTTGGATAATACTCCAAAAGACACAAGCTACTTGCAAACAAATTTTTCGTCTCATCTTAACTCCTTTCTAAGCTTTCATAGTACAATGGATGAAGCAGAGGATTGTAACATGTGGATAAATGGATTAAGTAGTCTCATTGAAACATACAAGTCACCTTCCCACCTTGAAAGTGCAAAACATGTTTTATTTCTTCTGCAATCTCTGGTAAATGCTGAGACAGATGCTAAACTAATGAATGTGATGGAGTTTGTTAATTTGGTTTTTAATCTGACACTCCCTGAATGTTCCCTAGGTGGTTCTGATGTGATTTGTGTAAGTGTTTATTTTAATATCATAGCAAAAACTTTGAAATTTATTCTCCCTGAATTTTATGTAAAAGATGACATTCATGTGCTTGAATTGATTTTTAAACTTTTAAATATTTCTGGGGAGCAAATACAAACAATTATCAGTGATTTAATTTGGAGCTCATTGTATATGTCAAATAAGACCCATTTTAGTCAATCAATCCATGGTTTCAACAGGACTTCAAGAATGCTCCTTAATCCTTTTCACTACATTCATCTTATATCAGTGGAACTTTTGTCAGAAATTCAAAGTATTCTGAAAAATAAAACTTTTGAAGTCCAAGAAAACAGCTCCTCTCATTTGGACAATGAGATGGAACTATTCCTGCATAGGAAAAATATCAGTTTGCTGATGGAGTTCTTTCAATATATGATTAGAAAACTTGACTCAAACTTGCAGAATGAACACAAAACATTTCCTCAGAAACTGATGGAAACAGCAAGTCTGAATGTTGAACTGGTACAGAAGGCACTTGAAATTTTCAAGTCTCCTACTTTTATTGTCTTTCCATTAAGAGACGAAAAGGAGTTTCTAAAGCATATGGCTGCCTTGGTGCAAAACATGAGAAACATGGATGTTGAGTTTTTGATAAGTAGATTCAAACAGCTCCAGGAGAACCTAGAAAATTTCTTCAAGAATATAAAAAGTTTTTCTCTTGAGAACTCTGAGTTAGGTACTTTAACAGACTGGTGGGATGCATTTGAGAACATATCACGTAACTGGAACCTGACTGGTATAGGCCAAATAACACAGCTTTTTAAACAAGATGAGCTCTACAATATAGAAGATGCATTCAATCTCCTCTTTGATGTCATCAGCCTTACAGAAAGACTGGCTCATGGAAACATTACAGAAGCACTAACTGAAATATATGCTTTCATACTGACTCAGGAAGAAAAAATGCCAATGTTTACTGATGAGGAGTTCTCTAACCAAGTAGAAGATCTTCTAATGTTGCTGGAGATATTGTCAGACATCTCCAGTGAACCTGGAGAGGCCTCTGTTTGTTTTTCTGCAGCATTCTGCTGGACTCTCACAACAGCAACACCTCAGAGTGATCCCACTGTTGAACTTTGTGACTTTGTGCATACCAATTCTACTCTTCATTACAATGCACTCATTGAAGTCATTAAGGAGCTTAAACTCATCACTCTGGATGACACTTTTGCTTGCTCTATGGAGGACATTCAGAGGGATATCATTCACAATCTGACTTGCTTTTTTCATCAGATCAAAGAATGGAACTCTATCATTTTGAAATTTTCTGCCCTCCATCATGTAAATAGCTCAGTTCTCAAAGAGCTGCTGGATTTTTGGAATGAGCTGTCCCTTTATGCTGTGCCATGGCAGGTGAATAATACACATACAATCAATTGCTCCTCCACACCGAAGAGCCAAATGGCTTTACAAATTGTAGAAACTTTGGGCAACGTTTCAGTGCCAGAAATGGAGATGGCCAAAAATCTTCTTGAACAGCTGGATAATCTTTATGGTGGCTTAAGCTGGAACAGAGAGTCAGGAACATCACTTAAGAGTGTCCTTACTGATGTTAAGAATATGACCAGTGAAGTTTCTAGACTCCTGAATTCTGAAGCTGTCTTTTCTTTTCTTTCTCTAATTCAGCCTTTAATGACACTATCATCTGTTGGAAATCAGACACACGCAATGCTTATGACAATATCAGCTTTAAGTGGGAACAAAAATATATCTGACAACTTTGAGAACTTCTGGTTTCCTGTGGTTACAAGCATAGAAAATTTATTAGTGAATTTTAGTGTTAGGCACTTACTTGTGGTGATAGATCAAGAGTCTCAATTACTGAAGTTTGCTACTGGACAGTCCTCTTCAATGGCTCCTGATGTTTTACTAGAGCAGTTTAAGACATCATCTTTAGATGCTATATCAAGAAATTTTGGAGATATACAAGAGTTTGTGAAGAGCATTCTATGTGCGAGTAACAATAAAAATTATTCTAAAATATTTCATGCCCTAATTCTCCTTATGACTAATGAAAGTTTATCAGATGACCTACTGCTTGCTGTCAATGATATTATTGCCTTTCTGGAGCTATTCCAAAATAAGTCTAAGAAAGACTACACTGGTTTGTTGTTTGGTGACAGTCATTTTAGCAGAGTGAATAATACTCACACTGCTTTTTCAGTTATGCTAAACAGCCTCCTTCATATAATTGCTGATCTTGATGTTGTAGAAGAAGTTTTGCATACAAACAATACTGAGCTTCATAAAGTTGACTTCATTGATTCATTTTTTTATAATGCACTGTATGGAGACACTTCTACTCAGTCCCAAAGCAGAACTCTGGAGATCATGCAAGAGATTTTGCAAATAATATTTCAGTCTACTGCAGAACATGACAGGAATAAAACAAAACTCTTACTAATGAATTTGCATAACGATGTAATGGCAGAACTGAGGTGAGTGTTTTCCATGTACTCATTTTGGGAAGTGTGCTGACAATGACAGGCTCTCTGTTTATCAACAGCTCAATCAAAACTTTTATTAAGTTAATTAGTGTCTCATTTCAGATTTATTCCAACTTATGTTGTTCGTACCAGCTGTACTTGGTATCAGAACACATAACACATAGTGTGGACCAGATTATTGTGTTAGTTTATGTTTATGATATGTGTTTAGTCATATGTATTGATACTTGAATTGGTTTCTTGGGAACAATTATAGGAACAAATATTTAAAAATATTTGTGTTTTAAAGTCCTTGCAGATATGAATACTGAACCCTCACTAACTGGCAGACAACTCTCATTTTTGCACATGGAGCTAAATGTTAAGAAATTCTTGGACCTAATCCTATGTGACGTGTGTGGAGGTTCTTTCCTATATCCAAATATAGCTCTACAAAGCTTCTTTAACTTAAATTTGTTGATGTCTTACGGTTACTGTATTAAGTTTCTCAGTTTAACAAATGCAGTGTCTGAAGGAATCTTAAGCCCATGATTATTTTTGCCTGATTAGTCAGATCAGATGTAATCCAAAAGCAGAAGGAACTGCTTCAGATTTACTGATGGCTTACTTAATAAAAAGGCTGCTAGACTGTGGTTGCTGCATTTAAACAATATTGAATGAGCCCACAAGTTAGTTTCTCCAAACAGCTGTAGAGTATCTTGCTGGTGGAACTACTGGTCCTACTGACGTAAACCAGCTGAGAAATGGCATTGCAAAGTTGATGAGTATTAGCTCTGATGAGGTATTTTGACCTTTATGGGTAATTTTATGCAAATATATGAAACTGTTGTCCATCAGGGTCAAGTATTAACCCAATCTGTTGAAAAACATCAAAAGCAAGTACTAGAAAAATGGTTTATTTTCCCTACATGCTGATTATCTACTCTTTGCCATCAAGTCAGCATATCCTGTGGGCTCTCAGTACTTCTGAAGCTGTTATGATTTTGCTTATTTTGTGAAGGTATTTTCTAGCACTCTTAGGGTATATTTTTTAACATGGAAGTATTATATTTTGATTTTGAAACAGTTCAGACAAATGTAATAAGTGCTAACATTGAACTCCTTGTGTGCTTCATTGAAGACTGCATTTGTGCATTGTACTTCTTGAAATTTTTCTGTGGTACCCTTGGAATGAAAATAATGTTTTCTTATTGATGTTTCTACAGAGCATCTAAAATCTGCAACATTCTTCAGGAACGTTTATACCCTGATAGTGTCATACTATTGCAGAAATTGCAATTTACCATTTTGAATATTCTCAAAATCTTTTCAGGTTGGTTACCACAGTAGTGACTCTGAGTGCCCACGTGCTAGCGCTTAAAACTTTAAGCAAACTTTTGTACAAAAATGTTTGGGTGATGCCAAGCAAGGCAAACATACTGATGCCTAGAAATTAAACCAATGGAGGCACAGAAAAAAATCTGATGCAGGTCATACAAAGTGATGATTTCTTTCTGGAGTGTTCATGTAGATTTAAAATCCTAGTGAAAGAAGATCTTGCTGCTCCTCCTCAGATTATGAGCTGAATTAAGTCATAGGGTTTTTTTTAATGAGCCAGACTTGCCACAGGACAGTGTGGAGTTGTCAGGAAAGAAAAATGGGACAAGTATTTAAAGAAAGCAGCATCTCCCACTTCTGGCTGTGTTGCATCAGTGAATTGGCTACCTGCAGCTGAAAACCTTCACCTTCAACAAATTGTTCAAATTTTAATGTGCTACCTTGTTTTATTCCTTATGTATATGGTCCCAAGTTATGTATTTTAAGAAAGGCTCTACATTGACCCGAGTATAATTTCGTATTAAGTTTTCTTTGGATAACAAAAGCCAGTGCTTTTCAAAGCTCATATTTTAGCCAACTATGCCCAGAATTGTTTGCAAAGAGCAATTAGGAGGCATTAACCTGCCCTTCTAGAGCAAGCAATGAGATCTGTAATGTCTTATGCCAAATGAATTTCCAAAAGAGTTTAAGATGTGATTACAACCCATTTCTGACTGTCTTCTCTACTCTCCTGTGATGGATGTAGTTCTAAAGAGTAAAACAGTAGTGATATTGAGCTAGGGTAAGTGACACTGAATTCGTGTAGATGGGTGTTCTGTCCTTGACCTCTGAAGAACAGTCTATTTATTGAGAGAACTGAGATTAGGGAACTAAACTTCTGTCATTCTCATTTCAACGCCCTGTTTGTGGGAATGTTTGATAATGTTTCATTTGTTACAGAAAACATTATGAAACCTAATGAGAAAAGATGAAAACTGCTTGATTTGGTTTGATTTGAGGAGTTCCTCAAATCAAGTATTGTATTACTTCTATGAGCAAGATCAAGGTTTGCTTGTTTTAAAAGCAGTGCTTAATGTTTATTATTCTTTCTACTTGATTTAAGAACCAAACTGAAGGGAAAAATAAATCATAGTTTAAAAATTACATTGGTACTAAATGAGAATTAAGCAGTCAAGTCAAATTCCTTCACTTCTATCCCATGTACAAACCCACTGCAGACAGCAGAAAGGAGGTTTTTTCCAAGGATATGGTGGCTGCAAGCTTGGGTAGAAACGGCCTCCATGGATAACCAGGGGGATAATAACATCATCCTGTATGGGTTCATTATCCCAAGGTATGGAAAATGCCTATGCAATGCTGTTTCACTCCCCTGGAAGTTTGGGGTTGAAAGTCACTGCTCACTGGAGTCTTAGTAACATCCAGGTTTTCCTACAGGGAAATAGCATCAGGAGAGCCTGCCCGAGGAAAACGTAGGTGTGGTTAATATACTCAGCTTCTCACAGTTATGCTTCTTGCTCGTAAAAAGCTAATATGAAATTTTCTTTGGTTATGTAGCAGGTAGGGATGTTCTTATTATTGATTAGGAAAATGTAGTGGAGAGGAGTAACTGGAACTGAATCAATCCAGTCTTTCTTATCCTCTGAAATGATACATTCATCTAGTTAGAAATATTTCTCTGTGCCTTAACACATCAGACATTCCTTGCTTTTAAAACATTTTCTCTGCTGTATTAGTTGGCTAACTTTAATTTTAGTTGGCTTCTTTTAATCTAATTAAATCTGGGCATTTTCTCTTACAGAAGAACCCATTGTCTTTAGCAACATTTTCTGTGCCATTACGACGTGTAAAGATGGATTAACGAGTCACTTGCTCCTCTCTGTCTTTGAAGGGATTGCTGTGGTTCAAGATCATTATCAGGTCTGAATGATTCCCTCACCTACAAGTGTACTTTACAACATGCATTAAACTTTGGAAACTAATGAAAGTTTCCCTTTTTTCCCCACTGTCTGAATCACAAGTGCCCACAATGGCTATACAAACCTGAGTTTTAAATAGGTATAGCTCTGATAATTTTGATAGAGATACCCAGAAGAAATTCCTTAAATAAACATTGGTAAGCTTTACAAGCTGTAAGTATGACTTTGAATTATTAGAAGTCCTATAACTAGGATAATTGGATTGTCAATCAATGTCAATATGACTGTAAGTCAAATGTCAAACACCAGCCCATTTTTAATATCTTTAAATTCTGTTATTCTTCCAATTTAATGAGCTGTAATACATTTATACTTTTAAATCTTCACAGGAACATTTGTGATTTTAAATTAGAAACAGGTAAACTTCTTGGCCAGAACAATTCCAGCTAAAATAGCAGTTATGATTACCAGTTGAATTCAGCCTGTTTTTCTTTAACATGAAATTACCAGCAGGTGGGTGTAATGCTTGTCATACAGATCCTCACTTAGAGTTGGAAGCAGGCCTTTGGATAGCACACGGATGGGTACACAGACAGAATACTAAAGTCATGCTTTTTAGCATAGAGTTTGTCTTCTCCTTACTAAATAACTCTGCTGCTTTGTCTACCTGGACATTTTTCTAATATGAACAGCAGTGTATCAAAGTAAACAGATGACAAGTGGCATCACTCATATCTCAAAGCAGACTTTTGCAGGCCAAATGTGTTTGTCTAGCCATCATCCTTCTATGACCTACTTCTGCAAATATTTAATAAGCTTTGCAATATCAAAATTGTAAATATTCCGGAGAAAATATAAAAATGTATACTATACAGAGCACAATGCATGAAAAACTTTGGCTATGAGGGTCCAGATATTTTGGTTTGTTGAATGGAAGCTGATGTTTAAAACACTTTTTTTTGGAAACAGAAAAAAATAGACTAAAATTAAAATAAAGAGAAAGAACAGCTCATTTCATTTTGAAACAATTCTAAAAGGTTGGAATTTCTATTAGTGGATGACTCTCCTTGACAGGCTAGTTCAAATTCCCAATCTGATTGTTTCCAAAACTCAAATATTTGAAAATACCTTGGTTCTTGAAAACATTTAATCCAGGTTCGGTTAATCATACAGTGACTAAGAGAATATTACCTCTACCCATATTCTCATTTGAAAATAGGAATCATCGAGTTGCCAAGAGCTGCTACTTCAAACTATAACACAATCTCATGAATTTACTAACCATGTGATCACCGTGTTCTGCAGGATTTTGGAAGATACTTGCCTGCTTTCAACACGGGGGATTGTGAGAGTATGGCATATATAAACCAAAAACTTTCCAGTGCTTTGGAGAGCTTTGTGGGAGCCTTGCAGAACACCAGCAGTGACAGCTGTGAATGCCAGCTAATGTTGGGGAACATCCAGAGACGACTGCAAATGTAAAGCCTTTCACATTTTGATAAAACAAAAGAACAACGATGGTTCTTCGTCATTGGTGATGTTATTCTGTGCATATGTCTGTGTTCTAAATTAAGTAGAATTACAGGAGAAATACTGTTCATAGAACTTAAAATTGAGTGGATAAAATGTACAAATTATATAAGTTATTTAGAATAACTGAATATTCCTAAAAATCTTACATTTTTTGTTGAGCACTTGGAGCAGATCTTGCTGCTCCATCAGCTGAATGCTTTGGATCACAACTAGGAAAATTTTCAATTTCCTGTGACTTCAGTTAGGTAAAAATTTTGATATCCAATTTTTTTTTAAATGCATACCTCTTTTGTTACGGCTTTTCCTCTCAATAGCTGAATATCTTTTTGTGAAATATTAAGCATTCAGATCAGTTCAGCAGTTGAAAGCAAACACAGTATGGTGATTGGAAACTGATTGGATTGAACTCCAAACAGCTTCTGATACTTGTTATTTGCATGGGGAAAACAATTAGATTTTAAGTAAAGCTGCTACTTCATTTAGGCATGAAATATGATGACCACTGCACCATATAAATACCACACGAGGGTTTGTAGAGGTGCTGACTTCATGCACAGGGTGTGCACATGGAGCATAATGGGACCCTATTGCCTCTTCTAGTTCTGTTTCACCATTCGTGTTAGTCTTTATGCATCAAAATGCCAATGGCTTGGTTCTGATGACTTGTGAAACTAAGGCTATCATTCCAGGGTGATTGAAAATTTGGAGCTACGATTGTCGGGAAATCCAGCAGCAGCTTTCCTCAGCAATTTTAATCTTGTGAATGGTGGGTTCCAGTTTCCTTCACTTTTTCTATAAGTCACTCTAGTGTAATTTTGTAGGACAATAACTGTTTGTTCTTTCAAATTCAAAGGGACACTGTTTATGGACACTATTGACTTAAGGCAATATTTTCACACACAGTGAATTGAATGGAAAAGATACAATCTTAGGAAATTTAATTAATCAAATTGGTGCTCTTGGTACTATTTTTTTTCTCTTCCAGAGGTGAAAGTCAAAGATTTTGTGCAGAATATTACTCAGTTGAGGCTGGACATTGGTTCTTCTGTCAATATTTCTGAAGAAGCTGTCAATAGCCTCTTGGAAGCCAGTGTCTCTCATTCAGAGGTAAAAGATCAAAAAATGGTGTCAAATTAGTGGGCCAAACTATAGCATGATGTACTAGATGAAGCAAAACAAGCCACATTGTTTGTGTGGAATCTTATATTTTCACTTATCACTTCCACGTGGAATACTTTGGGAGTTTTAGGACTTTAAAGTAATAATGTAATGCATTAAGAGATCAATTTATAGTAGCACTATTCCTCTGGTCTAAATGGCACTGCTTCATTACTTTCAGCACTGTTTTACCCTCTTGTGCTGACACAGAATTGTAGCTTTTCTGTCTCAGTATTATAGAAGAGATTAGGGTTTCTGGAGATATCATTTTGTACCTTACCACCTGGGCTCCTTGAGGTATGGAGTTGTCTTTCGTATTTATTTTTAAAATTCCTTTGCGTGTTCCTCACTGTTCTATTATCTTACCACTGTTTTGCTTTACTTCCACTTTGAGCTGTTGACTCTTGAGCATTGTAAATTTTCTGAGGGATTCTGAGGGGATGAGTGCTACCATTGCTGTTCCTTGTGGTCCCAGTGATCAGTTGAAATCATGAGAAATGCCAGCTGACTAATAGTTGCTCTCTGCTGTGAGTGCCTGTTTTAGGAGCTGAGGGTACATTTGGTGTACACTGATCAGCTCAGTCAAGCAGCCACTGGGTGTCAGTGATGCTCCGCTTGCAGAAACCATCGCAAGTTCTGCTCGTGAAAAGTGCAGCATTAAAAGGCAGTTCAGACAGTCATAACTACTTACAGATGATTTGTTCTTCTGCCTCTGTGGCGGCGTGACTGCCTTTATTGTTAGCTTGTTATTGTGATACCACTAAATGGTAATGAGAGAAGTCATCTGAAAGCAATTCCGTTAAATGGGATTCAGTGCACCTTTGATCCTTTGGAATAATAATGCTAATTGGATAAATTGTCTAATTACTTTCCATCCTTACTTTTTGCCAATCATATGTAGAACTTAGATATATACACACACACCTCATGTTTGGATAACTATACGGAATTTTTTGTTTGCTTAGTGCTTAAATCCTCCCCCAGTCCAACTGGAGCATTAAAAGACTGTCTCTTATGGATTATGGAAGCTGTACAAGTACTTTTTAGAGCTATATTTTAGGCATGCCCATTATGTGTATTGTCTACACAGTCACTGTCTGATAACCTAATGATAGCTATAGGCTCATTGCAGCCTTACATTTTTGTGATTATATGCTACTACTGTGCTTGCCTCTGGAACACTAAGGGTAAGCCTGGGAATTATTTGTGCTTATTGTACTTACCCATAATTTCTGCCACAATGTTATGTGCTGGCCATGCTCATGGCCATGCCATGAAGTGATTTGAAATCACTTAGAACCTGTAACCTGAAGACTGTAAGCATTCATTTACTGAATGTAGGAGTTTGGATTAGCTGTGGTACTCAGAAATCTGCAAGGAAAAGTTCAGAGGAACTTAACCTAGGGGGTAAAACACAGAATGTGTTAAAACTGTACTGAAATGGTTATATTCATGTGAGGCAAATTTGAAATAAATTTCAAATTGCATCACAGTTAAATTTCTTCCCTAGCAAGAAGTCCAAATCAACAGGCTTTTCTGGACTTGTTGAGAATAGGTAGCTAAGAACTCCTGAGGTATCTGGACTTCAATCACTTGCCATTATTCAAGATGGTTTTATTATAGTCTCACTCAAGGTCTGCTTAGGCATTACCCCTTCAGCTGCTATTAAATAGTACTTTAGGCAGTGTTTAACTGAGAAATATGAGCTGGCTCAGAGTAGACATTGTGCCACATAGGCATCCCCAAGTGTTAAATTTGTGTGTCCTTTGAAAGAAGGAAGGACCATATTGCTTGATGTTAGTGATTCATACGCCTGGATTTTGGTCTTCAGGTGTTTCTGCAGCAGAGGTGTATATCTGCTGGAAGGAGTATGCTCAGCATTGTAAATATGCCTGCTTATGGCATGAATGCTCAAGAATGGATGATTGAACAGTGAAAAATGAAAGCAAATCCCCATAAGAAATATACTTCATCTTTTTTTATGTACAAGGAGTACAAAGTAAGAACATGGCAATCTGATATAAAGCTGTATGGTTTATTATTTCAGGTCTGCTGGTGGCTGCAAATTGTCATGTTACTGTAACACAAATTTTCACTTTATTGACTATAAAAAAAGGTGATGCATTTCAGGGAGAAAAATTTTTAATACACATATGTTGTGATAGGTTCTTTACAGTGCCTTTGTGGTAGCTTTAACTGGAAGATGTGATGAAGAAGTACTTGGCCTGCTGCTGAAGCTGCCTGAAAAGAATAGAACTTCTCTCGTAGTGGAAGAATTATGCTCTTTACCAGCACTGGACTTATATACCATGTTTGTACTGATTATACAAAATTTTAATGTACGTCACATCATTTACAAGGTATGATGGTGTTATTTGAAGGTAGTATGAAACATATGGGTAGATAGACTAATAATTCTATTATTTCTTCAGCTATTCTTTCTCCATGAAAGCAGACGGTGGACATATGGCATTTTTTGTCTTCGTTTGGCTCCCCAAAATATAATAAAAATGAGGCTGATAGATGATTTCTCAGGAAAATTATCATTGAGCAGTTAATTATGAAAGCTTTGCAGAAAACACAGGAGGTCAAAGACATAGTTTTAGTTTTCTTTAGCAGAGTTTGTTGGTCGTGCAATTAGTCACTTCATTTCTTGTAGGAGTGGATGACTGATTTGACATTTGAACTAAAACCAGCATAGGAGCTCACATCACAAGAATGAAAAAAACTATTTTCTAGGAAGAATTCAGAGCACTGTGGATGCAAATGTCTGTAGCACAACTGTATTATGTGTACAACTGTAGATAATCTGGAATCTAGTATGGGTATTTAGTGAGATAATGTTTTTATCTGTAAGAGTAGAATTATTGAATGGGATAGTTAGAAGATATTTAGTTCAGTTCTTTAGGGGGTAGTTGATTGACAGTACATAAAATGTAAGCATGAATAGCTGAAATATACTTGTAACATTGTGAGGAAGAAAGGTTTGTTCTAAAGCCATAGGGATCTAGTTGTATGCTGCATGCTCAGTTAAGCAGGTTAGACATAGAATTTTAAAAACAAGACAATTTCCCACAATAGGTAAAGATACCAGAGGGAAAAGAAAATATTTTACTTTCTGAATTATCTGCAAACCTAGAAGGGAAAAAAAAAGAGAAAATAAACCAGTGCTTATTCTGATGAGTGTTTCTACTGAACTCTATAGAAACCCAATCAAGTCCTAGCAAAGAGTACAAAAATATTGTCAGCTCATCCTAAATTATAGTGGAAGTTCTAATGCTTTTTTAGCCAAATAAGATTTTTTTAATAGATGTCTTACAATTTTTGGTGAGGTTTTTTTTTGTTGTTGTTGTTTTTTGGGGTTTTTTTTACCACTTAATAGCTGATGAAGGCTGAGAAGAAAATCAAGCATATTATCGTAGGAGGACAAAGGTGGATAAAATAGATAATCAGAGGAAGTACTGAAACTGCATAATGAGACTATAGTGGTTTTATTATTTTGCATAGACAGGTAACAATTTTGTATTATTGTATTGTCTAACTAATCCCCAAAAGCAAAGGTCACAAAGAGAAAATCCATAATGACAAATTTGCATGGTGGAAATAGCAAACAGCCAGTCGAACTTAGGTCAAGTAGGTAATAAAATGCACACAATTATTTTGGGCATGAAAAATTCAAAGGTAGGAGGAGTGTGGCAGGAAAGTTAGTTACTTTAGGGGTCATATTAAGCAATAAAAGTGGTTTCTAGATTTAACTTACAAAATATTTTTAAAATATGAAATTTTTGCATTGAATATTTTAAAGTGGTGAAGGAAAAGTTTCCATTTACACTGAATTCTAAAAGGATAGAATGTCACAGATCCCATTAGCATCTTGGGTTGGAAAGCTCTTTTCAACTTGGCAGGTGTAAACATGTTCTCTGAATATTAATTAATGATTTTTCATAAGCCAGATCTAACATTACATTACAGAGACCTCCTCTTCAGCTTAATCTGAGAGTACCTGGGAAGTTATATCAAAAGGAGTTTTGTTAAACATGGTTTGTAGAAACATTGTATAATCAGTTTTAGAAAAAGCCTAAATAATTTTGAGAGTTTCATTGAAAGCTTAACATTTGTTTCTACCTGGAATTTCTTGTTGTGTTTTACTTACTTCTTTTTCTCAAGGTCCAGATACCACCTGAGATAGGCGGTGTATTAAATATGCTACTGGATGTGGTTTCTAGTATCAGTTCACTTCTCAGTAAAGTCCACCATGTCATGGAAAAGCTTCCAGTGTTCCTCCAAGAAATTCAAAACATTGGTGTGCTTGACATCTCCGCATTGCAGCAGGTATGCTTTGGATTTCAATATGCAAAACTAATTCCCCTGGTGAGGTGATTAGGTAGGGATATGTGCTTAGTAAGGAGGCACACTAATAGAAATGATTTCCTAGAAAGTTGGGAATGCAGAGAAGAGTCCATAAACCCTAGGAAGTCTCATTTAGTCTCTTTCAAGCAGTCTGGTAATTCTGAGACTATTGGTGTGTTGTTTCTGTAATTTCTTTTTTTTGTTCATGTATGAGATCATAGTCTAAGTTACATCAGTGTTTGTCAACTGACTAACATTATCATCTATTATCTGTGATTTGGAGATAGCTAGCCAGGCCTTTTCTGCTAAGTGTTTCTTGGTTTTTCTTTGATTTATTTTATTATTTAAAGAACAGATGATTACTTTGTTTACAAGAAATAGCTGTGCTTTCATCAAACAATATAAGTTCAAGACAGCCTGTGCAGTTTTTGTATCTGCCACATGTTTCTGTTCGTGTCATGTAAGGGGTTTGTATGATAGTTCTGCTTGACATTTGAAAAAAAAAAAGTGGCATGAGGTGTGAGTGAGAGTATTTATTTTGTCCCTGCCTTTAAGAGCAGTTGCTGTATGCACATCTACACAGCCAGCACAGTGGTGGATCTGGTATTAAATTCATTGTCAGAAAGATTTCTGTCCCTAAGCAGGTTCCAATTCCATAGGAAGACCTGCTGACCCCCATGGCATTACCTTTTGGGTTTGTTGTCCTTTGTGGAAAGCTGAGGATTGAATCTGGTTTAAAATTGTAAACCTCTAAAAGATCCTGCAGTGGTAAATGGTGCAATATGGCTTATTGCTAGAGTACAAGTAAACACTGCCCTAAGTACTATTTTCCTTAGTGTTATCTTTTTCAAGATCTTCTAATCTGTGTGGTAGAGACAGGTTGAAAAATGCTGTTCTGGTGCATCTATCAGTTTGGGTTTTGAGTCTCTCTATTTGGGGCAGCTGTTTGGGTGCACCATGAATGGTGACTTTCATCAGATACTTGCATTTTTTTTTGCTTTCTTTAAACTAGCTCTGTTTGTGTCAGACTTTCCTTCCAGCAAATAAAATATGCTTTTTGGACTAAAATCCCGAAGTTCCTTATTTGATAAAAGAACCTCTCAAAAGGTGCTGTTTAAAAAAGTTTGCAAAGGAGCAAAGGGAACAGCAGAGGGCCATCTGTTCACAGTTTTAGGCTCTGCTCGATGGCCACCCCTATTTCTTGTAATATAACATAGATTTAACCTTGGAATTTTTGTTCGTTTTTAGTTCTAACTTCTTTTGATCACTTTTTTGACACAGTCGTTATTTTAATGTTTTGCTAAATCTCTTTTTCTTGTGACATTGCTGGGGTTTTTTCATCACCTAATAATTTGTGGAGGATTAAAATAATCAATGCCTATTTCTTTTATTATTAAATTGCATTTTGGGTTCAAGGGCTCTTCTGTCTCTGTAGCTGTTCTTTTTTAATTTTGAAGACTAGTAAAAGTGTTAAGTGTTCTTTTTTTTTCATGTTTAACTTGATTTTATTATACTTTCCAACAAGTTTTATTGATTATTTTTTCTTTTCTATGGTGGCTCCTTCCTATGCTGTGCTATTGAATAAGTGCTCCTTTGAAGTTCATATATTGCTTATACACTTCCCTCCTTAAGTGTATTCTATTTCCAAGAGTCCATCCTTCTGGACTTTTGTTTTCATGATTACCAAGAGCAAAGTCATTCAGTGACTTTGAAAGGTTATCAGATAAAGAATGTAAATGCTTTTAGGGTAAAATATGTGGACCTTGGTCAGAAAGACATTGAAGTTGATTAAAAAAAACCCCTACTTCTATAATGAAAGAAGTAATAAGGTAATTGTCAACTGTGCACGTGGATTTCTGTCTGAAAGGAAAAATTAAAAGGGAGAAATAACTTTATTTCCAGATTCTACTGTTAAAATGCTGAGTGAATGGACAACTCCCTGAGAAAAACCACTGCTGATTTCAATCATGATTTTTGCTTGTGTTTTGCTGTTTGAAATTATTCACTTATGCTTTCATTCTTAATTTTTTGGATGCTTGTCACTCATCAATAGATAAGCTGCAGGGGACTTCCTGAGTTGCTGAATGTTGTTAATTGTGAGAGGTGGCCTCACTCTGTAATCCTTCCATTAACTTGAACAAATTCTCTGTTGAACCTATCATTGCAGAAAAACCTGTTGAGGTTTTAAATGAATAAAATCCTGACTTAGGCTTATTTGTGGCTACTATGTTTATTCCTGTATCAAAAATTTTCTGTAGCATTTTTAACTTCTCTGGCTTGCACATATGTTTGTGGAAGGCCAATCACAGTCCGTATCTGTTTTGCTAGGTTGAAAATAGTTATTTTAGTATTTATTTTTTGCTT
This sequence comes from Hippolais icterina, assembly GCA_013400075.1. NCBI lineage: Eukaryota > Metazoa > Chordata > Aves > Passeriformes > Sylviidae > Hippolais > Hippolais icterina. The sequence continues at coordinate 136,852 of VWYN01017307.1, forward strand.
TAGTTTTTTCTTTGAGATCAAGCTCTCAGTTACTTAAGGCAGCCTAACATCATTTTTGCATGCTGGTTTAAGACTAATCCTGAATGTCTGGAAGAAGAAATGTGTACAGTGTTTGAGGGGAATTACAACTGATGACTCTTGTAGCCTGCTCATTTCTGTCTATACCTACTAAAATGACTTCCTAAACTTGCATTCAACTTTTTCATAAACTGCACACTCTTTTGTCTCTTAGATGATTAAGAATGAGTGATATACTTAGGTGACCTCCATTTTATAGCAACAACTCATGATTTCAGTTGATAAATAAGATTTTGCACTGGTTATCTTTCTACTCAATTTGCTTTGAATTAGGTATTTGGTGTTTTGCCATATTGCATTCTGATCTTCTTTTCTCCTGCAATGCCTTCTGGTATTAAATGATAGGCAGATTTAGGCAATTTGCTTCTTTCAAGGCTCACAGGAATAACACTAATAACTTCTCTGTAATCCTGTGCTTTCTCTCCTGTTAACAGGCTCCCTGAAATATCTACTTAATTTCATTTTTTTACCCACCACTATTATTCAGCAATTGGATGAATGACAATTAATATTTTCTAGAGCAAGAACATGAATTGGTTGTTGGAGTTCACCTAAGTTTGAGTCAGCATGTATCTTTTTTTGTGGAGAAAGGAATTGTCCTCCCACGTAAATATGTTGTGTTGGTCAGGAATGATAACTTGAGAATGCATTAAATTTTACTTCTCAAATATTTTTTGTCATTAATGTTGTCCACTTTGAAATTCACTGTATATCTTGTCCTAATAAACATCAGATATGCATTATTTCCTCGATCATTAAACTACTCATTCTTGAGTATATATGATTTTTTCTACTTTTCAAATAGTGCCATCTAAATTTGATAGGCTTATGAAAAACTGTTTAATCAAACCAGCAATTTTGTTATTATCCCCCTGGTTCTGTCAATTTCAGGACAAAAAAGACTTTGTTCTGTTTATGTTTTTTTCCTAAGAATTAGGATTATCTGAATTCTCTGAATTTGTTTCCTTTAGCCCTTTGGTTTCATCAAATTTTGAATTATCTTCAAGCTCCTTGTAGTTTTCCAGGAAAATTGCATTATTTTTTCTCTTTATTTCTTTCTACTGTAATGATTCAGAATGTATTTTCGATTTATGTGCAAGCTGTAGCCCAGTATGACTTTTTTCTTTTTCTGAGTAGCTGGTATTTCTATTCCATGTGAATTTGTTTTAATTCATAACATTTTTTAGGCATACAGAAGCTCCTATGCTATGAGGTTTTTGCCTCCGTTTGAAAATCTAGTTCCAGATAACCTTTTAATCTTCCATGACAGTCTTCCTCTTCCATGAATTTGTTATAGTGACTTGCTTGACTGATTATTTTGTAAGAGGCTGGTTGTTTAGATTCATTAGTCTTGATTACAGCCCTACTTGATACAGTTTAAACTAGATCAACTAGATCAAAGATAACTCTTTCCTTTGGTGAGATCCATACTATATATTTCTCATACTTTATCAAAGCCAAATTTTAAGAAACATATCTTTTTGGATATTTAGTTGAAAGACAGTAAGTAGATTCAGCCTGTTAGTGGCAGCTTGCCACATAAATATTCATTATTTGAATTTCAAGTTATTTTGATTTGAACTGGAATTAATTAGCACGTTTGTGCTCTTTGACTGAAATAAGCCTCATTTATCCCTCTAGTGCAAATAGTCACTAATAAAGATTCATAACCAATTTTATACAGCATTGTGCATAAATAAAGTTTATTTCTCCAGCGAAGTCAATGCCAGTAGATTCAATCAAGGCTGTGGATGATCGTACTATAAAATAAGGGTATTATTTATTTACTTTGCTCTGTGCTAAAACTTTATGCTAAAAGTAAGATTTTGGGAGCAGCTAACACTAAGTTTTAAACAACACTTACTAATATTCCTCCAGGATGACTAAAGAAGCACCTGGCACTTCAATAAATGCATTGATTAGGATAAACTGTTTCTAACAGCACAATTTCCAAACTATCTGTGATTATGTCTTTATGTAAAGTGCTGTATTACTTTGAAAATTGACTCTTCTGTTTAAAAAAATTCCAACGATAAAACGATAATTTTGTTCAGTGTCGAATGTGTGTGTTTGATGTATCACAGTGTTTTTTCTACTTGCCAGTTGTGGATTGTTCAAATGATGTCTGATAGTCTACTTATGCCTTTCTTGACAAGCATCTGCAACAGTAATGAGTATCAGGCGAGCCAGTGCAACTCTTCAGTTGTACTACAGCAGCGTGGTGCCTTGCAGTTGTGTCCTCTTAGAGAGGTGCACCTGTACATCCTTCCACGAGATATCACTTACAATCGAGCCCATTATTTGAAAAGTGGAGCTGCACAGAGGATGACACTATTGTTGTTCTTCTTTCTTTTTGAATGTGGTGAATGATGGTGCTTAAGCCATAAAAGCAGTCAGATTGCTCTCTCTCCTCATTAGAAGTATGCTAATCATGAACAAACGGCAATAAGAAATGCTGGTATGACTCAAGATGTGCAAAAACTGTAAGCACATCTAACAAGTTAAAAGATGTACTTGAAAAATAGGCTTTTAAAGCATGTGCATCTGAATATTTTTTTTTCTTATTAGCAACTGTCTTCACTGTAAATGTTCATAGCAAAATGGCTTTGGTTGTTTCTGCTACCTTTGTGACACAGGAAGAGCACATTTCCTGTACCAGAAGGGCACATTTTCCAAACTGGCATTGGAATCAGACTATCAGTAGTCCAGTTGTCTTGATAATTTCATTCCTTTTCTACCTGACTGCTACACAGTATTTTTCATGTTTCAGTGTAGTGCATTATGCTACTATCTTTTATTGAGTATCCTGACAATTAAAACTACATTACCTTTCTCCATAATAGTAGTGATCAGAAGAACAGAACTGAGCACAACAAGCCCTCATCCTAATAGGCTGTTTCAACAGCCTAATTTTGTCAATCTCCTTAGACGTCAATATTGACAGAACACCAGGGCTTCTCCTTGAAGTTACTTGAAAGAGCTTTGATTCATTTGTGTTTTTCTTCATTTATTCTAGTTCTTGCAAGGTGGGCAGTTCAGAAGTTCAGCCGTTGGATCCCTGGAGTCTGTAATCAAGGCAGTGTGCAAAGAGGAATCTTCATTTTTCAGCAATGCAAACCTGTTCATAGACATGCCCAGAATCATGGGACTTTTGGAGGACAATATGGCAAAATATGGCATTCCTGAAGACTCAAGTAAGAAAAAATATCTATGACAAGTTACAGTATGAATTCAGAGTTAAGAGAATTTTTTCCCATTTAAATGGAAGTGTTTATATACCCACTGACGTCTCAGTTGACATTGTCATCTTGAGCACAAAGTGTTGATCAACTAAAGTTCAGTGGCTATGAGATAATTGTGGGTGAGACAGAAGAGATTGTTTCTTTCTATCTTTGAAAATAATAAATAAGAGCATTCCTGTCTTTGAGACATTTTTATTAACATTTTTAAAGCACTTGGTATTAAAAACATATCTTTGAGATACAAGATTGAGAATTTATTGCTGCTTGTCTTTCTTTGGTGAACACAAACTGTGGTATTATTGAGCAGTAAAATATGCAAACCTTCCAGATAGAATGAGCTTTTTAATGGCTGATATTCCTATTCTGTTTGTCAAGTGCTTAGAAAAATCCCTTAGCTCCCATATAGTTTCACCTTTGCTCCCTTTCCTTAATACACATTTGACTTACCCTGATTAATTTTAATATTGTTAATAACCTTATTAGTGCCTCAGGTGGCCCCGTGCAAGAGAAGAATACAGTGATAGAGTGTCATTAGGGAAGCCTCTGTCATCTCTTGGTTTCTACAGGCAGAAATTGTTCCTGGCTTGGCTGGGACCCTTGGGAGGGAGCCAGAGCTCTGCTTTGGCCTTCTCACTTACACGTGTGGGATGTAGTGGTAAGCAGGCAGCTCTGCTTTTGTTTCCTATTGGAAGAATGAAGTCAGTTGGATGGCTGATTAGACAGATTGTTTGGAACTTAGTCTATTTAAAAGCTGTTTAGGCCAGAAGCACTGTTTCTTGATCTTTTTTTTTTTTCCAAGGTGTCACAACTCTGCTGTGCTGTGGAGACTTTTTTACCAAAGGACCATGAAATATTTAAGGCATCAGTTAATTCCAATGAGTTAGTTTCCATGAATGAATTAATACTGTTGCCTATATTTTTACAAATTTGTATAAGAGGCAATGGAAAATGAAAATTTAAAAAAAATTGAAGTCACAGAAACTTGATGCATACTGCTTCACAGTGATTAACTTGTATGTACTTTGTGTATACCAAACACTTCCTAATGATTTTCTGAAGATCACAGCAAATTCAGATTAGCCAGTCTTCTGTGTCCTTAGTATATTGACAATTCTATCTGGCCAACTTGTAGCCTCACAATTCTTTGCTATTGTTTAGCAAGGATTGTGTTTAGTAATGATTGTTTCATTCAAGAAAACAAAAATTTGGGCAAAGGATTGTCCTTTCTTAATGAAACATTTCTGACACTTCTTTCTTTAACTTTTGTCAGGAGTTTAAATGAGTTTGGCCTAGTTTTCCCTTATGTAAAAAGGATTTGTTTTCCTTGAGGAGTTACTATTTCTTCAGAGCACTAGAAATGGCATATTTTGAAAACACCTGTAATAAATAATAAAATACCCAAAAACATGAGTTGAGCATAAAAATCTAAATTTTTTTTATAGGAACTCATTGCCTTTACATGAGTACAAATACAGTGGGATGTCTTAGAAACTGTTCCTTAGATCCTAGTTCTGAAGGACATGCACCCTAATGCATTAGTAGCTCCATGTCATATAGGAATATGTTTTTTTATTAAGGAATGGAAAAGACAATAGATTAGATTTTTCAAGTCAAGATGTTGTGTCATGGCAATTTTTGCCTGTCTTTTTGGTAGGTTCTTGTGAGATTAAACAAAAAGAAAAGTTCTGTATTTGTGAAGTATTTTGTACATTCCTACTTCTTTTTTATGTAGGAATCCAAAGCTGCAGAAAAAGTGGAGGATGTGGAAGGAATTTTGTTTTTTCTTTTAACGTGACTCCTCCCTCTGAATTCACTTTTGTGGACAGAGGTTTTGCATATGTCCTTCTATTCTAAAATACACTAATGTAACACTTAGGATAGATCAGATTCACAGGCTGCTTTTCAGAAATGTGAGGAATTCTTTAGATTCTGATATTTTTTTTCCTATTCAGTGTTTAGCGTTCTGCATCCTCAACACTATCATTGACTGTGTTTAAACAATTTCTATAGGGGTCTGTACTGATTGCTTAGTGGCAGTTGAATGGTGGCAGTACCAAAACACTGGTAACAGTTTTTGGCATGGTGCTGTGGTAGACTCTAAAATAAAACTCAAGCTTTTATTTGAATAAAAAAATTTCAATCTCACCTGTGTTATCTGTCTTAAATGTGAGTCTGTCTTTGTTTTTGCAGCTCCTTTTTGCTTGAAGCTTTATCAGGAGATTTTGCAGGCTCCTAATGGGGCTTTGCTATGGACTTTCCTGAAACCTTTATTACATGGGAAGATACTGTACAATTCAAACATCAACATGATTGACCTGGTGATGGAGAAGGTGAGTATCAAGAAATGCCACTATTTCTGTGTATTGATTTTGTCTTTGTAATTCATTTTAAAGGTCCACTTCTTTCAGGATAGGCAGAAGCAATTGGATAATAGCCTTTCAGAAAAATAGATCCAACCTGCCCCCTGAGGCCTCACCTGTTTCCCCACTTTAAACTTAATACTTCTCTTAACTTTTATCCTACTTGTTACAGTGGTTCAAACTCAGTGTGAAAAGCAGAATTTTTTCTCAAAGTCCTTTAAACCATTTGTAGAAAGATTAAAAGGAACACGTTAGCAGAAGTGTCATGTGAATCATGCTAAATCAAGGCGTAGGGTGCACCTATTCTAGGGAAGCTTTTTGCCTTCAGCATTTTCTTATCGTGGGAATTGTAGTGAGGTGGCATAGAGACCTGTGGGAAGGGATGCCCCCAGTGAAGAAAAGCCTGTTCTTTTTTTAATTCACTAAGCTTAATTAAAAAAAAAAAATATATATAGTTTGATATACAGTACTGATTGTTTGTAACACTAGTAGTTGAGTGAGTAGTCATAACTGAGGTGCTTTTTGTGTGGATGCTGATGATGGTATTCAAGAGTTTTACTATCTCTGCTGTTCTGCTGTGGCTGGGGTTCTGTCTTGGGTGTGATTATTGACAATGACATGTTTCTTCATGCCTAGCTTAGAGGTACATCTGTAAGAGAGGGGTTTATGACTTGGTTTAGATTTCTCTGCAAATTTTTGCATTTATCTTCTAAATATATGACTTTTCCCCTGCAATATTAGTTGTTGCAAGAATTGAAATTTAGGAAAAAAAAGTTGCTGTTTGTAAGTGGTACACAAAAAGACCATGACGACTCAAAATGTGATGGTAACTATATTCTGTTAATTGAAAACTCTGTGGTATTCTGATATGTGTCCTAAAAAATAGTAAAAAACTAAGCCAAAACCCCCTCATAAATAGAAGATACTACACAGCTTTATCGTTTCTGTTCTGAATTGGAAAAAAAGATTGAGTAATTTAATATTTTGCAGTTAAATAACTTAATCTGGGGAAATTGGTTATCGCTCTGGAGTACAGCATAATTAATTAAAAAATTTTAATAGAAAAAAGCTGTTCTTGATGTTTCTAGATGGAAATACTATAAAGAATGAGTTGTAAGAAATGATAAATATTGCATATCTTTTTGAAATTGTATTCTGTGTTACAGTGACATTTAGAATATAACACTTGAAAAATTTCCACATTATTTTGCCAATTTATATGCCAAACCTCCATTTTTTAAAAACCTCTGTAGGAAAGATTAATATCTTCACGTACAGTATATTTCCCCACAGACCCTTTAGTGAAATCTGGACTGAGTAATACAGGTCAAAAAGAAGTTTGCTTGTGGGTTGGCTTTTTGGGTTTGTTGGTTGAGTGGTTGTTTTTTTGGAGGTAGGATTTAATGCTCTGGAGCAATACAAAGATTCTGGTAGAATCTCTTATTCTACTTATATATTCTCAGGCTCACAAAAGTTCCATCAGCTTACTCAGAAATCTCTGTAAATACACACTTGCCCCTCTTCCCAGTCCTGTAAATCTAACAAGAATTATGAAAGGGTATCTGTTTATGTGTAAATATGAAAAGAGTGGGAATTTTTTTTTAGTTTTATTACAGAAGTCTCTCAGCTATTGGATGAACACAAACAAAGTTTAAATGCAAAATATTGTCCCCAGTGTATCAAATGTTGCTTCTAAACCCAACCCTGTAGCCCTTGCAAGCCTGATCTCTACTGAAATTGGAACAGTTGTAGTTTCCTATAGACTGTGTGGTCACAAGTCATGTATTTACCAGAAGAAAAAAGTAGCAGATTACAGCTTCAAAGAATATTGATGTTTGTATACTCTGGCATATTCTCTAAGTTTTCCACATGGACTATTAAATTTGAGAGTGTGTAATTGACCATTCTTTGATAAATTGGGAGGTTGCTGGGTTTGAGTTTCAGAGAAGGCAGCAATTCTGCTGTGTGGAGTGATGGTGGTGACAGTCACAGAAACAGGCTGTGGTGATGACTGAGGGTGAGACAGTTCAGTGCCAACTGGCATTCAGGAGTTCAAAGGCCACATGTGATGTTCTTGATCTTTGTCTTCACAACTAAGATTTTTTTTTTGCCACTGATGAACTGATCTTATGGAAGTATTTCTTATTTCAGAAGGTTTTCAGAGTTGATGTTATATTCAGCAATCACTTTTGAAGAATTTTCTGCTTATTCCAAAAACTTTGGGGTCAGACTTGCCAGGACTTTTCTGCTATAATTTGTCCACTTGAATTTTGGGTTATATGAATTCCTAGTATTTATTGTGCCTGTGGTGAGTTCTGCATCAACCACTTCTTCCTCACTTGCTTGTTCTTCCACTTCAGACTGTGGCACCTTCTATTTTAATATTCTATGTTTTTATTTCTCAGCTGCAATTATTCCTATTCTCTATTTACTACTACTCTTTATTGTAATTTATTCTTAGTATAAAAAGTTAAAACTTACTTAAGATTTTAGAATTATTAGTCTGCAGTCCTCTGGTTCCCCTAGCATCTTTATAAATAGCTTTGCATTTGCTATTTTCCACTTCCCTCATAACAAGGGAATTTTAATCGGGAGGTTACACTACAGTGAGTAGTTCAGCTATTTAATCCTTGAGTACTTCTGAAATTCTTGGCTGAACATAATTTTTTCCTGGAAACTACTTATTGTTCATTTTGTTAAGTTGTATGACTTTTTAACTGCTGCTTTGATTAGAGACAGATTCTCCAAAGTGTTCTGCATGGGGAAGGCTTCTGACACAGGAACTTCCCAAATACCTACAGTCATAAAAGAAAAAGCAAACCACTTTTGAATGATCTCTCTCTCTTTTTTTTTTTTTTTTTTTTTAATCCTAGGATTTGTTTGGGTTTTTTTCTTAATTGAATGTAACCTTCCTTAGAAGGGAAGTTTTCTAGTGGTTTCCTGCTTTGTAGTGTGTGTGTGTGTGTGTATATATGGTCTTCCTCAGATCTTTTTTGGTAGGCAGTAGGTATTTGTTTAGTTTCCTCTATGCTGCCTTAGACACTGTACCTTCTGCACACAACTTACCACTTTGCTGTTTTTCATTTCTTTCAAATAAGTGCCTACATTATATATTGTTCGTCTTTTCCAAAAAATCCATGCTGCTGCAGTATATTTTTTTAATAAGGAGGTGAATACAAGCACATTATAGTTACTGTAGCTCTTTAAAAACAGTTTTGGCACAAAAATTTATTCCTTTATGCTTTCCAGAATCAAGTTAAGAAGCACTAAGCTCTACTGCGTGCACATCTTAGAAGGTGCTTGGTATAATAATTTCTAATGGTGTCTGAAAGTTTGATCTCCTTGTGCTCTGGTGTGACCAGTGGTTGCTGTGTCTTGGGGAGAAAGAAATCTCCCAGAGTCCCTGTTTGCCACCCTTGCAGCCTTCCTGGTCCTCTTCATCTTGTCACCATCATGCCTGGTCTGGGGGTTTCAATCCATGAGGTTCCTGTGTTGCTTCTTGTTTAGTCTACTTGACAGCAGATTTAGTTTAACGTTTAGGATCACTTTCTCTTTAATCCTAATGAATGATCACTCTTTTAAGTGTAATAGGGATTCTCATAGAAGTTAAATGTATAATGATTTTCAGGGAAACAAAATTACAGGCAAGGTCTCTTTAGGGTGTTCTGTGTTACAAAGAGGAAGAAAGAGCCACCAGAAATTGTTTTCTCATGTGATAAGAGTGGGATTTTGAAAAAGGCACTTAAAATAATATGGCAGAAATTGTATACTTTCAACAAGAATTATTGCAAAAAGTGTGGTCCCAAATTGGAGTTTACAACTCACTGCAGACACTCTTTGCTGGAAAATGTCACAATTTTTTTCATAACAGCTATGCTGGATTGTTCTTATATGCACTTCTGTGACTGATAACACCAATTTAAACAAAAAAGATACTGCAATATTTTCTAGTCTTGAGTATACTTGTGATCTGTTTAAAACAGGCTGGAAAAAAAATTGCTGGTTGTTTACTAAGAGAGAAATTGTAACCTGTGTTTGACTGGGACAGAAAATATTTTGCTTTACTAAAGTCTTTTCCTGTGAGAGTATTTTGAAAGAGATTGACTGATCAGTTATATTTGTTGTCCAAACTGTGCTTCCAAATTTCAGTTTTATTATGTACTCAGTCAAACTAGCTTGAATAAAAGACCCACAGCTGAGAGGCTTTCTTTTGAATATGTCCTAACTGTATTTCTTTTTTCTTTCTCAAGCACCCCCATGATACTCTCTGTGAAAGAGACACTGTAAAATAAGTCTTTATGATACTTCAGGTGGGAAACATACCAAGCACAGGAAAACTTTGATTTGCTTGGTATCAAAAAAAGCGCACCTTTTAATTTCTTAGGTAAAAAAAAAAAAAAAAGAAAACACAGATATTCCTGCTGCTGACCATCAAATGGAATGGAAAGGAGTTGCGGAAGATCTAATGCATGCCAATTTTTTTGTTTCTTGATTTACTGTGCACACGTTTCACTTAATTTGTTTCCATGTATTTTTTTCCCAGGCTAATTTCACTTTTGGTTTTGTGGAAAACTTGAAGACTTATTCTGAGACATGGCTTAAGATGTCTGAGGTTTTCAAAACCAGTGGGAGTGTTCTCACAGTCTCACGACTGCAGGTTGGTGAACCATGGGAGATCTTTCTATTTTCCAACTTTTTGCTGTTTGTTCTAGACAGTATTTCTATACATGCAAACCCACCCCTTTATCTGACTTCAGATTTAAGCAGAACTGAAAAAGAAGCAGGTTAGCTTTAGGTTATGAACCTTCAGACTGATGCTGAGAAACTTCTGACATGAAAATACTTAAAAGCATTGTTGCCTCACTATCTCCAGTATTGCTCCAATATCACTGAACAACAGGGGAAATAAAATGGTGTTGGTACTTGTTTGTTCATTGCTTATGTTTGCCAGCAAAGTGTGAAACTTATGAAAAAAACTGATGAAGTAAATATTGACTATAAAAGAAAAAGGCTTTGGGGTTTTTCTATTCTACAAGTTTGTGTCTTCCCCTGTCACCTCTCCTAAATATCTTCCCCTCTCCTCACATTTATTTGAAATGTGTGACCTTAACCTGTCAAGAGGGAAAGATCAAAGACAGGGAGAAGCTAAATGACTTCTGCAGTGTCATGCAGAAAATCTTGGTAACGGACTTGGACGTTAATACATATGTATATTTTGTATTTTCTTGGAGAAGATAAACCTGAGATAACATCTATTGCTTTTCATTTCAGGAAGCACTGCAAAACAATTTTATAAAGCATTTCATAGAAAGTAATTTGGATATCAACACGGAAAAACTGCTTAAAAAAATGCAAGCATATGGTAGGTATATGAAATACATGTAATGTTTTGCCTTGTTAGACTTCAGCTTAGAACTACATTTAGTTGAAATTGAATATTTTACCTACCTCAGTGATAACAGTAATTATAGTATATAATTAACTATAGATAATAGTAAAAAAAGTAATAAGAGACTTTACCTTCTTGAGTTAGTCTCAAATGTTATTGTCTTTTTTCTTTTGAGTGACTGGATAACTTGAATTTTCTATATTGAAACAATATTGGTAACAAGTCAGAAGTGGAAAAGTGTCATGGGAGAGTCTCAAACATATCATCCATACTTAAAAGGAGTGAAGGGAGATATAAACCTAGTAGCCACAATTCTATTAGGTAGAAGTATATTTTTGTAGTGAATTTTGAGGGAAATAAATGGAATAGAAAATTGATAGTGAGCCCTGGGAGTCAGAGAGCCTCCAGGATTAGAAAGCTAGCCCAAGGGGAATGGTTCTTAATGGAGGAGAAGTGGAATTATTATTTTGACTAATTTGGGATATTCAAGGATTTAAGTAGGAGAAGAGAAAAGATTATGCTGTAAATTTAAGTTCCATAAAGATTTTATAAGAATTTGATAACTGAAAAATCTTCAGTATGTCCACCTATCAGTAAGGTAGGTGCACGATCATTAAAATGCTTGCCAGCATGTGCCAGAAGGAAAACTCTCTACTGAAGCAGATTCCAATGTCATCTAAGAAAAGTTCTTGATTTTGAGAATCAAAAAGAGTGGAAAGTGGGAGAAAATGCAATAACAGACAGTGTGACATTATGGACAAAGGGAGCAGGGTACTTCTAGAGGAGGCTTGTGGTAGAAAGAGCAGATCTGTGTGGTTTCAGGTCAGTGACTGTTTGGATAATTAGGAGCCAAATAGAAATCTGTTCCAGTCACTTTCTGGAACAGGGATGAGTTCTCAGGTACCCCCACAGAGGGTCCTTGTGAGAGTCATTGTTTTGAAAAAAATAACTTAACAGAAATGTAGGTCATTAAGTCTGCTTTACAGTCAAAGAATTAAGACTAAAACTAAAATAAATAAATGGACCTGAAATACAGCTTTTATTGGTTTTCAGTATCTGCCTCTAGGCAGGAGATTGACAAAATCCGTGGAGGCTCCTGGGAGCTTGTAAATGAAGTGTGTTCTCAGTCTTAATGATCTAAGTCTTAACTCTTCCTTGAATTTCCTATATTGAAACAATATAATTTATCAATTATCTAAGTACTAACTCTTACTACTGCCCTGAGCTGGTGAGTCACTATTGGTGTGAGCTGAAGTGGCTTTTCTTTAGCAGATAGGTTGTGAGATTTAGCTGAGATTGGCCTTGGTTTGAAGGCTTTCTTTGAAGACTAGGACTGCCTGTGTACGCTTTCTCAATCATCTATACATTTCCAGTAAGAAAAATGGCAAATGGCATCTGGAATTCAAACTGGAAAGCATCTGGTCTCTGTGTCCTCCTTGGGCAAGGGACTCTAATTTGAATCTGCTTTCTCTTCAGATGATTTTTCTTAACCAGTGAACTGCTGGCTGGTCTGAGTTGGGCACAGGTCACGCCTCGAAGTGAGGATGGATCACAATGCAGATAAACCAAGCCCACAGAATCACAATGTTGGAAAGATTGGATGCAGGAAAGTGCAAGTCCCTTAAACTTCAGGGCATGCTGGAAACCTAGCTATCTCAATCTATTAGTTGAGTAATAGCTGGATTTTGTTTGTGTTGACCTAACACTGAGAACTACATGATAGATTATGGAAAAACAATATTCTATTAAATAGATATCATGATCTGGAATTATCAGATCCATCTTCACTGATGTAGGCAACATCAAAGAAATCTGTGGCTGTGTTTCTCAAGCTATAGCTTTTTAATAGAACTAAAGGACATTGGATAATATGTAATAAATGGTTAATAGTTTGTATGGTCAAGACAAAATATGATTTCAGTAGAGTGGGTTATGAAACTAGAATTTCCTTATTTTAAAGGAATACAGTTAATAAAATTAGCATCATATAAAAACTGAAAATCAATAGGAGCTATAGATCACAAGAGCATTTATGCCTTTCTGAAACTGATCTCTCCAAAGTGCCTGAGCATTCCTCTGCATTTATTATACTTCCTTGTATAGATTCACTTGGTTGTTTTACTTCTTGAAAAATGATATGCACTCTTATTTTTATCTCAGCTTGTGTACTTTTTGTTCATTTTATTACACCACAATCATATGTAACTTAACTGTAAACCTCTGGTTTTATGTTTGTGTTTTTTTATTTTTTTTTAAATTTCATTAATCTTATATTGCATTAGCTGTTTAGTCCTGTAATTACCTTGCTTGCATCCAGTTAAAGCCTTGAATATATCCATGTTACTGGTTTTACCACTTGGAATCTTTTTTATTTCCATTCAAAGCTCTGGCTTTTCCAAATCTCCTGATCTCTGTGATTGCCTTCTAACTAAAGCAGATATTTCCTTCTTTTATCACATCTGCACTCTCATACAGATGGCTTTTAATTATCCTCAAATACGAGGTGGTTGTGTTTGCATCTTTTTTATTTCACTAGAATGATATAAAAATGTTAACAGATTTAGTGATGGTGTTTTCTGTGCTACTCCTTCTGTAAAGTGTCCTGAACAGAATGGATAGATGTAGAACTCTTGCAATGTCTCTATAGAATCATAGTACTGCAAGACCTTGCAAGGATAACAATTTCTAAAACTTTTTAGCAGGATTTTGAACTGTCAAAATATGTCAGAGTTACTCAGGTGGAGCAAGGTAAATATTTAGGTTGAGGGCTGAAAAGCTTGTGGTTTTCTTTTTAATCCCTTTACTTTTTAAGCTGGCTGTGTGTGAGCAAGGCAATTGTTTTTCCTCTATGCTTCCTTTGCAGCCCAGTAACTTGCAATAGTTTCCTGCCGATTTTGTATAAACCCTGTCCCACTAGAACATGTGAGCTCCTTGCTGGGCACAGTCCTTACAAACCTTCAGGAGGCACTGGGAGGCATTTGTGCTGCATGCTCCTCTTTTGAATTCTTGTTTGCTGAGTCTCTCTCTTGTCCTTCTTCTGTGATTTCTCCCAGATATTAATTTTCTTTTTTTCATTGTCAAGGACTCTCCCTTACAGAGAGCTACATGTGACTCTGTGTATAACAGCCAGGGTGATAAAAAAACAAGACCAAAACAAGCAGTTTTCCTTTGTGGTACCCCTCTGCTGCCCTCATTGTAATGAAAAAGTTTTGTGTGTGTTTAGAAGGCAGGATACAAATAGCTGTAATGCTATCACTAAAAACTGTGCCACCACCCAAAATCTTCTGATAACTAGAAACTTTCTTTTAATTTTTGACCTAAATTTATTTATTCCTGATTTATTCCAATTTTTTCTTCCAGCATTTTTTTTAACTTGTATAGCACTTCTAGCCAATGGTTTTACATAAACCATTTGCATTTCCTCCCAGTTACTTAATGATAGGTTAAACAAGCTGAGTGGAAGATGAGGGCTGACTTGATTTTTACAAAATATGAAGATAATAGTGAACAAAAATTTACCAAGTTTTTCATCCATAATTGCTACATTTATAAATGAGAAAAAAAACAAGGTCATCAGCTCTATAGATCTTGATTTTAAAATTTTCCTGTAGATAGCATTTTTTCATATATATGTTATTCTTGTGACAGAGTACAGAAGTTCATGCACATAAGGACAAAGGTTTTTTTTTCCAGAAATATACCACACTCCAAGCAAACAGCAATAGAGATGTTATTTCTTATGCTAAAATATACAACAATTAAACTCATGATAGAAGCTTTTCTAAGCTAATTATTGACTTCAAATTAAGGTCTTGTATGTGTATATATCACCCAATGATAGAATGCTTTCAGTAGGAGGGGACATGAGGGGTACGTAGCTCCGACCCCTCTGCCATGGGGCCACCTTTGCTAGACCAGGTTGCTCAAAGCCCCATCCAGCCTGGCCTTGAATACTTCCAGGCTTGGGTCATTCACAATTTCTCAGGGCAACCTGTTCCAGTCTAAACCTACTCTCTTACAGTTTGAAGCCATTCCATCTTGTCCTATTGGTACATGCCCTTGTAAAACATCTGTCCCTAGCTTTTTTGTAGTCCCTCTTCAGGCCACAAGAAGATTTGGAAGGTGCTGTAAGGTCTGTCTGACTCTTCTCTTCTCCAGCTTGAACAACCCCAACCTTCTCAAACTGTCTTCATACAAAAGAACGTATATAGGGCTATATATAAATGCACACATATATATAAAAATATATATGAAAACCCTGACATTTGGGCTTAGTGTTAGGAATATTCTCTTCTCTCTAATGCTGTAAAAAAGGGGGGCAGTATGGATGTTTCCTTTATTGCCCTCCTCAAGGATAGCCATAAATAAGACATTTATTATCTGTATTCAGTTATGATTTCTCTCAACCTATGGATTCACCCTGTCATTGTTTGCCTATCTTTTGAATTCTGGGCTGTCAGTTGCTCTGCTTTTTCTCCTTGTGCACTTTACCCTTTCTCACTGTTAATCATGCCTCTTCTTCAAACTGCTTCATACATTTTCTGCTTATCTGCCTTCCTATTGTAATATATCCTGTGCTGATGCTGAGTAATGTCTATGATCCAAGATTTGTCTGTCACCACTGTTATCATAGGAGGTCATC
>VWYN01017307.1:152705-193050 GCA_013400075.1 Hippolais icterina
CCCTAAAATTTTTTTTTTTTTTTAACATTTTTTTTTTTTTTTTTTTTTTTTTTAAATACAAAGACAATTTATTCTAATAGGGTGTGCAAGTGACAGCACACCTTTCTGTTCTGACCATTAAAACTAAACAAGTCCAATTTGTTTCCTCATCTTAGAAACTATGACGAACAAGATGCTTAACAGCTCAGCAAGTAAACAGATTGACCTGTTGACACAGCTTGTTGTAAATATCTCTTCCTGTGTGTTACTGGATCGTTTCCAGCCTTTTGACTCTGTAGAGAAATTGGAGGAGAAGGCTCATGAAATCATGCAGGAAAATAATCTTTTGGCTAGTAAGTACCTTAGGTAAAATGCATTTTTACAGAAAATTTCAGACTTTGTAGTTGTTGTCTGTGACAGTTTCAGAGTGTGCACTAAATCACATATAATACAGTCAACATAAAGCACATTTGAAGGCTCTAATGTAAGCTGGAAAGACTAATTATATTGTTTTACCTGTGGGATGGCCAAATGAAGCCTTGGAGTCTCTTGTTTCTATCAAAATATTTAAAAGAATGGTCATAAATACTTAAAGAAAAAAAAGATTAAAAAATGTGAAATACTGAGGAAACTTAACAAGATGACAAGACCATCTAGTTTACATACTTTCAAAATTTATTTTTTATATTCTTGACATTTCAAAAAGGAGGAAAGAAAAGAGTTTTGTTAAGATTTACTCTTAAACCAACACCTCAGAGAAATTAGCTTGTTTATAATATAAGCTCTTAAGGAATTTATTTTCTTCCTTGGGATTACAATTTTTCTCCTTTTCCTGCATTATGTGGTTGTTGCTGAAAATCAATTTTACAAAACATTTTAAAAGGCAAGAATATTTTTCCTTAACATACACACCTATCTTGAGGAAAATGTTGTGCATTGCATGTGGTGTTTCCAAAAGAGAGGCCTCCTGAAGTCTATAAAAATCGTTCCACAACATTTTCCCTCTGTCGTTTTGGGGTTTTTTTTGTCTCCCTTATGCCTGTAAATGTACAGCAGAAGACATGAGAAAACACTTGTAAAGAAGGAAACTGTTCAGTCTGGAATCCCATGCTCATTTTGTGATCTGCACAGTACCCTGGAAATTGCCACCTTTTATCAATACGAAAAAAAACCCAGGCCATACCTTGAGACAAGAAAAATTGCTCAGGAGTACTTTGGAGAAGCCAAACTGTTTGTCTCTTTAAGGAAAGAATTAGACAGATAAATATTGGCCCTCAGAAAACTGAATTATTAAATTATAGTTCTATTTTTCATCCACTTACCTAGGGAAGGGTCATATGTTAAAATAAGCCAGGACGTTTTGTGTGAGTATTTTTCAGTATGCTGGCCTTATTATCTCTTCACATTATTAGAGAGAGAGAGAAGATGGTGTTTTAAGGAACCTGATGTGTCCAACATGTCAATGTTACATGCTCTGATGTAGGCATACAAAGATGTTAAACTGGAATAGTTTGGTGGTTTGTGGTTGGTTGGTTGTTTTGTTTTGGTTTTTTGTTTTGTTTTGGTTTTTGTGTTGTCTTCAGAGCCTTCATAGCTTCATGGAATGTCTTAGAAAATCAACTGTTTGTATAAATGGGAAAATGAGGTGTTGGCCATTTGAAAGAAATCAGGTTTTCAGTAAAGTATTTTGTATTTTATTATCTTTCAGAGAACCAGATGGTAGGTAAGACATCTCTCCCTTTTCCCAAGGAAGAAAAGGGCAACATTTAGTATTTATCCAGAAATCCTAAAAAGTCTGGGCCACACAAAAAGAGAACACAAGCAGTTTCGTGTATTTGGCTTCATCTTTACAGCAACATATTAAGTTTTCATCTGTTTGGTTGGGAATTTTTTTCCTTTATACAGAGCTAGAGAAAACAAATGTGCAAATTCTGCTGTGCTAAACTGGAAGTTCTGCAGTTGACTTGAAGATTAATATCAGAGTAAATTTTCATGGGTTGGTACTGTTTACTTTGTCATCTACTTATGGAAGCAGTTATCCTTTGATGCACAAATTTTACGGCTGCTGCTTTTACTGTGGAACTGATATCAGTTCCCCAAAAAGGGCTAAATGTGGATGCACAGAGAAAACTGCAGCTCAAAAGAAGACAAATCACCTCAGATAAAAAATGATTTTTACGAACTCATTTATCATGTGAATAATCTTTTACATTTCATATTCCTAAACATGAAAAATGTGTCTCTGAAACCTGCCATTTTTGGGCTTGGGATCAAGAAAGTTTGGAGGTCTGCCCTGACAGATTAATGCATCCTATATCATATGGTAATTAGCCATGAGTTAGCTATGGAAATAGTATAAATTACATAAACTTCCTTTCTTGTGTCAGGTATCATCTTCAAAACACCAGAGGACAAGAAGCAAAATTCTAGCAATCTCCTTCCAAGACATATTTCATACACAATTAGAACTAGTGTTCTCTACAGCATGAGAACAGATTTGATTGAAAACCCAACATGGAAATCCCATCCCCACAAGTTGCCAGCTGATGGGTTTAAATACAACCATGTCTTTATTCCTCTTCAAGACATGATTGAAAGGGCAATTATTTCAGCACAGACTGGGACAGACACCTCTGAGACAGCAGTTCAGGTGCAAGCCATGCCTTACCCTTGTCACACCAGCGATCTGTAAGTAAAATCTCAGCTTTTTAATTTGATGCATTATCCTTGTTAGATGAGCTCTAGAGAACTTGGGATCCTACTAGATTCCCAGTTTTCAGTGGGTGAATGTATATCTCTGCATAGGCTTAAACAAGTACATCCAGCACCAGAGTATTAGAGCATAGCAAATATTGTCCAACAGCTGTGTTTAACATAACGTGTTCTACGACGTTTGTCTGGCCAATGACCCCTGACAAAATGCTTGCAGCCATAATGTGCAGTAGTCTGCTGGACAGAGGCTGTGTCAACACAGTGTGCAATTAACTTAGATTATTCTAAGAGACCACTTTTAAATCCTTAGCTGTCCTGTTCACAAACTGTAAATTGGTCCCTCGAAGGGTGAAGTTGATGAAGCAAAAGTGTAGGGTTGTTCTCTGTGAAACCATCAAAGCATCCCAATTATTGGATTTTAAAATTAGTCAGTGGTAATAAATTTGTTAAAGTGGAGTTAAAATTGTCTGGGTCATGTTATTCCTCTTTGTCCAAATATATTACTTTGCCATCAATACAAATTTGAATTTTCTTTTGAAGCCCTAAAGAGTAACTGTATAAGTAGTATGGTTTAAAACACTATAATATAGAATAATAATAATATTGTACCAATACATACATTTAGCTTATTACATAAAAAATAAACAATTCTGACCAGAACAGGAATAAATCTTATTGTTCATGCCAGATCTTATTCTGGGCATATTTTGAGAACAGTTCCAGTATTAACCTATTAACATTCAGCTAGTAAATAGTTTACCTTTGTGGACTGACAACTTTGCATATTTGTTCTTTCATAGATTCTTGAACAACATAGGGTTTTTTTTCCCACTGATGATGATGTTAACATGGATGGTTTCAGTTGCTGGTATGGTTCGCAAGCTGGTTTATGAAAGAGAAATTCATCTTGAAGAGGTAAGAGGCAGATTAACCTCTGAAAAGAAAATTCATTCATTTAAGTGCACTGAAATGCAAAAGTTGTGAGATACTTTTAAGTACTCATAATCCAGATGGCTTTGTTTTCACTTGTTTCCTCTGGGCAGTAGGTTCTAGTTCTAGCTGCCAACTCAGATTCACAACATTGTTTGAGCATCAGTGTGCAAATATTGTCCATGTGGCAAAAAGAAACAAGCAAAAGTTGAAGTTGGAAAGTGTTATTTGGGAAGGCCTGGTGATTAGAATGATTTTTGTTTTGGATTCTTTTTCATATTTTGCTCTATGTAGTCTGTAATGATAAAAATACTTAAAATAAGTCAAGAATTTGCTATGTACTGTGTTATTATCAGAAATATAAGGCCAATTGCATACTAAAAAAAGGGGAGACAATTATTTGCTTCTATTAATAGCTAGTCTTCACAGGGGCTAAGCATTTGGAAGGACAGGGTCCTTGTGATATATTTTCTATAGGGATAAACACACTTTTAAAAGGATTATACTGATTTCACTGTATCAGCACAATTACTGTTTGAGTAAGATTTTTAATTTGGGAAATTATTGAGGAATTATATAATTTCTCTAATCTTTTTGTTGTAAGATAAAGTTTTTTAATTTTACAAAATATTAAATCAGTATTAATTTTGATAATCTTATGAGAACTGCTTCAGGGGTTTTATTAGGTTGTATCCAAAAGCATTTTTTTAGAAAAAGAGGGATGTACTTCATACCTGGTTAAACTATTATTTGCCTGGTAATACATAAAGGTTAAAAACTGCTTCTTTCAGATGAGCAGCAGGCTGGGAAAAAATATTTGTATATACATTACTGTGGATATTCTCAGTACTTTTTAGAGTATAAAAAACCAAACTCCTCACTGGAAGAACCAGTAATTTGACATCTGTTCTTGAAACTCTATGCAAAAGAGTTTTGCTGAGCATGGAGACTCCTTGTACTCATGTGTGATGATCTCAGAAACTGCCCTGCTCAATAATGTGTCTGATCCAGGAGAGGGCACAGGACAAGGGCAAAGAAACAAGAAATTTAAGGGGAAGGTGACATCCTTTGGGAAGACGGTAGTGTCTTGGTGACATGTTTTGTTTATAAAAAGAGAAACAAAAAGAAAGTTTGTTTCCTAACTTTAACTCTCTTTGCTCTGTTGTCTTGCAGTATATGAAAACCATGGGTGTGTATCCAGCCATTCATTTCTTAGCTTGGTTTTTGGAGAATGTCATTGTGCTCACAGTAAGCAGCTGTGCTCTGGCCATCATTTTAAAAACAAGTGATATCTTTGCTTATAGCAACGGCTTCCTTATCTTCCTTTTTCTCCTGGAATTTGGAGTTACAGTTATCATGTTAAGTTATTTTTTGGGAGCATTTTTCAGCAGTGCCGATACAGCAGCTCTGTGTGCCAGCCTTGTCTATATGATCAGCTTTTTGCCCTACATAGTTTTGTTGGTCTTGCAGAACCAGTTGAATTTCACCAACCAGATTATAATGGTAAATATTTCTGTTTCCTTGCTAATTTTTCTTCTCCAACTATGCTGTGAATTCCTATAGTTTCAAAACTTCAGACCATAATGTATTTTTTCCCATGTTTCTGTTTGCTTTTGTGATCATTAGAAATAAATCACACTAATAAATCTCCAACTGAGAAAATATTTAGAATGTAGAAAGGAATGAAAAATAAATTGTCTAGGCAATTTTGTAAACAGAAAATATGAGGAAGTTGCATATCCACATACTCATGAGTTCTCCTAATGTCTTGACCTCAAAATATTTGTAACATTAGTGTATTTCAAGATCAGCTGATGACATTCCAGTTCTCAAAGTCATTACTTGTTTGGAAAAAAACCCTAGTGATTGGTTTTCTGTTAATATAATTGGAAAATAGATCAGAAATTTGTCCAACCATATAATCTGAGGTATATGTTTCTTTGGTGTAAATTCTTTCAGGTCCTTTCCTGTTCTTTGTACTCTATAGGCTGTTTTATGTCTTTATACTGTCCTAACCTACTATATCCCTGAGTGTGACATCAAATATCACCATCATATAAAGAAAACCATATTTCACACAGTATGGCTTCACTATTTCAAAATAACTCACTAAATTAAGCTGGTGGAAAAATTCATACAGTGTTAAAAAGTGCTCTTTTTTTCTGAGTCAGTTGGTCAGATACAATAACATTTTCCAGTATTAATAACTAGGTCAGTGGAGCTCTGTGAGGTGGAGTAAACACTACTAAGGTTTGTGGGGGAATATGGTTAAAACATGAAATAGCAACCATTAGCCTATGTGGAGGAAAAAAAAAAGTCTATTTAGTTTGTGCTTGATTTTAGTATCATAATATATTTTATTTCATGGAAATTGTTAACAATGTTTTTATTTATGTTCACATACTGTTTCTCCTCTGATGTTGTAGTGTCTTCTTTCTACAACCGCCTTTGGGCAAGGAATATTTTTCATTACATATTTTGAGGGCCAAGAAATAGGTAAGCTCTTTGGTTAGGGGAAAACCTTTGTAATTATTATCTCAAAAACTACAGCTGGAAATGTTTTTCCATCTATTCTGAAAAAATCTCTAATGAGTTAATAATCTGGCTCAAGTTAAGGTATTTAAAGGGATGTAATAATTTTTTTTTTTTACTATTATGGCAAGACCAATATTGATGACAGTGGATGTTTCAAACTATTGAAAAAGTATTATAATGGTACAACAGTTTGTAAGAGTGGAAGAGACAATTGCAGAAAATAATACTTAAATTTCCCATCAGCCACTTCATCAAAATGACTCACTCATCTTTCCTGAAGGAAGGGCGAAATGTGTTTTAGGAACAACTACTTTCCTTGACAATTGTGGAAAAAGAATTGTAGAAGCAATATCATGACCCACTGTGCTGCAAACAAAGTAACATTTTCAGTGAAAAAAAAAAAAGGCAATGTTTTTAATAAATTTACAACTTTGTTAGTTTTGTTTTCCACTTAACAGTGTTGTACCTTTCTGTAACACTAGCATTTGCTCCTTTTTTCCTTTCATGTCTTCTGCAATGTAATAACTTTGTGAAACAAATGTTCAGTGAGTTCATTTCTGTTTACCTCTGAATGCATTCAAAGTACACAATGCTTAGAATTCACAGATTTAAATCTTCAGATTTGGCAGAATAGAAATGATATTAAACTTTGTGTAATCATTTTCTTTATATCAGCAGAGGGGCCTAAAGCCTGATTCATTGATCAATGTCCCATTTTGTCACTGTTGTCATTCTTTTTCTTTTGCCCAATTAAAGGCCAGCTAAAACTGTTCATAAACAGCTCTTTCTACAACAGCTTGTCTACATCTTCCCAGCAGCAGAGTCACCTGCTGTTCTAAACACAGGCTTGTAGAGGCATAGAAATTTTTTTCTGTTCGTTAGGATTACTATTATTAGCTATGATTTGTCTTGTGCCAGTGTTTAAATACCCTAAGTGCATGATGTGGATGTGTTTGTGATCTTTAATGCTGCGCTGATTTAGCTTTGACCTTTAAAAAATAATTATTATTACTACCAGGAATTCAGTGGGATAATGTGCACCAGTCAATGGCACAAGGAGGACACATGACCTTTGGATGGATGTGCTGGATGATGTTCTTTGACTCCATTTTATATTTTGTAGGTGGCTGGTATTTCAGCAATATTATTCCTGGTAAGATCATGGGCTCCTTCTTATTTCATGTTTTTGAAGAAGTTATTTAATATTATTCATCCATTAATTGCTTCATAATCGAAACAGTTCAGCTACCATAGGAAACACTTACTGTGGCATTGTCTTTCTTGGTTTTATACAGATAAAATGAAAATACGTATTTTTCTGAGTTTGGTTCTGTTGTGCAAAAATGTCTGACTTTCTTTAGGGACTGGAAAACAACATCTTCCTAAATGCATATATATTGAGTGGTGCTGACACATGGACTAGAATTTGCAGCCAGGCATGAAATATCTTTTGTTTGCTGATGGGTAGCCCAAATATTTGATAGAATTAGGAATTTATTGGTTCTTCACAGTAAGAGAGCTTAGTCTAGTAGCAAAACTTCCTGGAAAAATGGTGAATTTCCTGTCAGTACCTGGGCTGAAACCCATGAACAGCAGCATGTTTTCAGATCACAAAAACTTCAGACCGTGAGGTAACTGTATCTTGCTCCCAATCAGCCCACAGTCCAGTGCCTAGAGAAAACAAATTGATTTTCAAGTAAATTTTCAGAAAGTAGTGGTATGTTTAAAATTTTTTTCATGAACCAAGTTTTAAAAGTCTTATTGAGTTGGTTGATGTATTTTTAATCATAGCCTTATGCCTCACTGCGTGTTTTACCTTTCCTCTGATTGTTTACCTTTCCTCTAATTTGCATATGCCACTTTTTGTTCTGGTTACTTTGTATTTTTTTTAAATTAAAATTAATTTTGCCTTGAAAGATAAGGGTGGGTGGAAAATGCAACTGAATTTTTAAAACCTTGTCTTAAATTGATACTTGACACTTTGTAATGACACTCCAAACAGGGAGAGCGTGTGTTGTGTGATGGGTAAGTAATGCCTGAAAAGATCAGGCAATGCCAAAGGTGAGTTTGTATATGGGAGTGTGTGTTTGCCCTTTTTGTTTAAGTGCCACAGTAAGGTTTTCTTATGGTGACCAATTTGTTTGCATTTCACAAATATTAAAGGAAGAACTGGTGCAATGGACTATTTTTATAATTAAAAAATAGACTCCTTCTCTTGGCAGGCTATTTGATGCATTTACTTCCCTATTGGTTATAAGATTATTTGAAGTCTATGATTCTGTTATACTTTAAAGCTGATTTGGAGACAGAGCAAAGAATTGCTAAGGCTTGATTATTTTATGGAAGGACCTGGTTTTATGACTAAATGAATTTTTTCACTTTATTGAAACTTTTAAGCAGAGGAAAGTATTTGAGCTAATTAAATGGCCTAACCAGCTCATTGTAAGCAATAATATGACATTTTTAGTCTACAAACAGATGCAAAATGACTTTAAATTTTTCAACAATTTATATCATAATTCTAACATAGGAAAATTTGGATTAAAGAACCGATGGTACTTTCCCTTTACTGTTTCCTACTGGAAGAACCTGTGTGGTACAGAGAGAAGCAAGAGACATTATCTGAATTCTAATATGTTTTTCTTCAATGAAAACTTCCAAGAAAAAGGTTGGTAGTAATAGAATTTGAACAATGGTGCTTTTTTTTCTGAATGGTGTGCTAGTCATAGTCAATCTGATTTTATCATTGCTTGGTCCTGTGTTATATGTTTAGATCTTGTCCCTTTCCCTCTTTCATTATATAGTTTATAGTACGAATATTATATAGTAATTGTTACATTTTACTACCCCCTGTAATGATTGATTCATTTTATGAAATCTATTGTACAGAGATATTTAAGAAAATTCTTTAAAATATGTGAAATAGGTATCTCTTGGGTTCATCCTGTTCCAGTGTATTGCCTCTATGTTTTGGAGTTCACTGAATCTTTTCATACTCTTATTGAATCTGAAACATGTTGGGTTTTATTAACTTTTTAAAAATCTGCTTCTTGTTTCAGTGAAAAAATTAACTTTGTCCATTTCTTTCCCTTCTGTTTCTAATTTTCCTCTTCTATAATCACTGTTCTTTCTGTCTCTACTTCTTAGCCTTCTGTCTAGAAAGCTGTTACTGTAACCAATTTTTATTGACCTCCAGATAATTTCACTATTTTTCTATGTGTGCTCACTTGCTTACAGTTAATTCAGATTTTTTTTTTTTTACCTTTTTCCCCCTCTCCAGCCCCTTTAAGGATGTTCCCACATTTAGTTTAGGTTTTGGAAATGAAGGAGTAGGTCACTCTCACATGTATTCCAACCTGGGCCTTAGAACAACATGATGGGTTGTTGTGCTTATTTTGGAGTTACAATATCTTAGAAATAATCTGGTTGTCTGTAGTATAGGTGAAGAAGCTGAACAACTCAGCAGTTTTACAGAAACTGACTCCTAAATTAGAGCAGACTCCAAAATGTCTTGAGGTTCATTCAAACACTTGTGGCAGAATGATTCTGAGTTCTGTCTAAGTTTGTTCTGAATTTCTGCAATTTGGAATAACTCCATTTTGTTAAAAAGACTGTGTTTGGTCCTTACATCAAATGAAGATTTCCAATGTTTCCTCTGAGTTCACCATGTAATCTGTGGAAAACAAAGACATAAACTTCTCTGCCTGACCAGTTACTAGTGTGGTTTCTGGCTCAAGTTATTTAAGTAATCACCTACTGGGTTGCTTTTCCTTATGTCTTGTGGCTGGTAGCAAATTGCCTGTGTGTGAATGTTAAAACTGTCATGCAGCAAAGGAACTTGCTGTCCTTTAAAAGAGTTGTGTGCTGTTGTACTGGCAATGGGATAAATGTAGCCATGAAGAATTTTTTTGGAACAGTGAATCACTTGCTTCCAGGCAATTTCTTCACTTGTTCCGTACAGCCCAGGTAAGGGCTGCTCCCAGAGGTGTGGAGAGCATTTAGGAAATCAGAGGTGTGTGAGGAAGGAGCTGAGAGTGTAGGTCCTACCAGCTGGAACTACAACTACAGCAGGGTTGGCAGTGACCAGGGTGCTGTGTACCCACTTGGAACTCCCTTTTGGAGAAGTCCCAGGGTAATCAGTTTTAGTGCTTGCTAGTAACTTGGAGCTCTCTCTCTGAGTCTTTCCCAAGCTATGTTGTCTGAGGCCCACTCCGCATTTGAACACTTTTTTGTTAAAGGATGCAAATTTAAGAAATAGCAGAAAGGTACCTGGAAGAGAGGTGCATGGGTAGGAGATCTCAGTAGTGTCACAACTGCTGGTGTGCAGCTGCACTTGCTAGCAAGTGACCTCAAGTTTAGAAGAAAATTTTTCCAGAAGCTTAAAATTTAATGTGAAAGCAGCAAAACTACTTCTTCATTCCCAGTGTAAACAAACCAGTCTTTGAAATAATTATGCTTATTTTTTTATTTATAATTTGATTTATATGATTCAAGATTTTTATGTATAGGATACTTCTCTGTTCTCTGTCATGTTTGCATTTTATTTTTGTAAGAGTATTGCAAAGAATATAACTATAAACCATAAATATCTTATATACATGTATATTCATAAGAATAACTCTCCCTTCTCATAATTCTCAGGCATAAAAGTTTGTTTCTTCCAATCTGGCTTGCCTTTGCTTAAAAAGAAAATAAACCAACTCACTGCCAGATCTCTCAGTGGTAATGAGTCAATAAAATATTAAAAGTAATAATGCAATGGGGCTTCTGATTGACTGTGCTTATGTTTGGAAAATAGTGCAAACCTGACATGGAAAGGAAGGCAACCTAATTGGTGTCATATGGCATCTCAGTTTCCTGAGGATGTTACCTCACATTTAGAAGACTTGGATATCTACTTGCCTTGAGCACCATGCATTATGCTTCGGCTGCTGCTCTGGATCATTCCAGAGATCTGCTTTGCTTAGTTGACTGAGGGGAACTGAGAAGATTGACTGCCTATGCCTCTGTGTGTTATGTCAATACTGTGTGCCTGAAACTGGATGACATATATGAACTAGCTTACACAGTTAGAATTCCCTAATGCTTATGGGCATGAAAAATTATTCAAGTGATGTTATTATAAGTATATTTTACTGGAAATAAAATATAGTGACTATTTTATGACTTTATCAAGATGTATGTAGACATTACACATTGCTTTTTAAAACTGCAAATGGGCCAAATTCTTAGAAAATATTAGTTGGCATGGTACCTTTCATTTCAGTGTAATTTTTGTCAGTTCAGACAATTTGAATGTCTGTTCCAGGCTTTGGTAAATGATAGCAGAAGTTAAGTTATTTTTGTATTCCTTTTATACACATAACATATGTTTAGATTCAGCAATCTGCTTGTTCTGCTACTCCTCCCCACACAGACCCAGCTCTTCAGAGCTGGAAAGTCCCTTGCACTGAAGGAGCCTCCATTGGTGTTGTGCTGCTCTCCCTCACCAAAGAGCACGTGGATGGTAAGAAGGCTGCTGTTAAAGATCTCAACCTCACTTTCCATAAGGGGCAGATAACAGCACTCTTGGGACCTAATGGAGCTGGAAAGACAACAGTTATGTAAGTCTGACTTTTATTGCTGTTACTATCCCCACTCATCTCAATTCAATTTAAAATTTTGTGAACTATTTGCTATGTCTTTTTTCCCCCCAAATAAATATTTGGAAAAGTCCTCAAAGTGCATGGAAAGCGAAGGTTGTATATCTACGATGAAAAGAATGTAATGAGTAGAGAACTGAGTCCTCTGTGCCACTTAAACCATGATGTGATATCTCAGGAACAGCTTAAGTAGGACTTGGGCGTGTCTGGTTGTAAAGTTGAACACATTTTGAAGGAGTGTTCTTTTCTGGCAACGTGTATGTACTTGTCACACGGAGAGTGTGGAGTTTTATGGTATTTTTGTCCCTAGAGATTGCAGGGGACTTCTTTCTTGGCAGTTGATCAGAAATGGAAGTAATGAAATGAAAAATTACTCAACTAAGCAATTTGTTTCTACCTTTCTGTTAGGTATAATCAGCTTTCATTAAGCCAGTGATGCAGGATAAGACCTAATTGGGAAATCCTTCTCACAGAATACCCATTTGAAGAAGGAACCAATCACCTGTTAGATTTAATTAGGAAAAAAAAGAGATTTTGTTCTGGAGGAAGGGAAGTTAAGAACTCTCGAGATCATGTTCATAAAACAAAACAGAAAACCCACCAACAAACCAGCCAACCAACCAAAAAACCCCCACCAAACTCACAAAGCCACCAAAAGCAAAAAATAGCTAAACCAACCCCAAAACATTAGCGATGTTTCTATAACTATACACAATTGATGTTGCTCTAAGGATGCTGTAACCTGCCTCAGGATACGTAAGTGATGAGCTAATTACACGTTATCTCGCTGAATATATATTTTTCTCTTCTCTGATATCAGATCCCTGTTGACTGGTCTGTATCCCCCGAGCTCTGGTACCATTATTGTTGATGGGAAGGACATCCGGACCGAGCTGGCTGCCATCAGGGCGGAGCTGGGCGTTTGCCCCCAGTACGATGTCCTGTTCAACACGCTGACGGTGCGAGAGCATCTCCTGCTGTACGGGTCAGTGAAGGCACCCGGCTGGACAAAAGAACAGCTGAATGAGCAAGTCAGTGGGTAAGTTTTCCTTCCATCTCTTGAATCTGTCAAGTAAATTGGTAATGACTGTTGCAAGCCACCCAAATAAAAAAGAGAAGATGCAAAACTTGCAAGGAGAAAACAATAGAAACTGCAGGGGTTTGTGAGTTTTTATCACATTTCATGTTCTTGAAATCATGACTTGAAAATAGATTTCCTGGTTTCTAACTCTTACTTGAATATATTTGTAGTGGAACTGTCAATGTTTAAAAACCTGGTATACAAAACCGTCAGATAATGATGTTTTCACTGGAGTGGAGGTCGTCAGCCTTGTAGAAATTGCAGAGGTTCTGCCTCGTGCTGTCTGTCTTCTCTATCCTTGCTGGAGAAGAAGATAGAAAGAAAACTGCTGTACTTGCCCTGAGTTTTTAGATAAATCAACAAAATGAATTTATATATTTATTATCCTGTATTCCCTCACCTGCAGCAGAAGGAAGGTTAGAAACTCACAAAATGCAGGTAAAGGCAGTGCTCGTTATAATCTTTGTAAATAGGCCACCTCATTTTTCTTTGCCAAATCCAGCCTTGAAATGTTTTTTATAAATGAAGAGATTTAAAAATAAAAATGCAACAAGATAAACAAGTCAGAGCTCTAACATGAATTCAGAGGATTTGCCACTTGTCAGGTTAAAAACATTTGATAGTGTTTTTGTGCTGATACTTCTTTGATATAGGACTAGGTCTTTTTTTTGCCTAGTGTATATTAAACTAACTAGTAAACTGTACAACCTGAGATCTGGTTCATTAATAACAAATTGCATTTATTCTACTTCAGGAATAAAAGGTATGCTTTTCAAACAGCGTGGCAGTGTAAATAGTTCCTGTTTACCTTCTGATTCATGCAAGACACTGTGAGGGGCTGGGCATTTCTATGCTTCAATGGACATAAATATCAAGTTGATCGGACTTCTCCCTAGGTGTACAATCAGGCATATGAAGAGGCATGTATGGCAAAGTGGTTTTTCTTTTAGTATTTCTTTTTGGTAGCTATCATAAAACTTGTTACTTATAATTTTGATCTGAAAAAACTCAGGTTGGGACACTATGTTCTCCCCAGAAACAACTGAACTCCTTCTGAAGAACTACAGATACAAAACAAATTTAGTAAATGGTTTAAAATTGATGTAAAATAATACTCTGCATGTTATGGTACTTAGACTGCTGAATTGTAATTCTAGCAGCAGTCTGTCATACTAATGGCACATAAGAACATTTAGAACTCTGCAGGCCTTGCTACTAAGAACAATTATTTTTAAAGGCAAGAAATGCTTTAAATTACTTCAGAGAAATTGGAAAAGAATGAAGCAAAAGCTTTTTATTTACCAAAAAAAGTGGACTTCTGAAGAGATGAAGAATAACTTTCTTTACTATTTATCTATAGAAACCTGTTTTCTTAAAAATTAGAAATTGTCTCTAATTGGGTAAATGATGTGGCTTACAGACTGCATATTCACTGAAATGATTCAGGAGTTTAGCTTAGGACTGTTGATCCTTCTATGTCTTTCTTGCCAAACTGACTGAAAGCTCTTAGATCAGTGACTGGATGCTCAGTGTGATAAAAAATATGTTAAAGGCCTTCTAGTATTGCCTTTATTAATCATGTTTCCATACCATGCTTAGATGCAAGATCAGCATCAGAAGGCCAGAGCTGTATTGGAAACATCTGTAAGATATCTCCCAGTCCTTAACACAAGAATTAGATTAGTTTTGATTTGATAGTACTGTTCTACCCAGGGGTCACTAATTGGTGACAAATACACGTCTTCTAAAAGAAAAAAAAAAGGAGTGGTGTTACCTTATTTACTTCAAATGTCTACACATTTCCTAAAATTTCAGGCATCTTCAGTGTTCTTTAAGTAGTTTGCAAAACCTGAAGCACTGCTTGAGTTATGAAACTGGCAGTCTTTATCATTATTTAAAGGGGCTATAATCTGGAGTTCGCTGAAGTTGTTGGACAAACTGGTATTTATTTTATTAGCTTTAATTTAAAATTTTTCTTTACAATGCTGATTTAGAATCTGGGCATCTGATGATGATAAGCATTAATGCTTTGTAGGTAGAGATATTTTTTTTCCTATTTGTTTTTGACACCAAAGTATATAATCAGTTAGAGGTAGTAATTTTATCACTTTCCATTTACAGTGACTTTTCAGTAGTTTTCTGAGTGGACAGAATGTGACTAAAAAAACATTTTCAAAATAAATCCTGTTTCTGTACTCCTGTTTCAGAGCTCTGGAAGATGTGGATTTATCCCAACATCAGTACAAACCTGTTGGAGCCCTTTCTGGGGGAATGAAAAGGAGGCTGTCAATTGCCATCTCCTTTATTGGAAACTCAAAGACAGTTGTTCTGGATGAGCCCACCAGTGGAGTAGATCCATGCTCTCGCCGCAGTATCTGGGATGTTCTTCTGAAGTACAAAGCCGGTACAAAGTCTATGAGCAGAATTTTCTTCTTATTTTCTTTTCTGGATTTTTTTTTCAATAAATTTAAACTGGAGAGTCAGTGTAGTAAAAATATTATCAGCAGCTAAATACATTAATTTCTGAGGAAACATTAGTTGAACTTGGTATTTTTAAGGCAAGTCAAATGGCATTACAAGAATTATTTGCTATTGTACAAAAAGACACCCAATCTAAAAAAAGATTGAGCTTAGTTCTGAATCCTGTCCTGAAGTTTCTCCCCTCCCTTCAGCTTCTGAAAATTACTTTCTGGTTTCCATTTCCCATTTTGCATATACCTGTATGTAGATGGTTATATAGTTCTAATGAAAATATATTTATCAGTCAGTCTGCTACACTAATGCTAAAATTGATTGTGGGAAGCAAACTCTTCAGCTAGTGAGCACTCAATTAGCTGTAATAACTCACATTGAATGATCCATTGAAAGAGACACAGATGTTATGCTGTTTTAAGGAATTTCTTAAGTTTTTAAAACAGCTTGGGGTTCTAAAGCCTTAATACTGTCTGCTGTGTATAAAACAGGGCAAAGCAAATTTAGAGGTGAATCTAACTAAATTTGTAATTCTGACAGCAGATTTTGTTTGTGTCCTGTAGTTAAGATTTGGAAGAGTCCTGAAAGCATGTTTCCTTAAGGATAAAGGAACCTTGTGAGGGGTTTCTCTAGAAACCAGGTCTTGTAGACACGTACCAATCTTTCCCATGCAGGTTGCACGCTGATCTTTACCACTCACCACCTCGATGAGGCGGAGGTGCTCAGTGACCGCATTGCCATCCTGCAACGTGGCCAGCTGAGGTGCTGTGGTTCTCCCTCTTATCTCAGGGAGACATATGGCCAGGGACACAGTCTAACACTCATAAAAAAGGTATGTTAAAAATGTACCGTACTGAACTGGCGACTGCCTGCCAAACATATTTTAAGGGAGATGTACATCCCTGCCAGGAAGTAATACGTGGCATAGATTGTTAGAGGACCAGCAAAACATGTTTTTATCGGCTTCCTTGGTTGTTTCGGGTGTTATTATTGCTATTTAGATGAGCACATTGACATCTTTGAAAATGGTGAATATCAGTATTTAGCTGAAAAGGGGCTTGTCTCACTGTCCTTTATTCCTGGGAGGTAGTCTGTGTATCCCAGCTGTGATGCAGTTCCATCAGTGAATTTTTTCCTGCATGAATTCTAATATTAAGACCAATACTTCTGGAAATATTTAATTTTTTTCTTTCTTCATAGCCCTCTGTGTTTGAAATCCAGGACCCTAAGCACATTGTTCAGGTCACATCTCTGGTACAGACCCACATTCCAGAAGCCTTCTTGAAAGAAAACAGTGGGACTGAGTTGACCTATGTGATACCAGAAAAGGCAGATAAGACCTCTTTTAAAGGTCTTTTTCAAGCTCTAGATCAAAGCCTTCAGCATCTACATGTGACAGGCTATGGCATTTCTGACACAACTTTGGAAGAGGTACTTGTAGTTTTTCTGTGTAATCACATTTTCTTGGTTAGAAAATCTTGATTTTATCTTTTATATTGCACCATTTCTTGTGAGAAGCATGTTTTCAAAAAACAGAAAAAGAAAAAACAATCAAGAAAACAAACAAAACCTCCCAAAGCAGGTAAAATCTATACTTTATAGTTTTGCTCTGCTGATAATTTCAGCACCCACTCCACTATGACATATTTTTCATTTGAAGAATCTAATGTGAAGACTAATGAAGTGCGTAACCCTTAAACGTTTGTTTCTGCATTAACTTAAGGGAAATGACTAATGTTTCCTATCATACATAGCTTACAAGTTTAATAAATGTTATTTAATGTTATGAAGTAAATTACATTCCTGTGATACAAGCCTATGAAGCAAGTCAAAAATTTATTGAAAAATTTTCATTCTTATATAAGATGATTAACATGGTATAAGGAATAATATTGTTCATTGCCAAGCATTATAGATTTGGAGGTAATGTATGTATTAAGAATATTTTTGGGTTACATCCCCATGGGATAACACAGGATTTTCCAGAACTGTCAGGTATAAAGTAAATGTGAAGTTGTCATGGATATGAGTAAGATTGCTCAGTGAGCTGAATCTGTTACTCAGTTGAGAGCTTGCTTTTAGCTGTTTTGTGAAGGGGAAGTTTAAAAACATCTTTAAATGTGGTATTATGATACATTAATGTATCATTCTTCAACTTGAAGATTTAATGCATTAATTTGGGTTGATTTCTGTCATCTTTGCATCTCATCAATAGTTGTCATTACAACCTCAATTCTCTATTCTCTTATCAAAAGCCTCTCTGCATTGGGAACTAAAAGGATAGAACATAATAGCACTATTAATCTATTCAAGCAATTCAATCTGGAAACAAAGAACCCTGGCCTTAAAGGAAAAAATGTGTTATTTTTTTTTCTTTTCTTTTTGTTCTCTTATATACTCACCATTATTCTTTTTCATTCTGAGAGACATTCACACTCTCTAAAAATTGTATTCACTGAGGGAAAATGGACTTCCATTTGTATTTCAAAGGAGTCTTGGAAGTCCTAACAAATCAGTTTGCAACACCTTTAAATCTCACTAATATTTTATTTGCTCAAATTTAGGCTTTAGATATATTTTCCAAATACTTGTATTTGTCTATTTTATAATACTTGTAATCCAAATTGTTGGTAGAACGAACCAAAAGGAGAATAGAAGGGTAGTTAATTAAATTAAGCTTATACTAAGAATTCTCTAGGGGATGCTGTTTCACTTTCTGGCAATTTTGAAAATTTCAAAGCTTATTGCTTTCTTGCTTTTGTTTGAGGAGAGAACAAAAGAATTGTAACATCTTCTCAAAATAAGATGTGTCAAAATTTGTTAATTGAGTACTGCTTTTAAATTATTTTCCTTGAAATTACCCTAGAGTTTGCATCAAAACTTTCCAGGGAAACCATATACCTCCTTGAAATGATGTGCACCTTCTAGTGAGATGCAGGCTGCTCCAACAACTCCTCGTGATGGCACAATCACATTAATCTATTTCACTGTAGTATTGTCATTTGGCCAGACTTGATTCCTCAAGGACAAAAAGCACTTGCTAGTCAAAACAGAAATTAAATAGAATTTCACAGAATTACAGAATTTCACAGAACATTCTGAGTTGGAAGGGACCCAAAAGGATCATCAAGTCCAGGTCTTAAGTGAATGGGCCCTAAGGGGATTGAACCAACAATCTTGTCATTAACGCCATGCTCTGACTAACTGAGCAAGCAGGAGTTACTGAGGCATGTGGGGAAAGGATGCTCTGCTGAGGTCTAGAATACACCCTCGTTTAGATATAGCAAGAATAAACTGTCTCTTTGCCATGGTGCCTAATCCTGACTTTTCCATACCTGTATGTTTCGGAGGGTACTCACTCTGCTAATAACATTGTTAGGCTAATACTACTTCTGTCCACAATTTCTGGTGCAACATCACATAAATTACTGTATCTTCTGTACAATGTAGTCCTTAAGGATTCTCATTCTTAAGAGGATGTTTGAAAACTGCATACCATGGGAGTATGGGGGGAGGAGTGGGTGATGGTATCAGAGTATGTGTCAATGAAGCTACAATAGATATAGGATGTATTAGAAAAGCATTTAGTGGGTTTGTTTCTTTATTTTTTAAGTAATAGCTATATCCTCTCTACAGTGACTTAATGAGATTAAATAAGAAAACGTGTCTGCAGCTGTTTTGACGCTGAAGTAAACACACGCAGGCAATGTTTTGTAGTGTAGGCATTGGAAGTAAACACACGCAGGCAATGTTTTGTAGTGTAGGCATTGTCCTAGCCACAGAGGTGTAGCTACTTTGTGGTTTCACCAAGTGGTTGTCACACCTGAAGGACAGGATGCCACTGGAGGGAGCTAGGCAGGATCAAGAATTGGGCCCATGGGAATCTCATGGCACTGCAGCTTGATCACAGCAACCCCCAGTACCAACACAGGCTGGGGATGAACAGATCCAGAGCAGCCCTGCCCAGAAGGACTTGGGGGTGCTGGTGGGTGAGAGGCTGGACATGTCCCAGCAATGAGCGCTCATAGCCCAGAAAGCCAAACGTGTCCTGGGCTGCATCCAAAGCAGCGTGGGCAGCAGGGCCAGGGAAGGGATTCTGCCCCTCTACTCTGCTCTAGTGAGTGCCCACCTGCAGGGCTGCATCCAGCTCTGGGGTCCCAGTGCACAAGGGACAGGGACTTGTCAGAGTGAGTCCAGAGGAGGCCACCAAGGTGAACAGAAGGATGGAGAACCTCTCCCATGAGGAAAGGCTGAGAGAGTTAGGACTGTTAGCTGGAAGAGGAGAAGGCTTTGAGGTGACATAATTGTGGCTTTCTAGTGCCTGAAGGGAGCCTATGAGAGAGAGAGGGACTTTTTACAACAGCATGCAGTGACAGGACAAGGGAGAGTAGGTTTAAATTAGACATTAGGAAGAAATTTTATTTTGGGAGGGTAGTGAGGCACTGGATCAGGTTGTCCAGGGAAGCTGTGGAGGTCCCATCCCTGTAAATGCTCAAGACTAGGCTGCATGGAGTTCTGAGGAATCTGGTCCAATAGAAGGTGTTCTACCATAGCAGAGAGGCTGAAATCTTAAATCTTAGGTGATCTTAAAGGTCCCTTCAAAGCCTGGACATTCAGAGATTCTATAATTCATTTGTTACAGTTTAGTTAAGTTTGCTTGACAGAATTTGTGTTCAGAGCCATCAGCAAGCAGGTCCAAGAAAACAAATTAGAATGTGGCTTTAGGCTGTCAGGATCTGTCTCCAGGGTCTAATACAAAAATATCTGGCCAGAAATTTTTGGCCTTGAAGTTGTTAACGGCCAAAGTTGTTCCCTGAAAGCTGGCAGGTAACAAACGCAATCAATAACCACTATTAAATGGCAATTATATTGACTAAGCAAAATATAGTTTTTGTAACAGTCAGACCTTAGAAAGTCAAGAAATATCTTTCAAGAGCTATAAAGTACTTCACATTGACTGGTTTTTATTGTCTATTGTATGAGTTCCTTGGAAACAAGGAATTTTTTGTTATAGCTGATACCAGGTTCGTTTGTGGGAAGAAATAAATGGTTTCTTAATGATTTCTGAAAGTTGCACTGTGGGTATAATCTGTCTTGCAATTCAACCCAAACAGAGAGGAAAGAGCAAAAGAAAACTTTCATCAAAACAAAATTTAGTTGTTCTTTTTCTGTTTCACTTGAGATGCTTATGGTACCTTTATTTTCCGTTAATTTTTCTTTTCTTTCTTTTTATCTGAGGTTCTTAGATTACTGTTTAAATTGCAGTTCAGGTTAAGATAAGAAAATGTTAATTGTATTTTTAGTTTGAGCTTACAAGAAGTAGGAAGTGTATGAATAAGGCTTACTTTGAAAGTCATTCCAAGCTTCTGCTTGGCTGAGATACAAATGAAATACATGTCTGTGAAATTCAAAGGGCTTTATGTGAGCAGAGCTGTGAAACACATTTAA
Organism: Hippolais icterina; assembly: GCA_013400075.1. Taxonomy (NCBI): domain Eukaryota; kingdom Metazoa; phylum Chordata; class Aves; order Passeriformes; family Sylviidae; genus Hippolais; species Hippolais icterina. The sequence goes on from VWYN01017307.1 coordinate 173,505, forward strand.
GCAAGAAATAGTAGGTTGAACACAAATCTATTTGCCAAAGTGTATACATCATTTAAATAGACCTCATGATTTGTGAATTCTGCTGAGTTTTTGTAATTTTAACTGTAAGTCCCTTCTGACACGTGTTCCCCTACGTAAGAAAATTCAATCCTTTCAATTTCAATCTAGTGCATATTTTTAGATTGTTGCTTGTATAAAAAATAATTTCAGTTTTTCTCATGGTTATTTTAGGTAACAAGATCCTATAATTTCTATCCACTTTGGGGTATGCACACTAATGTTTTGCTACAAAATACACATTGTTGCCCAGTCGCCTCTATAGTATTAGTTTTACAAGTCTTTATTCACCTTGGCTGTATCTGATGATTGCCTTGTCCCTTAAATGTCTTTCAGTAAATTTATTGTCCATGTGCTTGCACATATCTAGGAACTTTTTATGAGTGTCCCTAGATACTGTGAATTCCCTGGAATCTGTAGGTTCTCAGTTCTGTAGGATTTTGTACATTAGATTTAGCTGTACTAGTACAACTAGAATGCTTTCAAGTTGTGCCCATAGATTTCTAGCTGGAGCATCAGAAGAGAGTTAAGTTGTTTTCTTGGTAAGAACTGCAGTAACTGAGTTTCAGCACATATCGTGGCTTAGGAACATAGAAAGTCAATCAAGGGAAGACAGGCTATTGAAAAATCTTTTCAGATAGTAGTGTTCATTGGTCAACAATGTTTTTCATAGGTGCTTTTACATCTATTGACATTTATTTAATTTCCCTTATCCCCAAGATTTTTACTGGAGAGTTTGACTTATTTTACAGTCCTATTCCAGCAAGGTGGTTACAGCATTCAGTAGTAATTTCTGATAGTCTGGATGGTTTAGGATATATATAGATATAGATATAATAGTTTTAGAAAATGGATTTTAAATTACTTTTTTCTACTGTCATGAAAGGTTTTTCTGAAGCTGCTGCAAGACTCAGAGAAGATGCCCCATGTTCCACAGGCAGCACATCTGGACCATAAAAATGGTGCTGAATCAGTCTGTAAGTAAAAAATGATGTGCCTTCTGAAGCAACTAGATTTATAAAGATCAAAAATGTAAATGTAAGCATGCACAAAGTTCCCAAAGTTGAGGAATGCATAAGCAAATGGATAATACTGCTTGCTACCATCGGGTAATTCCTTTTTTGTGTGTCTGCATTGGGTAGTAGCTTTTTATATGTCTTCTGTGATTTACCTCTATCACTTCACAGTCATCTTCCTACCCATCTGTGTATGTGCACACGAACATTCTCTCATTGCACTGGCTTACTGCTTCATACCAATGCCTGGAAACTAATTATCCTCTTAATCTCATTCTGAAAATGAATAAATATTGCAGACATATAACACAGATGTAAAATCTCTAAGCTATTAGAAAAGTACATTCATGTTCATCCATATCCAGTTCAAAAGAAAAAAAAAAAGCGGGTTCTCCTTGTAGTAGGAGATCATTCCTCCTCTTAAGTGGCATGTTATTTTAGGTTCCTTACATCTTGTTTTAAAGAAAAAAAAACTTCATACTTTCTCTTTTCTGCCCTGCAAGCCTGGGAGGAGGTCCTTGTGAACACTTCCGAAAACTCAGGAAGATTTTTCTCTTTAAATTTTTTTTTTATAAGAAGAATCACTATTCATCACTAATGATCATTAGAAAATCCAAGACTCAAGTTCTCTAATGTCAATGTCCATCAAGCTGATGAATGTTTTCACATTGGTTCTGGTATTTTCATGCTTTATACTTACCATGTTTCTTTCTATTTGAAGATTGACATTTAGATTATAGTTTTCTTTGGTTAGATGTCAATCATTTTGTTCTAGGTGCAGTACTTCTTATTTTTTTTATAAAGTACAGGCCAAGGGAAGTCCTGATCCGTGGGTCTTTAATATTACAGAAATAACAATTTTTAGCCAAGCTTTCTTTATTTGTTAAGATAAATTCAATTAGATCTGCCAGTAATAAGTAATCATTGCCAATAATGGTGGCCTAAGGTGAGACCTTTTCTCACAAAATGCAAGCTTGAATAGATGACTTTTTCTAGAGGATTTGTTTGCTGTGCTGTTCCAGTCCCTCTTGAATCAGTGAAGATATAAGTGTATAAAACTAAAACAACCTTACTAAGCAAATAAAATTTCCACTTCTCTCAGTGGTGAGAATGAGACTTCTATTCAAACCACAGTTTTGAATATCCCTTATTTTATAACAGTCAGTTTATTTCTTCAAGATTCAGCTAGGACATCTGAACTAGTTTCAAATCATAACAATCTGTCTCCTCCACATTGCATTTTCATTAAAGAGTAAGATTTACGGTTCCTAAAGTAATGAAGACAATATATTCTACCTAAGAACTTGATATACTTTCCCAGCTGCATCTCAAAATGTATAAAGTAGTATTTGTTCAAGTTATTACATTAATAAAGTATTGAGTAATCAGAGACTCTGTATTTTTTCAGCCTGATAAATTATAGCAAGAATATGTGATGATAATGCCATTTCTTTGGGGATGAGAGCACTGGAAAATTGTCATTTGTTGCAGATGACTGTCATTCATCATTAAGGCCAGTTGTGAAGTGTAGGCATAAGGGATCTGGGAAATGGTCATGAAAGGTATCCATCATTGTCAAAGTTAACCAGAATACTCCATGGGCAATAGCTTGACTCGTATAACTTTGTCTTTGAAAGCAGGTTCAAAGGCAGTCAAACTTTCTGTTGTCAAAGTAGTTAAATGAATTTTCAAAACCCCCTAGAGCAAGCAGCTGGGATTATTGAGGAGATCATAGGATGCTGCTATTTGATTTGTAAAAGAATCTGGACTAGAAAGATGCTTTCAAAAAAGCACAGATCTGAGTTCAAGCAGGGGCATTGGCTATCCTTTACTGCTGGTGAGCCCTTGAGGTGTCAGGATTGTGCAGAAACCAAAATGTTGTCTAATGCCTCCCAGACTAGGAGGAATAGCAGAGAGGTGTATGTCTCTCTTAAATGAAAGAGTAGAAAATCAGTACACAATTTAGGCTGACAACCAATGCCAAAAACATGCAGGCGACGTTATTTCAGCAAAATATGGCAGTATCTCACTGAAGTCAGAGCTGGGATAATTTCTAGTTATGTTTTACAACGTCTTAGTGTACTGTGTCTGATTGGAATCGAGCTAAATTTCTTCATAGCAGCCTCTAGGGTGCTGTGTTTTGGATTTGTGACTGAAACAGTGTTGCTAACACACCAGCGTTGGGGCTATCACCGATTAGTAGTACTTGCGGTGCCAAGGCTCTCTCTTTTCCCATTTCCCTGCTGTGAGTAAGCTGAGGATGAGAAAGAGGGTGTGAGGGGACATGACCTGGACAGATGGGCTGAATTGACCAGAGAGATATTCAATGTCACAGAGTGCCATGCTTGTCAATAAAAGCTTTTTTTTAGAAGGTAGCTGTTGCTACCAGTGGCTGAGCATGTCTGCTTGTGGGAGGTGGTGAGTGATTGCCTTTGCATTATCTGGGTTGAATTTTTGTTGGTTTTAGTTGGTTTGTTTTTTGCTTTGGGTTCATATTTCTTTCTTTTTCCTTTATTGCTTAATCTGCTTGTATCCTGACCCACAATTTTTCTTACTTTCTCTTTTTCTGTTCTCTTCCCCACCCTCCTGGAGGAGAGGGAATATGGGCAAGCAGCCTTTTGGTGCTTGGCTGCTGCTTAAGGTCAGCAACGAAAATGATGTAAAATAAAATCAGAATTATTTGAAGATTTCTAAATGCAAATGTTAGAGGTAACTAGCAGTCCATTTATTGCCTTGGGAAGGCTGACCTGAAACAGAGGCTGGACAAAACTAGAGAATNCTTCATCCCTAAGCAGCCCAGAATCTGAAAATATAAAAGCTAAGGCATCACATTAATTAAATTAATTGTGACAGATTTAATATTAGTAGTAGTTTTAAAGATGCAAACCACACTTTAATATCTAGTAGTTTGTTTCCTTTGTGGACAGTTTTCTTAAAATTTTAGTTTTATTCCAATGAAAAAACTTTAGGCTAAAACTCATCTTTTTGTGACAACAGTTAAAATTTTGTTTTTTAATCAGGAATAACTGTGTGTGCAGACATAGTACATGCATACTTTATAATACAGTCATACATTAATTTCTACACAGCTGAAACACACGATAGTTATTGTTTTGTAAATATATATAGAGCATGCAGAAAAATGGCTAGATTGAGCTTGGAATGACTGATTTGACAAGACCATTGAAGCCAAATAGCCTAGAGAAAATGGAGAAATCAACTCTATAGAGGCTAACAAAATTATCATAATCCACAGTAGGCAGTATATATACAGAAATAATCAGGAGAGCTAAGAGCAAGTCCAAGAGGTGAGTAGCTAGGCATGGATAAATGACAAAATAATCTGAACATATGCAAAAAGCAGGTAATAGGCTAGTGAGTGGTCTCATTGGCTCATTCAGGAGCCAATATTGTTGAATTAAGATATCAGATTTGTTGAAGAGCCAAATTATTTCATTTTGTAGCATTTATTGTCTTAGAAAATCTCATTAGATACCAACTTTGGATCTAGTCCCTTCTGGCAGTAAACTACAGTTGGAACCCCTGAGGTATAGTGAAACTAAAGTGTAGAAAATTCAAAATTGATTCATTATACTTTTGCACACTGTAATACATAACATTTGAAATTTCTTGCCATATAATGTTACAGAGACTGAGTACTGTAATGTGTTTAAAAAAGCCAAAGAATGGTTATTCATGGATACATAATATGAACAGCTGTAGTAACAGAAGTGCTATTAAAATTTATACGCCTTTGGACTTCTTGGATAAGTTAGCCTCTGAAAGTGTGGGTGTGGAAGCAGGTTGATGCATAACTGCTTTTTAACATTGTGTAACCCTTTCTCTGACCAGCTGGTGTTATCCATTTTGAACCATTATTGGGCCAAATGTGACATTGCTCCTGTTAGGATTGGTGAGATCAACAACGTACAGTACTCAAAAAGCTCATCTAAAAGCTAATTTAATAAGAAGTTGTAGCTGACAAAAAGCAGTTGTTAATAGTGAAATATCAAAATGAAGAGCTTTTGTGAATTTCAGCTGGGTTTCAACTCCGGCTTTTAATTATCTTCATGAGTGATGCTGAAGTAAACATAACCTTGCTGATGAAAAAAAAGGATGACTGCTGAAATGTGTTAAGTAGGACCAGTCCTAAGGACTGAGTTAGATCACTTGAAATGCTGAATCCACTCTAAATAAAGGGTATTTTGATGAAGCCAAATGCTAGGCATGCTAGGCATGTCTGTGTAATGGGGAGTAATACCCTGGAAAACACTGATTCTGAGTTATCTGCTGATCCTGGTAAAGAAACATTTTAAGATAGCTAAGGTGATTTATAGTTGAGCTTAATGTACAAAATGATGCAAAGAGGTAATTTTGACTATCCGTTCAAAATTGGTGAGACTAATGCTACAATACTAGTACAACCTTTTTGTCGACATTTTTAAGTTTGAATGACTTTAGGGAGAAATAGAGAATTCAGAAAGCGAGCAGAGAAGAATTAATATTGATGGTTGGCAGTAAAGTCCTTATAAAGGCACCATCAGGGCTCCTTTAACATAGTTTATCAAAAATAAGATAGAGAAGTAGTTTGCCTAAAGATCCTATTTTTTTTTTAATGCATGGAGAATATTGTCTGTTAAGGTATAATTCTACCTTTTATTTGGGCAGAAGAGAGAAATTAAATAAAGGAAGCAAAAAGTAAACAAATAGTTGTAATCTAAAGACAGGCAAAAGCTGATCAGCAGTTGGAGCTATTTTATCCAAGGAAGTGGGTTGCTTCTACTGGTGCATTTGACACAAAGCTTGGGTCTTTGCAGAAAACAAGCTATAGTAAAGGGTGTTATTGATTTCTGCACATGAGCAGCAGAGTGGAATTTGATGTCATTTGGTAGGTGATCAAGTGGTTTCTTCTATTCTTGAACAGTATCCTTTAAAGCACTATGACAAACTGAGTTCACTGCAACTGCAAAAAAGAGGCTTGACAGTGATTTTTACAATATCCTTGAAGTTATATTTTAGCATCCATTTTTAAATGGAGCTCACTTCTTTAAATTCCCCGTAAGATTTGCATTAAAGAACCTCATAATTATTTCAATACTCCACCTTGCCAAGAGTAACTTGATTTATGAGAAGAATATTGTAGACACGAAGCATCAGTGTCCCTGTTTAGAAGTGTTTTTACTACTACGATGGTAGTAGTAAAATTTTCAAACTTTGGTTATCTTCTAATAAGGAGAGGATAAAGCATAAATTTCAGTCTTCTGGCAGCCTATCAGTATAGGTAACACTACCACTTAAATTCAGCACTAAGCCCTGAAAAATAGCTGGTCTAAAAATCTTGGCTACATTTTCATTCAGCTTTTTAAAATTTTTTAATTAGTTTCTTGCAGGAAATATCATGATTCTTGCATGTATTGATAACTTAATTTAGTAAACACCTCAAATATTTAGTTTTATATTCCTCAAACCAGAATCTTTCTTCCTTCACACTTTCAGGATTCTCTGTAGCATAAAATAAGGATGGAGCATCTTTATAACGTTACGTATCAATTGTCACAAAAAGTTGATTTCAAAAATAAGATCATTTGAGTTATTTAATGTTTATATGTGAATTTATTTTCTCAGTGTGTAACTCTAACTCCTTCTATCCTTCTGAAAGCAAATGGTTAGTTTCCTCCTCCTTCCTCAAATGTTTCACTTTTTTTATCCTCTACTTTCTTCTCTCATCCAAATATTTTCCCTACCAATTGTTTTCTTTGTGATTGCTGCCTGATCCAGAGTATGGACATCTTGGACTCTCTTTTAGGTAGACCCAGACATTAGAGGGCTGGCAGGAAAACAATGAAAATACAGCTGTTTTCTAGTAAAGGATGCTACTCTTACAATACCAAGAGGCTCATCCATATTCCCAGCTTCCTTGTCCTTGCATTTATCTCCCTACTTCAGAGACATGAAGGAAGTAAACCCTACCTGACTTTCTCACTGAGACCTTCTGCTATCTCCATCTCTAGAGAAGAAAATGGTCAGTAAAGCACTTCCCAAAAGAGGATTCCATTGAAAAAAAGATTTCTGCGAGTAGTACAGAAACAGAGAACAAAACAACAATCTGTTTGAAATTTAGATTTTGAAAATCCATTAAATTCTCATGAAAATATTGTCTTGATGGTATTGAGCTGATTTCATAAAAATTACTTTATGAAAGGGACTTAGTAGCTCCTTTCCAATAATTTTGTATTTTTGCTGGTTCTTAAAATGTATGAATCTCATTTTGAGTGGAAGTTTTGCTTGAACCAGTAAATTGTGTTATAGATATAGATTCAAACTTCAGTAAGTTAAAACCTGGAAATAGTAATCTGAGAACAATTCAGAAAAGTTGTTGCATAGCCCCATTTTACAATGGAAGAAATTATGCCTCTTCTATCCTGCCTAGTGGCAGAGGATGCTGCCTAGGATAGAAGCAGCAGAATCCTCAGGGAGACTTTATCTAAGTTATGGGTCACCAGAACTGGTATGCATGCAACCTCTGATGGTGGTGACTATATATTGAATTTCTGAATATCTCAAGGGCCTTCTAAATGGAAAATTGTATTTGATACTAACATCTCCCAGCTCTTACTGCCTGATATGCATGTATGAGAATATTGTGAACCTGATTTTTTCTGACAACCTGTTTCCTTGCCTTTGTCATAATCTAAATTGTTTGTGTGTTAGTTATTAATCGTGCTTGCTTTAGAAGTGAAACTGTTTGGTAGCTCTTCCACTGTGTTCAGATATTTCTTTGAGCTGAGAGATAAAGAATATACATAGGTGCATTAGGAGTGCTTTATTTATCCAAAGGTAATTGGTAGAACGTGAGCCCCCTTAATATCTTGAAAAATAAGTGATCAAATAATCTCAGTTGTGTAGCTCTTACATATTGCCTCTAAGTCCTTCTTTGATTTCTTTTTGACAGTGTATTTCTTCATACAGCGACTATTTTCCCTCATACTTGTTAGTTCTCCCTTCTGTGTGTGTGTGTCTCTCCCTCCATCTCCTTTGCACCCCACAATGTGCTGTTTCCTTTTAGTTCCTAGAATTTTTTTAGGCTATCTCAACAGCTACAGACAGCAAAAAAGCATAGACAACCTATATGATCTTTCATGGCATTTTTTAAATCCTGTCTTTTAAAGATATATTCAGAAGACTTATTTTCCAATCTGAAGGACTGCTTGTCTTCCATTTTTTGTGGTAATTATTTTCAAGTAACTGGAAAAACAAAAACAAAAACAAAAACAAAAAACAAAAACAAAAAAACAAACAAAAAAAACCAACAAAAAACAAAAAAACCAAGAAAGAAAGAGAAGCATATAAGAGAAGTAGAACTCTTCCTCAAAAGATAATTGAGATCTGGTAGCCAGAATTCCTGTGTTTATTTGCTGCTTTTGAGAATGACCTGCATACACTTTTTGCAGATATTCCACTTTTTTCACATTTACAATATCACCAAAAATTAGTATTTAGTAAGTGGTTTAGGTGATAATCTGTTTTCCAAAAAGCAACTGGTGTTTGAACAGCAATGTATTGCCTGGTAACAGCAATGATGGGTTGCCCAGTGTAATACTAATGAGACTTTTGTTACACATTTAGTAATACTTTCTTCCTAATTTAAACAGTTAAATTCTTTTAGATTATGTTTTTTTTGCTGTTCAGCGATTGGATTTTTCCAAAGATAGTATTTATATATCATATTCTAGATAAATTATTGTTTCTCTCCCTCATAATATGAGGTCTATGTGTTGGGGAAAATTTTCACTCCTAGATAATCAACACAAAGTCATACATATGGTGTCAGAAAATTTTTGTTGCTAATAGCTAGTCTTTAGGTTTTATATGAAAATTAAATTCTGATGGTTTCTTGCCTTGCTTGAGCTAACAAGTGGAGTGTATATTTTATAGACCTTTTTGTGTTTGTGTATATTTAATTTTACAGATGAAGAAAACGTATGTGTATGTATGCCCATGCATACAAGCATTTTGAAACAATTTTGCTTTATTAATGCTGTTGTACCAGCAAATACAGATACTTTAACTTCAATTATGTAAGTAATGTAAATGACCAATTTTTTTCGGAAATTCTTATCAAGAGTGAGATACTTTTCATTCTGAAACAGAACATTGTTCAGGAAGGGGCTTCATTAAATCTTCCTGATATCTTGCCTCATTTATTGAGTAAATACCATATGTAGGAAGAAAGTGTGCTTTGCATCTTAGTTGTTCTAGTAAGGTTCTCTTTGAGGTTGATGCTACTGCATGAAACTAGATTTTCACCTGTCCAGTGCCTTCTCAAAAGTATCTCCTTTGATGAAATGAAGAAACTCTGCATTGTCACTAAAACATTCCTTTTGTGCAACAAAAGCCCCAAAGAATATAGCAATATACACACATCTGTTTTCTCAGTTCTGCAGTACTACGTGTTTTGGGTTGTGGTGGTTGTTTTTCTGTGGTTGTTTTTTGTTTTTTGTTTGGTTGGTTTTTGGGATTTTTTCCCCCTCAAAACTAACAAAGAAGTGGTTTAGGAGCTACAGGGACAACATGTAAAGTAGCTTCAGTGTGAAGGGCAGCATGTGGAGCACTTAGGACTGCCCTTTTATTTGCCAACTTTTCATACAGTAAACTTGTTACAAGGTGATCCAAGATGTATATTACACTGTTGCTATCCAATTCCTTATTTGAAATATAAGTGTGACTTCATGATAGTAGACCTGGTGTTGAACTTTTGCATAGGTGGAAATTTTTAACCATGTAAATTTTTTATCTATCTATCTATCTATCTATCTATCTATCTATCTATCTATCTATCTCTATATCTATTTTACAGTTTATTTAGGTTATTATATTCACTGGAGACAATAGAAAAATGGAGCCGTTGGTTCTGCTAATCCAGATCCTTGACGCTGTTTAATACCACTATTTATGAGATCACTATTTATGAGAATGCCTGAAGAAAGAGATTATTTATCAAACACATTTTTCAATTGTTTACTATAGCTTCAGGTCTGAATAAAACATGCCTCCTGCAGAACTTTCAGTTCTGAATTGCTTCCCTGCACAAACTTTGATATGATTTTATTATTAGTAGAATAACTCCAGCAGAGATATGGTCTAAAAATATTCCTGATTATGGGAGCTGCAGTATTTTAGACCAAATACTTTGTATTAAGGTAATACTTGCACAAATTCTGAAAGTTTAAGTGGGTCAGAATGTCCTTGTCTGTCACAGTGAAATGTGGGTCCTGCTGAAGTTACTTCCTCTGTTTAATGTCTGAGTTTTCCCTGAGAAATTCCAAGAGGCTTCTCCCAGAGTGCTGTACGCGGTGTTTTCAAAGGCCTCTCACGGCAAACTAGGCAGCTGCATGACAGAAGTCATCTGCAGTACAACAATGGACAGTTGCTACTTAAAAGTTCCCTTTCTGGGAAGAAAGTAACCAGTGGGAAGTGTTTGAGAACACCTGGTTTGATACAGCTCTTTCCTCTGTTGCTATATTTAGTCTGTATAGTTGGAATAGCTAAGATATTTAACATTAAGTCTCCCATGTAATGTTATGGGAAGTGGTAGAGCAAATGTTCAGATTTTATTGCTGTCCTGGCCTTCACCAGTTTTTCACCAAACAGCAAAAGTACTGTGGGTGTCAGCCCTATTGTCTGCATTGCATTCAATCTTGAAATTTTGTAACTTGAGTCTATAGGTTGAGTTCAGTGGGTTAAATTCTAACAGCTTTCTGAGTATTGATTTACACTTCTAGAAAGAAAAGGAACCAACCTCAGTAAATGTGCTGCTTATTGTAATAAGAAGGTATATTCTAGTGTACAAAATGTATCTGATGGTTGTTTGCCTGTGCATGTACAAATGTATTCCTTCTCTTGGCCAACTCTGACATGGATATGTAGATACCTATGCAATGAATATGTTGTTTTTTTTTTTTCTTTTGCAATTCTGACAGTCTGTGCTTTTCTTCTATTGTTGTACCTTCAAAGAGTAGAAACAGAAGGTGCAAATAGGCTTCCATTCTGTAGCCATATTCTGTGCTCTTTTTTCAGCTCTTCCTTTACTTGCCTCCTCCTCCATGTGGCAATTCATTGCAGGTGCATCACTACAAGGGAGAGAGTACTGCAATGAAAGGATATCTATTTGCACAATTATCTCCTGGAAGTTGTTGTTAATGTTGCAAGTTAACCATACAGAAACTCAAAATCAAACACTTAGGGTTTTCAATTCTGCAGTAATTTTCTTTTCCAAGACATAATAGTCTGTCTACCTGACTGAATATTTGTCTTTTTTTTTTGTTGTTTCTAAAGAATATTCCCATCCCATAATGAAGTTGCCCTTGCCACAGTAGAGTTCACCACACAAGTCTAAAAAAAATACTTGTTTAAATACAACTTCTTTTTCAGTATGGTTTAAGCTGGCAAAAATCCCAACTAGAATGAAGAGAGATAAATTACTGAAAAGCAGAAAAAACCCCACGGAAATGTAACAAAAAAAATTGTTTTAGGCATCACAAATGTAGAGAAAAATTGAAACCCTCTATGAATTATTGGAACAGTGCATTCTGCAGTGTGTCCTCCTCTTCCACCAGGCCCTGACTAGCTTAAGTGGCCATTCACCTGATCAGCTTGGCTGTCAGTGTACAACTGTATTTGGCTCTCCATGGCGTCTATAGGGAGATGGATAGGAAGACAGCACCATTGTTTCCCATTTCTTTATGCTCATGTACTGTTTATGTTCTTATGGCTGGAGAAGGCAAAGAAACAGAGTATTTTGCTCTCGAAAATTAATTCCCTTCATTGAAAGTAATGAGAGTGCTTTTATAACCTGGAAGCGTTACACTCCCAAATAAATATAAGCTCAGTCAAGTTTCTGCTATGGCTACCTTCCTGCCCATTTCCACACTAGTAAAAACAACAAGGGGTGTTTTGACACCAGCTCACACCTGAGCAGCAACAAGGGTGTTGTTTTTTCTAGCTGCTTGTAGTAGCTATTATTGCTTTTTGTATAAGCCGTGGTGCCTTGGAAACCAAATCTGAAGTCATGCCCTGTTGTTCCAGACACCCTACAGACTAATAGTGAAAATAAAAAACCCAGGTCCTTACCACCTTTGACAGCTTGCAGTCTAGTTTTAAGACTGAATGCAATGAGTAGATAAAACAGACAAATAGGTTTGGAAAGGCAAGAGTATAAAGCAGGTCCATAAATTAAAAGCAGAGGTCTCAGTTCACTGTCTTTCTGACTATTTTATTTACTTGCTAAATGCCATTTAGACATTCTCCCTTCCTCAAATTTACACTTAGAGCATAGTTGTGACGCACATCTGTTTTAAAGTTTTTATCTACTACCACACGTGAGGTGCTGTTGCATGGTGTTTTACCTCTTCCTTTTGCACAAACGCACTTTACAATTTTGTCTTTCATTTAACTAGTAAAAGTCAAATATATCTCCTCTCCAACATGTCAAATGTGAGGGTACTGTAAAGTGTTTCCACCTCTAAGATTTAAATGCAATTGTATCCTACCAGTTCTTCAGCCCCTTACACATTCCTTGGGGCAGATAATTCCTACCCTGTTTAGGCCTGACTTTAGGATGTATTTTTTTAAAATGTGATAAGTTTAAAAGGAGTTTGCCCCATTCTTTTCCTAAGCTTTTTGCATACAAATGAACTTTTGCTCATACCCCTTATTCTAGGAAATAAAAAATAATAAAGAGATTAGAGACTCCTTTACGAGTTTGCTAGTAGTTTTTCTAGGGACAAGTTTTTAGATTGTGAGATTTGGGTGTTGGAGTTTATTCAGTGAGAGTATGCAGCACATTTTTCTGGTTATGCTGGTTCTTTCTTGATTTTTCAATAGGAGTCAGATATATTGCTCACGTCATCCTTTCAGTGGTCTTCAATGTGATCAAATATTAAGTGTGTCAGATCTTTAACAAGAATAATATCTTGGATAAAGGAAGGAAATCATCTAATCAGTCAACTGTCCGGCTTGAGGAAAAGGGCTTGGGAGATCTGAGTTGCAAAAAGGGCTCTTTACAAGGTTGAGGAGTGACACACACCAATTCCTTGGCTTTAAAACATGTTAATTCTATTGATGAACTCTACAGTTGCCTAGATCTCTGTTACTTTGTCTCAAAGGTCTTCAGGCCCATGCAGAATTCTATTTTGGGATCTGTGACTCAGAATGTCAAGCTAAATTTTTAATTAAAACCCTACAGGTTTTCCCTTCAGAAATGTGACTTAATTGGATTAGTCAATATGTATGGAGTAGGGAGATGCTCTAAGACAGGAAATTCTTAAGATGGAAACAATTTGAATCAACGTTTTAGAGGAAATATTCACTATGCCAACAATTAATAATAGCTTGAGGAGAGGAATAGGAGGATTTATACCTAAAAATGTCCCAAGGGAGCTTCTCTTGTGAAATTCCCCCCAAAATAAATATTTTTCTGATCAGCTTTGGATAGTGAGATCTCATTATTATATATCAGCAAGGAACAGTCATAGTATGAAATACAGACCAGATGCATTCCCTTCATACTTTACACCATCAGAGTGCCTTTTATTCCAATTCCCCACATGAAAATCTGTCTTCAAAATCCTCCTGGAAACAAATTCAATATTATACTAATTTCTATAATGAGTAGAAAAATGTACAAGAAGAGGAAGGACATTTTTATATCTTCAAATGAAATGCTGTGCACAGTTTGGTGGGCTAGCACTGCCTCTGGGCCAGTATGGCATTTGCTGAAATGCAGAATTATGTCCGTTCACTTGCTCAGCTTAGCTATTTGATGGCACAAAACTTCTGATAAGCCAATATATTTATTGTACTGCCTCCCAATGCAACCTGTTTCATATGAGTTAGCTTAACTGTTTTGCCAGGGTATTGCAGTTCCAGTATTACCTTCACAAAATCTGGATCAAAATTTAGATCTCCTCTAAATGCCTTGTCTAAAGGCCAAAGAGATAGAAGTAAAATTGAAAATGTATGCTCCTGGCTATTAATATATCTGTTGCATAGTCTATCTTTCCTTCTGCATCGTGAAAAATAGAATTTCATTGTTTTCTAGAAGTGCAAAACACAGGAGAAAAGGACCATCTAATACCAAGTTAGAGACTTTTACAATAATTGTTTCAGCTCCTAATTCTAGAGCAGTCTATAAGCAAGGATTTTTATAATCTTCATTTCTGGATTTTAGGACTTGTTCTGTTTCCCTGTACCTAATATTAACATATATGTATTGGAAACTAGCAGAAGTCTTGTCTGTAATAGAAAGGACAGTCTGGATGAATTGGGAAGTACAAGTTAATTGTGAACATAATTGCAATTCTGGCAGATAATTGCAATTGTAAGTCAGGCAAGACAGCTTCTAACACTTGGGTCAGGTTTTTAATTCTATGATCTAAATTATTAATGAGGATATTTTCATAAGCTTTCTGCATAAAAATTGACTTCATAACAGAGAGGTCAGCTGGTCTTGTCTTCTAGCCTTTATGATTCTCAGTGATAATCAGAAGCTGTTTTCCCATAAATGTATGCTGTTTTTATGCATCCTGACACACACACCAGACGTAGGTGGTGAATTACTCACAAGCTTTATGAAGTGAAAATTAATTCTGTAGGTTCTAGTTGAAAGAGTGATTTAATACCTTGGGAATCTTGAAAGCCATATTGAGTCTATTATGGAAAGCCCAATGCAGGGTACTTTTCACACTGGCTGCAGTCAGATGAAGTGGTATGATGCATAAAGAAAACAAGTTGATCAGTACAAGAATGTATAATACTATTGTATAAATCAGTAGTGTTTCCACATCAGATAGGCACTGCATTGAACACATTCTGTCTTGAGACTGATACAGTGTTAATATAAGCAGACTTGAGGTGAGTAGCAAGGTTGATTAGGACTATAAAGATTTTTATAAAAGGACAGTGAAAAGTCGAGATTATTTGTGCAGAAGATGGATTGAAAACTTCTATAACCTGTCTCCTAAAGGAAGATTTAAGAGCCTACCCAGTAGCATCAAATAGAATAAATTCAAAATAAATAAACAAGAATTCTGTTTTGTACCTGAAACACAAAGAAATGACAGAATTCAAGGTCATAAAGACAGAAATTTAAGATAATTCATAAAGATATTTGGCACCCTTTTCAATTAGAATTTTAAACAATAAACATTGAAAGATAAATCACTTTTTAAAAAGCAGTGCCTGAATCAAGCAGTGAAACATATACTTCCACTATAATGAGTTATTGCATCGTCTTGGGAAGTGTCTTGGCTATTGGCATTATGAATATTGAGCAAGAGTCAGGATATTGGACAGAATGGGCTATTTTTTTATTCATGGTGACAGTTTCTCTTCCTTTGGCAATTTGAATTAAGTTGTTATAATTATTATCTGCTCTGTTTGTCAAGAAAAAAAAATGATTGCCAGCTCTGATTTCCCTTTCTGTCTCCAGAATGTCGATGTCATAGTTGCCTTTCAGAGATTCAAAGGGTCAAATATTTTGAAGTCTCTTTCAGTCACATCTCATGCTAATGATTTATAAGCAGGTCTGGGACTACAGAAAATATCTAATTCTGTGCTTCTTTTGTGGCCCTTTGCTGCTTACATAAATGAGAGATGGTATACTTTAGAATTTCACGGATGTTGAGCTGGAAGCACTTACTGGATGTGTTTTAGTCTAAAAACACTTATGCCTTGAAAATTTTTCTGCCTCTGGGTGTCTCAATTTCTGTATTGTGACAACTATTGAGATTATTACCATGATAATATGAACTGAATATATTACTAAGAAGTTTTCTTTAAAAAAGAAAAAAAAAATTCTTAACAAGACTGTCTTCTCCTTCTACTCCAATTTACAGAACAAAAATATTCAAGCCTATAATGTAACCTTTCTTGATCAGGGCACTTGAAAGCTGAATCAGAATCTGAATTCTGAAGCTACTTTTTCTCTCCACAGATTCAAAACCTTAAATCCCACTTGTGTTAGCTGTCAAGTTAGCAAGCACTGGCTGTGATTAGAACATCTTAAAGAGAGAATTTCTGTTCCTTGGAATTTTCTGGGGAAAAAAGAAATAACATTTGGTTGTGGAGACAAAGGAATAAGTACTTGGACTTCCCCCTTGCCCTCCCCCCAAAATAACCCCCAAATTAATTAGAGGTAATTATAGTCTGCTAAAATCAGAGAATATTAATGTTGAAAATGCAGGTCAAACAGGTCAAGAACAGGTTACTTAGTGCCATATCCAGGCTTGTCTTTAGTTTTGTTTTCTTCACAGTGAAATTTATTTTCCTGATTTATGAAATCAGAATTTCCCAGGTACCAGCTGGTGCCTGTTGCAGCTTGTCCTTTCCCTGAGCAGAGATTTTGCTCTCTGATGCCACTAGGGTTCTTAGTGCTGGAGAGCTGCCCCTGCTTCCAGGAGGTTCTCCTTGTCCCCAGCGCCTGACATAAAGATGACTCCAAACAGGGTGGATCCCCTCCAGGTGCAGGTATGCACACAGGTCTGTGTTCAAAGGTACTTTAGCCAGAGTTTTGCTCATCTTTGCCCCTGAGGGATACCCCGACTAGTCAGCTGCTCCTCAGTTGGGATCTGGTGCCCTTGTTCCCCACCTGCAGAGTGATGCCTGTCAGTCCAGCCACACTTGTCCTCCACACCCCATCTGACTGTAGGAAACCGTGTCACAGGCTTTGTTAAATCAAAATAGACATCATACACTGCTCATCCTTCATTCCCTAAACCAGTCCTGTATTCATGCTGAGCTCTCAGGTGTCATAGTTCAAATATATCATGTTTATTCCTGGCCACTTCTTGTTTTTCATATCCTGGGTTTTATTTTCTGGAGAATTTAATGTGTGACCTTCCCAGGGACTGAGGGTGATGAACCTGTAAGTAATGAGTGCAGAATTTGAGCTGTTTTGTTCAATGACCATGGTCAGAAGTTTGGCTTATTATCTGATTAATTTCTCTCCCTGTTTGCCTCACTTCTTGGCTAAAAATACCCTGATAGAACAATGCAGAGGGCCTGGGATAAAAATTCTGATAACTCAGAAAAAAATGTTCTAAGAGAAGGACAAATAATTTGAGGTTACTTGAGAACATCCATACAAGTAGCTGTTTAAACATTGAACGTGGAAATGCTGGTTAGACTGTTCTCAATACACAGAAGGGAAGGTAATAAGAGGCAAATCACAAGTGTTCATAAAATATAGCATGACTTTGAGCACTCTAATAAACAGTCTTGCTACGGTACAAATACCTGTGGTAGTAAATCTGCCAGACACTGCTATGCTGTGAGGAAGGAAAGAGGCTGAAGGACATTCAATTGGGCAAGACTACAGGCAAGAGAGTTTGATAAAAACCTGTATGTACCTAGAAGGCATTAGAGGCTAAAATGGAGGCAGAGCGATTGGTGTGATTCACAAGTGTCTGACAGAGAACGATAAAATAAAATTGAGAACCTATTGGGAAAATGACTGATTTGTGAGATGTTAATAAGCCATAGACACACTCCTATGAGAATGTGAAGGACAGCCCATGAGCTCTGAGAACTGAATTGACTGACAAATATGAAGATTTTATCAGTCCCACATGAGCAGGGAAATGAAGGGAATGCTTTTATGAGAATCCATGTGCCTAGCAACTGTGATGCTCTGAAGAGGATCCATTGACATTTCTGTGGAAAAGTTGCCACTTGATTCCCGTCAAGGTAGATCAAGACATTGATCAGGTCAAGAGCAAGACATAATACAGGCCATGTTTGTCAGAGTAATTTGTCCAGGAACAAAGGTGGTAATGCATAAGGAATGGTCAAACCAGTGCAGGACCATAGGAAATACCTAGGGATAATAGTATTCAGTAAACCATTAGCTGTGCATGGGATACTATAGAGATGTGTTAACTGAATATCTGTTTTCCCTCATAGGAAGAGTTAATTGGTTATACTTGGAAGTGATATGGTATAAGGCTATGTTATTTCATTCAGGAGAGCACACTAGGCTTATGTATTTTGATTTTATTAGAGCTAGAAGACTGTTATGTTCTATTTGGCAATGTAGCACGTGAAAGTCCAGTTTGGTTTTCCTTGTTTGTCAAGAGGTTGTTTTCCTTGTCTCCCTCAGGTATTTCACTTGCAGGAGCTTCGAGCGTGCGTGGAGCCCACCTTGTTCTCACACAGGTTGTTGCCCTTCTGATGAAGAGGTTTCATCACACGAGGCGAGACTGGAGAGGAAGCCTGTCAAATGTGCTGCTGCCCGTCCTCTTTGTTGCCCTGGCAATGGCTTTGTTCAGTGTGAAGCCGCTGGCTATCGATTATCCTTCTCTCAAGCTGACACCAAGACTTTACGAAAATGCAGAATCCTTCTTTAGGTAAAGGTCTCATCCATCATCATCAATATCTGGAGTTCTGGGACCTTTATCCTTGAGTTTTTCTATTTTAAAGAGTTATTTGTATTCTAGAAAGAATGATAGGTTACTTTTTTACAGTAGATATGTGGGGTTTTTTAGATGTTTAGTACACTTTTATAGATTATTATAAGGGAAAGATAAAATTAGAAAACTATGTGAAGGATTTTCTGGAGGAAAGGGCAAAGACTTTGGAGAAGACTGAACTCAAATCAATACCAGCCATGACCACTTAGATGTAAATGAACAAGTGTATTTAAACAAGCCTTTGCATGCTTCATTTTAAAAAAATTGCTTGGGTCTGAAGTCATTTTCTCAAAAGAGTTCTTGGGTTTGAAAATGCCACACAGTATTTGCAAAGTCTGCTGCTCTTCTTACTCAACTTAATTTTATATGTTCAGCTTTGAAACCAACTGATTTATTTATTTATTTATTTATTTATTTTTAATGTGCATTATCTATAGAACTAATTTGTATAGAGTGCTAAGAACACGTATTGGTGTGCCAATATACAGATGAACATAAGATGCTGTTTGAATTTATAAATAAAATATAAATTTATTTTATAAGCATAAAAAACCTTTAGCAATGCCAACTACTAGGAATGCATGATTATAAGGAAAAGGATGCCCATGGGTAGATGTTGAGATTTGTTTGGCCATAATTATAATGAATTTTCTTTACATGTTGCCACAGAGTTTTTTGAAACAAGATTATTTTGGTATGTTTTCTATGCATGGATTTTATAATTCTTTAATTTCTTGGGAAATACGTAGGACCTTGAGACTGAAAGTTCATAGAGCTAGACATATTAACATGCCTTTATTTTTTTTCTTTTTTTATTTTTTTCTTTTCTCTTCACTCTTTATACCCCTTATGGCCCTCTTTGATCAGCGCTGAAGATGATAACCTAGAACTTTCTCAGGTTCTACTGGGATATTTCTCTGATTGGGACCACACATGCACACATTCACAACATGGGTAATAGTAACTGATGTAACTATTTCCTTTATTTAAATATTGATTTTTTTTTTT
>VWYN01017307.1:193060-204924 GCA_013400075.1 Hippolais icterina
TTTAATGTAATGGATTATCTTAGGCCTTTTCTGGCAGCATGGAGTTAGTGACAAATTGGTTCTGATAAAGGAGCTGGCATCCAGGTGAAGAACAAAGTAGGCTTTACTGTTAAAAGTCTGATCCATACAGCTTAAAAGTAAGTGGCAGTTTTCTGATTAGTTTCAGGATGATTTTGATCAAGCCAGGTGTCCATATGAAGGATGAATAGACAATAAGGAAAATATTTGTTAGGAAGCATTCTAGATTTCCAAATTCAGGAATACAGTGGTGACCATGCTTTAATAAGTGCTGCAAATATGAGACATGAAGCTCATTTGATGCCTATATAAATATTTCTAATAAATCAGCTTTGATAAAAATGAGTAAAATTTGTATTTTACTGTGATGAAGTGCTAAGAAGGTGTTCAGCATGCCAGATCTGCTCATTACTCTCTGAATTTCTTCTGTTAAGTGACAAATTAATTTCATTTGCTAATTATAATTTTATTATGTTTATTCCCATTAGAAAAAATTATTCATGCTGGCAGATGGAATCTGTGTCACCTCAGGATTCATGCAGATGTGTGTCTGAACAGGTATGTAAATTTTTTTTTACTTATAGATGTAAAAAATATGTGGTGTATATATTCTAATACTTGGCTACTGTTTTTGAAGGGCTGGTAAAAGTGATGAGGAAAAAATCCTCACAGGTCCAACTTTTTTATGATTGGAGATTTACTTCTGTTTCACCGAATGAAAGTATACGCAAATTTCTTGTTTCTATATATGAACACATACGTACACTAGGAATGGCTATAGATTGATCTGAAATAACAGGATCAGAGACAGGTAAACTCCTTTCAGCAGATACAACTTACTTTAAATATGTTATAGGACTCTGATAAAGAAAAAGTGCCATATAAACAAGTCTAAAACATGGCACTTCCATAACATCTGGAAGACTACCTACTTTCAGTGGGAAGGATGAGTGAACCTAGCTAGTAGAACCCACCAGGAAATTTACACATGAATGAGATTTAATTGTTAGAGTTTGGTTTTGGTTTGGATTTTGGATTTCAAAATACAACAGGCTTTAAGAAATGAAGGATTTTGAAAAACATAATGAATTTCTGACCTTCTTAACGAATGATTTTTCCTGCTGACTTGTGCTGAGTAGAGTAATAAACAAAACTATGAAACTGTGTCTGAGGCAAATATATTTCCCCGGAAGGGAATATCCTACAAAAAAAAAGTTTCTTTTATTTATAAAGATATAATTATTTAGAGTAAGAGTTGCGTATGTAATATAGCAATGCAGTTTTGGAAAAATGGAAGGAGGAAACTTGTTATTTACTTTTCTGGACAAGGGATAAGTTTGCTTCTAATACTAAAGAGACTTAGACTTAAAATACAAGAAGATTGAATAAAATACAGATGGGAACTTTCACCTAGGGAGAGGTCTATTAACCATTGAAAACTGAAAAGAGAGAAATCACTAGACAGTGGAGGCAGAACTTCTATCTGGGAGCTATGTAAGAGCAGTCTTTGAGAGTGAATTTTTATTTTCTGTAGGGTTGAGATGTCAAATCAGAATTAAAAATTTTCAGTTGATTGGCATAAAGTACTTTGTAAAGCGTCTGAAATAATTGAGTCTAATATCCATCATCTTTTCATTGGTTATGAGAATGTCCCACTGAATCATTACAAGACATCTTCCTTTATTCTTTTCTGCAGCTCATCAATGAAATTTTCAGAAGCTTATAGCATTAATTAGAATTTTTCTTTCATCTCATATTTATCTGGTGCCTATTTTGTGTTTCTTCTCAGGAAGAACAAATAAAAAGGAGTCTTGCCTTTTTCATTGCTGTAAACATTCCTAAACTCATATACAAGTTTTGATGTTTTCAAAACAAATTGACTGACAGGGCTGCAAGAGAAATCAAAGGGATTTCTAACATGTAGGTGGCACAATCATTTGAGTTGCCTTATAAATGTAAAGCTATTCATAATTTATTGAAAACCTGTTAAAGCTGAGAAAGGCAAATCCAATTAAAAAGAAATGCTGCAAAATCTACATAGAAGTCCAAAAGTAAGGCTAAATGTAGTGCCACTGTTTTTAGGAAATGCTTTACTAATTTTATGTATACTTTTTTTCAGATGTGCCCAAGTTTCAATACCTCAGCTCTCTATGTGAAGAATAAGAAAGGACATATTTTGTATAACCTTTCAGGGTTCCCTGTGGAAGAGTATTTAGTGAGGTCTTCCAACAAAACAAGGTAACCTTAAAATGTCTAGCCTTTGTTTATTCTTTGTGTATAAACTCCAGAGTCCTTCCTGATCCAAAGCATAGACATTTGTCACAGAGAATATAAGGGGTCGTTGTCTTTAT
Source organism: Hippolais icterina (assembly GCA_013400075.1). Taxonomy (NCBI): domain Eukaryota; kingdom Metazoa; phylum Chordata; class Aves; order Passeriformes; family Sylviidae; genus Hippolais; species Hippolais icterina. The sequence goes on from VWYN01017307.1 coordinate 195,430, forward strand.
CTGGTGACTGTTATCAAGGTGTAGAGTTAGGCTGCTATTCAAGGTAACATGAAAGATCCTCAATGGTCACATCTCAGAACTTCCTCCAGCAGCTGCATGATGATTACCTCTAGGCATGCTCTGGAGTTTCTTCCACCTAGTGAGTTATTTCAGCAGCTCAGAGATGCATATCTAAACCAGGTGAACAATATAATTTCCATTCCTCAGAGGCTTAATCAAATAGAGGTGGATATGCTCCAATTAATATTTTCTTTGAAGTAAAAAGGGCTGGTACACCCCTGGCAATACTTCATATTCTGTGATAGCAGCAGCAGAGGTTATCTACTGTATTTTAAAGTTTGCTTATGTGCCTTTACAACTCAACCACTGCTGATAATGTAAGTGGAAATATTAGACCATGTATGATTTTATCAAGGAGAAGAAAGTGTTAGCCACTTACATATTAAAAGAAGGTGCATCTGATTTGATAGAAATAGAGGTAAGCATCTTTGGATGAAAGATTTGAGTTAGTATACAAATGGTTTCAGAAGAAATAAAGCTGTTTATGATGCTTCTGGAAGTCAGTAATACCCCACTTGTTCACAACCCTTCCTGTTGCTCAAAGATTTCAGCTTTCAGAAAGCAAAAATTCTTATCTAAGGGAATACCTTTGCTGGAAAAAAGCCAGTAATATTCACCTGATTAAAAACTGCATTGTCTCCCTCCGTTTTAACAAGGAAGGAGTTTGTGAGGGATGATGTTTTACTTTCAGTTGAAAAATAAAGCATTAGTGTAGCTATCTCAATTTTACCATTGCAAGAAAACTACAAAGCTTAAGGCAGATAACTTTTTGTTACTTTAATTTCTACTACCAGATATGGTGGTTGGTCTTTCGGAGGGAGGAAAGCATTTGAACTTCAAGATAAAAAATTGAATAACACCAAATCTCAGTCTCTGGCTAAGGTAAGAGTTGCATGTATGTATGTATGTGTGCACATCTATATGTATGTTTTGATTACTTTTTCAGACTTCAGACATCACAGAACTTAGAAAATAATAAATCATTACATGAAATCCTTGCACTTGAATAATTGGGAAAAAAAATCCTCTGTCTCTTATAATTTAACTTTCTGTTCATAATCCTTGAAGTATTCTTCTGTGTTTGAGAAACAGTTTTAAATGAGTTAAATGATATACCTTTAAAAAAAAAAATTCCAGTGAACTCATTTTAGAATCTAAGTTTAAAACTTGTTTTAGATAGTCAGCCAAATAATATTTTTTACTTGTTTTCTACAAAAAGCCAATGTCAGAATTGGCCAAAGTGCAATGAACATCACAGTAATGGGTTGCTGTTGATGCTTTTTCATGCCCACAAGGGATACTTTACTTTGCTTCATTTCTCTCACCACCCTCCCCATAAGAAAAAAAACATCTTCTAGGAGCAGCTCCTTCCACATAACAAATATACTATTCTCTTCTCAAAAGAACATTTCTAAAATATTCTAAGGGAAATAAAATCCCCTGCATTGCTAAGTGCTTGTTAGCCTCCAGGTCTCATCCCAAGTTTTCACAATATGGAGATACTATACCTCTTCACTGCATACCAAAAGCCCTTATGGAAAAGCCCTTTATTTCAGTTATGCTTAGAATAATCCTTCTTCTTCGATTTTTGGGATCCATTCAAACGTAGATGCATTACAAGCAGAGGAACAGCAGTCTTGGAGAAGTATTGATGCATATCAATGGGAGGTCTCTGTTTTCATATTTGAAGCAAACAAGATTTGTTGAGAGGAAGCTCTGCATTTTCCAGATTCCAGATTAGGCTATGAAAGAAAGATGTTTCTGCCTTTTTATTTAATGTAAATATAGATTTTATTTGCTCTTATTAAAAAAAGAAAACAAAATCCATTTTGAGACAAAGTGTTAGAAAAAATACAGATTTTATCTAGTCCTATGTTATTTCATGCTTAGTTTTGCGTGAAATCACTTCCTGTTTCTAATATCTTTTGCATATAATTTGTTAGAACTCCCCATATTTTATATAGAAATCTGAGCATGTGTAGATTTTCATTTTGGTCATTTGTAATCTCTCTTCTAGTCCCATATATTCTATAGCTTTGAACTCCATTTCCATCATTCTTCCACCAGAAACCTGAACGTTTTCAACAAGATCTTTTTTCTGACTTCCATTTTTTCCTGTGTATCTTTAATAATTTCAGACTCTTGTTTTGACATGCTTGAACTGTGGTTTTTGTCAAGTCCTTTTTCTTAGTGTTTTTGGTATAGAGCTCCACCTGCCATAAGGACAGGGATAAATTATAGTTAAACTCCTAATAAGCAAGCTTCATATTTTAGACCCAAAGCAAATAGTGGAGTAAGTTTATAAAGGGCACTGTGTTATCTAAAACATCTCCTGGAAATGTCTTTCAAGTGATGCAATGTCAAGTTATTGCATTAACCTTTCAGTAACTAATGATCAGATTTTTACTTTGACCTTTCAGGTTTGTTCATGAGACAGTGAATGTACCATTTACATAGCCTGTTATGAAAGAAAATGAGAAATTTGCATTTGAAGCGAATTACTGTATGATTCACTTCATTTTAGAAAATTTCTGAATCTTTATATGTTCTTCTTCAGTACTTGAAAAACTAACAATTTTTCTTGCTCAAATTAAAAATATTTATTTAGTAACTATTTTACTGTGCTTAATCATACTGTGCTGTATGTACTACATACATGGTATATGCATGTACATAAAGAATGTATATGTGCACACAGAGAAAATATACCTATGACATGACAAATATGGCTGAATGAAAACATTGATTTTTGACATTCATTGATGATCGGTGCTATGCAGCAAAAGCACAACTTCTCAATTCTTTTGTATTTTTCATGACTGTATATTCTCTGGCTTCTTTTGGTAATATGGCCAAAAAATTGGTCCACAATAGCTTCATAGTTGCTATTTTTTACATCATAATGAAATATAGGAAGGACATGTGGTAATTTTAAATACTGCTGAAAGGCAAATTGTACTGTTCACACGTCCTTTTTTCCAATCCCAAAGGTTGGGACTTGAGGCTTTACAGTACAGTAATTGTATAAATGTCCAGAGGAAAAAATTACATCTTTCTAGTTTAATATCAATCATGAGTCTGGCCCAGCAATGCTTAGGGACTTCTCTGCTCCTTCTCATCCTTTTTTCTTGATAGGCCATATGTTAGCTGAAGTGTCAGTCCAGCTTTATTCTGGAATATTAATGGCAAGTAAAAGATTATGTAATAATGTAAAACATGTCTCCACAAAACTTCAGTCTGATATGGTGAGGAATTGTGTTTTTCTTTGGGAAAGCATTTTCCTAACTATGGCTAGAATATAAAGTAAAATAAAAAATAATTATATTGATGTATATAGTTTTTTGTTCCTCAGCTCTTTTCTGCCTTCTGTAAATAATTACCTGTGTAGAGCAAAAGAAATATGAAAGATGTTCCAGCTAGAGCGAATATATTTCCCTTTTTTATATTTTGCCTTTGCAAACAATTTTGAATAAAAACCAAATATTTAGAAAAAAGACCTTAAATGTACCTTCTGAAGTGAACAACCCAAGACAAGTTCATAATAAATTAAATATCCATCTTCAATTTAGTTATTTCCTCATTGTTTCATTCAGTTACATAATGCAGTTTGAAGGATAATTCCAATTAACATGTTGGATGTTGAAATATACTGTTAAGCACAATGCTCTATTGTGGTATTCATTTGAATACTGGTTGCGTTACTGTATTTAAAAGGTGTTCTCTGAGCATTTGCAACCTTTCCCCTGCCTGAATTAAATCAGGATGTATTGTAAGAATTTTGCTTTGTTGTATTTTTAATTACCTTTTTTTTCCCCAATACAACAGACACAATTACAGTGGAGTTTCATTATGCAAAACACTATTCTGCGAAAAGCTTTTGGGCGTATGGCGCTGTGAAAAAGACAGGTTACCCTTGATCACTTGTTTCTGTCTTTTTGCCCTGGTTGCTAATTGCACAGGAGGTCCTGCAGTGCAAAGATTTTCAGTTTTCCTCTAGAGTTCTAGGTTCTCTTTCATTACATTTTGATAAAGACCGCTCTTGTTGATTAATGAGAGAGATCTAGTTTGTGTAATAATTTGTGGAAACTGAGCTGGACAAGAACAAAGGAACTTCACAACTTTGCAAAGGGAGGAAGATGCTAGAATTTTTTCTTATTTCTTTTCTTTAAATGTGGATGCATAAGAGTTTGAGATGTTTGAGTACCATTACATGGCACATAGAAGACATCCAGGGGATCAGGCCCAGCCAGCATGTATCTATGAAAGACAGGTCCTGCTTGACCAGCTTTGACCTATGACAAAGGGACCTGCTTACCAGAAGAGGGAAAGGCTGTGGATGTTGTCTGTCCAGACTTCAGCAAACATTTGACACTATATCCTACTGCATGCTCCTGGAAAACCTGGCTTCTTGCAGCTTGGATGGATGGCTCTTTGATGGGTAAAAAACTGTATGGCTGGGCAAGAGAGTTGTGCTAAATCCACTTGGTGACTGGTCACTAGCTGTGTTCCCCAGGGCTCAGTTTTGGGGCTGATTCTTCTTAATATCCTTGTTGATGATCTGGAGGTGGGGATTGAGTGCACCCTCAGTAAATATGCAGATGACACTAAGCTCTATGGGGATGTTGATCTGCTTGAAGGTAGGAAATCTTTTCAGAGAGACTTGGACAGACTGAGTCATTTGGCTGAGGACAACTGCACAAGATTCTATAAGGTGAAATGCTATGTTCCAGCACTTGCATCCCAGCAACCCCATGCAACGCTACAGCCTGGTGGACAAGTGGCTTGAGAGCTTTTGGCACCTGGGGGTGCTGGTTGACCACCAGATGAATATGAGCCAACGTGTGCCCAGGTAATGACATCTTGGCCTGTATCAAGAATAATGTGGCCAGTAGGACCAGGGCAGTGATTTTCCCCTTGTATTCAGGGTTGGTGAGACTGTATGTCAAGTACTGTGTTCAGTTCTGGACACTTGAAAATAACACAGAGGTGCTGAAGCATATCCAGAGAAGGGCAACAAGGCTTTTGAAGGGTCTAGAGAACATGTCTTATCAGAAATGGCGGAGGGAGCTGGGTTTGTTTAGCCTTGACAACAAGAAGCTCAGGGGGAGCCTCATTACTCTCTATAACTCCCTGAAAGAAGGCTGTAGTGAGATGGCGGCTGGTTGCTTCTGCTATGCCTGCACAGAGGACAAGAGGAAATTGTCTTGAGCTGAAACAGGCAAGATTCAGATTAGATATTAGAAAAAAAATTTGCTGTTTGGGGGATCAGGAATTGGAATAGTTTTCCCTGGGAACTGTGGAGTCATCCTTGGAGGTATTTAAGAACTGTTTGGATCTGATGTTGGGTGATGTGGTTTAGGATTCTAGCAGTTACAGTGATAGTGCTGGGTTAGTGGTTGGACTTGATGATGCTAAGGGTCTCTTCTCCAACCTTGATGATGCAGTGGTGCTGTTGAGATTTCAAGCAGTTGTTAAACCACATAAAGAAGAGTAGAAAATGTGAAAGGTAATGCAGGAAAGAATGATGGCAGATAAAAGCTGCTAATTTTTTAAAAAAATGACTAACAGAGCTTGTGGCAAACAAGAATTCAAGGGTGAGAGGCAGAGAGGAAATGACAGTGGACCTCAGAGTGGTTCTTGGAATCAGGATCTAGGATAGATAGGAGGAAATAAAATGGAGAATGTATCTCATCTCACAAAAATGTGGAGATTCAAACAAGTAGGTAGTCAGGAGAATTAATCAGAAGAAAATAATTATCAAGAAAGGGAAACAGATCTAAAGATTAGGCAGTCTGCATTGGGAAATATAGAGGAGAATGTGTCAGAAAAAACAAAGACTAGGGTCCAAGTAAGGTTTCTAGTTGGATAGTATGAGAAAAAGAGGAAAAAAAATAAAAGGCAGAATTATCTGCAAATAAATGAGAACAGCATCAAAGGAATGATAAGAGAATCTTTAAGGGAGTTTCTAAGATGTAACTGTATAAATGGTAATTCTAGGAATAATTTAAGAAAACTGAAATCTTCGAAGAGGAATGTTAAGGCAATAAAGATGTATATTGAATCTTGTTCACTTCGCATTATGATTCAGAACCCAGAGAGTCAGTGACAATTGCCCTACCTAGGATGCACAAAATTCAGAGTACAAACAGCTGATATCAAAAAGGGAAAGGTTAAGAGTTTTTAAACTGTTTAAAAAAAATGGGAGAAGAAAGTGGGCTATGATGTGAGAAATGGATAGTAAACAGATGGTTTTAAATGTCGCTGAAACTGAAAATAAACATTCATAATAATTCAACCTAGTTTTCAGTATGGATAATATAGATTCAAAGGCACTATGATTAACAGTAATGGGTGATAAGAATCAATCTCTAAGTTGAGTTTGAGGAAACTCAAACCTCAGTATATTTGGCTTTGGGATGCATCAAAGGTTCTAGCAAGCGGAAGTGTGGATTAAGAGTATTTTATCAAGCCAGGATGAATCTGCATGATCTGAAGGTAAAGTATATGTTACAAAAGAATTGTTTCCCTGTGTTCCTCAGACAGACTGGCTTGCCTTGTCTGCCTTAAAGTTTGTCTGCATCAATTTCCTCCATGTCCAACAAGCTTGCTTGTTGAAGGCAGAGACAACTTTGTCTATGGAACAGCTTCATACCTTGTAAACAAGTGCCTCCTTGATTCTTTCTTTTCCCCTCTTTTAGAACATTCTCTTCCTAGATATTTTGTGCTGTGTGTCATATGCAGGTATTATTTAGACAAGTCTCTTTGGAATTTCAATGATTTTTCCAGTTTTAGCATTAGTTTTACTCATCTTTTTGTATTTTTGATCAAACTGGCAGGTGTTCTTTTCACATTGTTCTCCCTGCATTTGTTCAACCACATTTGTGTAAAGGATTGGGGACACAGTGTTCCATTAAATTAGAGAATCTCAATTTAGTGATAAACATACGTGTACAGCTCCAACAATAGAAAACTGCTGCATGCTGTTGAAAGACCTATGCAAATCAACTGATTCTGTTCTGCCTGGTTGACTTCCTTCTATAAATAAACATCATAACAGAAGAATTAGATATCCTTAATGAAATTCTTAAAGGTGTGTGAGCTTTCAGAACAGCATCCAGATTTTTTTTTAATTTTTAAATGACGATTTCCACTTTTTCTTCCAGGTGTGGTATAACCAAAAAGGTTTCCATTCCCTGCCATCCTACTTAAATGAACTCAATAACTTCATTCTGTGGCTCAATTTACCTTCTGATGTGGATTGGAGACAGTATGGTAATAGTCTTTCTTTGTATTTATTCATATATTTTGGAAAGTTTTTAAATAAACTGTAATAAGTATGAAATTTTTCCGTTTTACAGTAGGATTTCAGAGCTCCATTTTTCTGGAGGATTGAAAAGTCAAAATTTTAATTACACAGGAAGTTTATGTGGAGAATGTAAGGCAAAATTTGAATTTAAATCTCAACATGAATTCCTTACAAAGACAATTCCTTACATATTCCCGTGGAATAAGTTAGTGTAAATTGGTTTGGGATGCTAGTCCTTCTGAAACTACTGCTGGAGCTTACTTGAATGGGATGACTAAGGAACAACAGAATTATAACTCCTTTGGCACTTTATCTCCTTATATAAAATATCCAGGTCAAGTCCAGATTAACCTGCAAATTTATACAGCAATGTAATGTTTCGTAGCATCCTGTTACTCAAGGAACAGAAAAGGCTACTATACATTATTATTGTACAAAACAAAAGAGCAATTAATGTATCTGACATGTGAATTCTCTGATTCAGATAGCCCTGAACTTTATAAAAATTTGTTAAAGTAAAAATCTTATGAACTGACATCTAAAAAAATGACGGCAGCCAAAGGCTCACCTGTAAATACAAATGAACTTTTAGGATGTGGAAATCTGCTCTGGAATCTGGGCTTGATTAACTTCAGAAGTTCAGGTTAACTTCTATTCATTCCAGTTCCTTTCATTCTTAAGATTCTGTTAAACAGGAATCTGGTTTAGAGAAATTTAAAAATAATTTATGACCAATTTTTAAGAGTTCTTGTAAAGTTAGGATGGTTGTCTGTAATGGTAAAAGGATTTTAAGTGGTTTTATACGGAAGAAAAAAGACTAAATCAGTGAAAATGAGGAAGGAATCCTGAGAACCTAAAAATAGAAATTCATTAAGAAACTTTCTGGAATGTCCAAGAAAAAAAAAAGTCATAGCTTGCTTTCAAGATGGCTGGAATTTTATTTTTCTAAAAGAGTTATGAGAATAGACCAAAGGTAATGTGTTTACATGGAAACTTTGAATGAAATTAAATCAGATATTTTAATGAGAATTTTTAATAGAAATAAATTTTTAATCAAGCATCCCTGCACTTCATGAGTCGTACTTGTGCTAGCTTTTTTCCTGTACCATTAGATATCTCATTCTGGAACTTAAATGCTTGTATACCCTTATTTCTATATCTATCATGGAGAATCAGGGCTTGCTGTCCTGCTTACACTCAGACAAAATGATTGTGGGAATGATGTATTTTTTGATATTGTATGACACAGAAACATAGCAAGCACAACAGTGCTTAAGAAATACTTCAAGTCTTGTACTGACACCTGTACAAGTATGAGCTTGTAGTATAATCTTGTGGCAGAATATGTCAGCTGCCTGGAGAAGCAGAGCTTAAGAACTAGAAACTAATTTATGTCTTCATCTGTTGGAGAGATCTTTATCTGCAATAAAGAGACTGATCATGTTCTTGAGCCAGAATGCAGAGGGAACTGTCACAGAAATCTTGGGAAGAGAGGTCAACTTACCTACCTAGATATCTGTATATATGTATTTGCGTACTCATATTTGTATATGTGTGGGGTTTTTTGTAGAGACCAATACATATGTATATTTTATTTCTAAAAAACTCAACAGTTTTCCGGTGCTATATGGGCCAGTATTACTGGACTCAGTTCACTTTGGCTTTTAACTTTCTCTCATTTAAGGATACTGTTCTAACAGGGAACATATTCATATGCTTTTGTTATTTAAATTGTTATATGCAGTCCTGTAAGTCAGCAGTCAGAAGACCACATACTGTGTTCCAACACTGAAATCTGTTATTTTTGATTTTTTTTTTCTTCTTCCAAACTCTGTTTATACGCAAGGCCAATTCTAGAATATTGTTGGAAATTGTTGTGAGGAAGCTTGTTAAGATGTTGCAGAAACACGGTTTTGTAGTTCTGTCTCGCATAAATGACATGTTTTTTCCACAGAACAACTTTTTTCCTGTCAACAGAACCAGTGCTTCTATATTACTTTTAAGTGGCATAAAAATAATTCGGCCCTTTAAAAGGGACTGTAAAGACAAAGTCTTTACTTCCTTCACAAAAAAAAAAAAAAAAAAAAAAAAAAAAAAAAAAAAAATAATTATCACAAAAAAAGTTTGAC
>VWYN01017312.1:1697-22654 GCA_013400075.1 Hippolais icterina
AAGAAGCACTGGTCTTGTTAATTTTTTGGACAACTTATCACTAATAATAATAATAATAATAATAATAATAATAATTTTATATAGATTAGGCAACTGTCTAACTGGTGATCAGAGGCTGGCAAAACTGGAAAAGGCTTTGTTTGAAAGGGTTCACAGAGTTTGAAGAGGTGACAGCAAACCACTAACAGAATGCTGTGAGAAGTGATAATTTAGTAAGAGGTTTAGAAAATGTTAAGGGTTTTTATGTGAGAAAGATGGTGAGTGTAGAGCAAACCTCCCAGCACAATCCTACATCAGGTTTCCCTTTTATTTTTAGTACATTTTCAGCAGCATCTCCCACCAAGTTCTCTATTGCAATATCAGTGGCATTCAGGACTGATAAACAGGTAAAAGTGACACTGATAAATACAGCTCTTAGTAACTTAAAATACAAACTCCCAAAATGCTTAAGGTTTTGGAAGGGGGCTTAGGTTTTGGGCCTTATAAAGAGATTTAAGTGCTTGAGGAACTTTCGACAACTATCAACAAAAAGAATCTCAGGAGTTTAGCACTCAACTCATGCAGAAAGTTCTGAAAGTGGTCTAAATTAGCCTTTGAAATGTACAAATCTCTATAGGACTCTAAGAAATATTTGTTTTCCTGCTGTACAACAAAGAGATGGCACGTATTAATGAGATCTCTTGTATACATCCATTAAATATTCTCTGCACAGGAAGAAACTTCTCATCCAAGTGCAGGAGATCGACCTGGAATGGGAGCAGCACAAATATCACAGCCCTTGGAAGCTTTTATCCAGGAGAGAGGGAAGCTTTAAAACATTTGCAATTCATATCTAAGCGATGTCTTACTTGCCCCCGGGGCTCCCTGTTCTGCTGACAGTCCCAATTAAACAGATGCAGCTGCTAAAATTAGGGATCCTAATGGGTATGTATAGGGCCAGGCCCTTCCTTGGGATCAAAGGCACCTCAGGGGGAGGTGAAGCCTTGGGAAGGCTGAGCTGGAACAGAGACTGGACAGAGCCAGGGAATAAAGTAGGGATTTATTGAAAGGCCTTTAGGGTACACCTTGGGCAGGACAGGGCCTGGGCTACACCCAAGGTGGACTCAAAATGGTCACAAAATGGACACAAAATGGACAAAAAATGGACACAAANTGAGGCATCAGAGGGACTGTGGCAGCTGGGAAGGTCACCTGGGAAGCCCAGACCTTTCCCAGGGCCATGTCTGGCCCCAGCAGTTGGCACTGGGTGCTTTGTGCCTCAGGGAAGCTCTGGCAGGGGTGCAGTGACCTGCGAGGAGGAGGATGCAGGACTGGGAGTTTAGGGCTGCACAGAACCTCCTCTTCATCCTCAGAACCAACCTGACTTCCCAAATTAATTAATTTCAACATTCCTGTGTCCGTTTGGCAGCACACAGCTCTCTACCCCTGGAGCTTGGGTCTCAGCTCAGTTGTGATAATCTGCAGGAGAAAAATGTTAACGCTGCTTATCCGAAACAAAGCACAGGAAACATTCCCCTCAACGGGATCAGCAAATTACAACAGGCTTATGAGCCCTTGTTCCTTTTATCTCTGGTTGGCTTTGCTCTCCATCTCCTGCATATCCCACCTGCTGTTACCTTGTACAAGAAACACGACCCAAATCAGTGCTCAGGGAGCCCAGGGAGGCCTCTCAGATTTGTAGTTTCAGGTCGGTGTTGAAGCTTCATTGCATAAACAATTGAGAGTCTGAGCTGGCTCTAAATTCAGGATACTCCAGGCGAAGGGCTGGTGTGGAATTTTTATTAATCAGCTCATATATTCACTTAACTTATCTCCTAAATTCCTCCAGCCAGTCCCTGAAATAAGAGTACCCGTTCCTCAGTAATGAATGAGGTTTCCAGCATTTCAGATCTCAAAGTACAAAACTATCAGTGCTACAATATTAAACATCTGCTGCAAGTCCTTCACAGCTAATTATCAGCTCCTCTATGGCTCCCTAATGAATTTCTTAGGGAAAGAGAGGCAAGGACAGACTACATTTGACCTGCAGTGAGATGACAGAGCTCATGCTGGAAGGGAAATCTGGAAAATGTTTCTCTGGAGGGAGGAGCAAGGAAAAAAAAAAAACAACAAAACCCTGTGAGGAAGAATTTAGCAGATATTCCTCTTTGCAAACAGCCAGTTTGGAAGATTAATATCTCCTGCAGACTGAATAAAAATGGCAGAATTTGGGTTTATTTCCACTGGAAAATAACTTCCCTAACAGACCCCAAATCAGGAGGTAGATCTGTTCAATTTTACTGCAACATTCTAATTCAGTGAATATTCCATTTCAAAATCAAGGACATGACCAGCATCATTTCCAGGGTGTTTTGGCCAAAATGCACCTGCAAATATTTGGCACATGGGGCAGAGAGTCCTTCCACACACAGCACATCTCAAAACTCACACAGACAGAAAGTTTCATTCGCGTTCACTGTTGGATTTGCAGGAATTTGTGGGAAAAATCCAAAGAAATGGCTACTATGTCCCCAGCTGATGTAAACCAGCATAACTCCACTGAAATAAATAAAAACAACTTTAGGTTTAGTATGTAGCTCATGAAATGAACTGTGTGAGTTGCTCTGCGCTGCTCATTTTGATGGGACAAGGACCATGACAAAACCACATCTTATTTTTTCACAGGCTACAAAACAAACTCAAGAACCTTCTGAAATGAAAGCATGAAACAGGAATGACTTCCATCCCAGCAGCTGACTTCATCCTGTGATTCAGGTCTGCCTGCTCAGTTATTTGAATTTTCATTGAATCATCATTTAGTTTGACACCAAATTTGTTGTATTTTATAATTTTGAGCTCGCCATTCACTTGAACAAAGAAGCTGAAGGATTGATTATTAATGTCAGGGCTTCTGGAGTGATGTAACAAAGTGTTTTGTTAACTAAATACATATCAAGAGTTAGAGTTATGGTGGCAATTCTTAGTCTTCCTGAGACAGCTGGAAATTGGAAGAAGCAGAATCTGGAGAATTTTATGATCCTTTTAGTGAACATAAATTAGATATGAAAAATAATTTTCTGCGTACTGATCTACGGTTACTTGAAAATTCAGGCTTGAAAAATAGGGGTAATTCTTTCTGAGGCAGACTGATTGCTGTTTCTCCAGTCAGCTTCATTCCCATCCATTACAGCTCCGTGGTGGGCACTTTCCTACCCTAGAAGCATCGAGGATTTGTAATGCACTTTTGTCTCCCCTCACAGTTAAATGCCATAAGATGTTTTTCTGTTTGCATCCGAATTTGCAGCGACTGGTTGGGATATGAACACACACCCAGGAATTCCATCAGGAATGTCCAGCAGGGCCTGGAGAAAAGGGAAATAGCACAGGCAAAAATCAGAGGCACATCCCTCCACCAAAACCCAAACACAACTGGAAGCTGTTGACTTTTGGAGTCGATCTGACTATTGAAAAAAACAAATAAACAAACCCAAACCCAACAACATGCCACATAACTCAGTTGCCTGGGCCCCAAATTGTTACTATTTCCACTAATCCCTCGTGTCTTTGGCATTAAAAAGCCTGGACTACTGTTTGTGACTGTTTCTCACGATGAGGTGCATTAATAGGGCTCAGCCTGAAAGGGCATTAGAAATCAAAAAGCTCAAATTTTATTCTTTGCCTCTGTCAGAGGTCCCAATAACAGAGTTATTCTGTACATAGCCTACTAAATGGACACAGAAGGAATTTCAGCTCTCTAGTTGTGAGTGATTGATTGCTCTAATTTTTTTCCTGAGTAGATATTTCAAGGCCTGGTCTTGATGTTGTGGAATAAATCATGTTATAATTATACCTTGCCAGTGTTTCAGAAGAAAAAAGTGCATGGATTTATTATTTCTGATAAACAAGAGAAACCTGAGCGAGACAAACAAATTTACAGTTTCTATCAATGCATTTCATTCAAAATTAAAATGTCTAAACCCAGAATTTAAACCTGATCCACCTGATTCTGGAAGATCAGCAGGCTTGTCTGACACAGGATGGTGGAGCAGGACTCGCTCCTTTGGAAGGCAGCTGGATTCAGCCCACCAGTGTGCACTGAAGCATCACTGCCAATGGTTATAAATTGCTTTATTTTATATAATGGAAGTGCAATTTGTAAAGCCAGTGTTTGGAACTCAAGACACTGAATTGGTGCTGTGAGATGCCTGATTTCTGGCTGTCAGGCTAAAAACCTCCCTGTAGAGGAGGGAAGTCAAAGGCTGAGGTTCTCTCAAACCCCAGAGCTGGATTGCCATGACAGGCTGGACACAGAGTGTGCAGCAGAAGAGAAAACCATTTAATGTTTTGTGATAATTGTGTATGTTTGGAGTGGAGAGAGTGATTTCCCTGTAACCCCATAAATGTGCAGCTCCAGCTTTCTCTCCTTTCCTTGGGCACATCCTGTGCACAAATAGGAGCTGCCCTCAGCCAGCTGCAGAAGCCAAAAATTGAAATTTGGAAAGGCTGAGAGAGCTCAGACAATTTTGATTTGCTACTTGAGCAGAAGTCTGAAGGCTTGATCCTGAATTCATCCTCAGATTCAAGAGGCAGACAACGCTGAGCTTGGATTCTTCCCTGTCCACCCAGCTGTTGGAAAATCTGGGCCTTTTTCACCAGCCTTGAGAGACAACAATAAATAACAGTCATAGTAATAATAGTAACAATGATAATAACAGCAATAATAACAATAATAACAAATAATAATAACTAATAATAATAATAAGTAATAATAATAATGAGCTTTTTGCCCCCTCACCCAGCCAGAACACACCTGTGCCTGGCAGCACACATGACCCAGACCGATGACAGCACCTAATGCCACCAGCCCTCTGAATTTACTGTAATAAATGGGATATTTCAGTGGATCCCTCATGATTTCTGTCAGGAGACCTGAACAGCTGGAATCACAAAGCTCTCTTGCTGTTTCAGTGATAAAGCTCTGCTGTCTGTGTGCCTGGCTGAGCTGCACAGAGCACAGAGTCCAAGCTCTCGCTGCATTTCTGATCCCCAAAAGGTTTTTAACCATCAGTGTTGGATCTGGGAGACATCCCTGGGGAATATCCTCAGAAAGCAAAGGGAGCTGCAGCTGCAGGAGCTTTGGGTCCATGCTCTGGACAGCAGGCAGTCTCTCAAGGTGGATTATTTTCAGCCTTCCAGTCTTTTAAATTATTTTCTCTTTTGAGCAGTTCTGAATTATACAGCAGTATCTTTTTTAGCAGTGGAAAAAAACTCATTTTACCCACTCTGCTTCCTAATCTCATTGCAAGTGTAGCATTCAAGAATGAAAGGGTCTCAAATTACTTTAAACCCACCAGGAGACACTCTGGGCAGTGCTGTTTTAAACATCAGCCACCAACCTGAGCCATCGACTCTGAACAATAGACTGTGCTAAGCAGATATGCAAAAAGAGACTTAATTTCAAATTACCTCATTTAAAAAGACACTTGCCATAATCACCAGACTAATTCTTCAAGGACTCAGCTCAGTTAAAATCATGCCATCTACCTAGTGTGGTTCCTGCTGGAATTTATTTCCTGCTCATTTTGAAGGGATCATTAGACCAGCTCTGTGAGATTTTTATTAACTACTATTGATGTTCCAAGAGGGGAAGAGATGGTCAAAACCAGGGGTGTGCAGATATGAAATAATGTGTTTGACCAAATCCAGATTTCTGGAGTAAATACTCAAAGTTTTGGCTCAGGTTGCATCCAGTTCGAAAATGCACATACTTACAAATAAACTTTCACAAAAATAGAGGAAAAAGAAGAAAATCCCCAACAACTCTAATTTTGAATGCAACTGATAATAAAAATCCATGCAGTCATGTACTGGGAGACTGAAATTTTGGGTTGAAAACACAACCCAAGGAGGATGGTGATGGTGAAGAGCTTCATGAGATGCCCTTGCTCAGAGCTCCTCTCTGCATGCCTAATTTCTGAAAAATTCCTGCTCATCCCAGGCTTTTCAAACACTCATGATCTCTGAAACTGGTAGCTGCCTTCCATATGCAAATGATTCTCCAAATATCAATTCAATTCTCTTCTGTTTGCCTCAGAACTTCCTGTTTTGACCAAAACTGCCAATTTCAGAGCACCAGCGTGGTGATTGGCATCCCCTAAAGCACGAGCAGAATTGCTCTGGTGATGGCCAGGCTGCTGCAGCTCTCAATCACAAGGCTGTTATGACTCACTGTGGACACATAACTGGTTAATTAAACTTTCCATACAATTTATCTACACAAATGTAAAGCCAAAATGCTGATTGCCCTGTGAATGCCTTAAAACTCAGCTTAACATTAAATAGAAAACAAAGGTAAATGACTCAGCGTCTGAATGGCCAGTAAGGCCAAGAAATAAAAGTTTACTGTGTGGAAAAGGAATTTTAGAAGAAGATCTTGTCTTAGAAAGCTACTGACTCTTCAAGGATGTCATAAAAAGATTTGGTACAAGCCAC
Organism: Hippolais icterina; assembly: GCA_013400075.1. Taxonomy (NCBI): domain Eukaryota; kingdom Metazoa; phylum Chordata; class Aves; order Passeriformes; family Sylviidae; genus Hippolais; species Hippolais icterina. Next base: position 8,169 of record VWYN01017312.1, read on the forward strand.
TGCTAAGCAATTTAGTTTTGTAAAAAAGCCACAGTGAATTGCAAGGGTTCATATAATGGTCAATGGAAGATTAAAATAATGAAATTTTGGCCCCACAAGATATTTTAGACCATATGATTGGGATAAGGCAATCCCATTATCTGGTTCAAAATCTGATCTTACTGAGGAAAACAGCTAAAAACATTTCAGAGAGTGGATCAGATGCTGTCAAATAAAGACCTCACTGGCTGGGAAAAAAAAGTCCAGAGGGCAGAAATCCATCCCTTGGGCTTTGCAACAAGTCAAAATAAAATAGCTGGAGGACACTGAAACTCCTACATGCATAGAGGATGAGAAATAGATGGAGATCCCTAATGAATCCCATAATGACTTCCTGAGAACCTGACATCCCATAAAAGCACTGGAACACACGAGGATGAGGACGTTTAGCAACAACCAGCAACAGAACCCTGCAGGATAAATAATAAATGCCAGCAATCAGACATTCAGAAGTCTCGTTTTCCCTTGTGGGAACCATTAACATCATCGACAATTCCAAATGGCATTGCCCAAAGAGAAATTTGGAGATGTGTCTGCCACAGAGAGCAGTCCCACTGACTGTGGAGGATTCCCAGGTGGGACACAGGGGTTTTCCTGTCCGGATCAGTTTTCAGGAACACTGATGACCAAAAAGCTTCATGGTGGATGGCTCTGAGGCCCATAAATACTCAGCGCATGAGTGAAATACTTTTTCCTGTTGAGTGAAGACTCCTTCTACAGAGAGTCCTATTAAAAAGAAAATCCTTGTCCCAAACCGATGACTTTTTTCCCATGGAAATCAGACTTTTGAGACCCTAATTAATAGATAAGCTTTGCTGAAATCAGTTAAAACTAAGAGGATGGTTAAGAGAAACTGGATTTAAGATAAGCTACCGCGGATCTAATAACTCATTGCTCGTCAACTTCATGTTTGTATAAGCTGTGCTTGCAATGAAAAACAGAGAAATTGATCAACAGACCCCAGGAACACAAAACAATTGCAAATCTCCTGTTTTCATATACCTAACCCTGGAAAACAGGAACCCATAGGTCCTCCCAAGGATTCATTTATCACATATGCATAGAAAGTTTAGAACGAGGAAGACTAATTTTACTTCCTCATTTCTAGTGACCCCTCCCCAGAACAGACCCCTGACTCATTTCAGGGAACAAACTACGCATGCTTAATTGCTTTTTTGTCAATTAGCATACAAAGAGGAGGTGACAAGGGTATGAATATGCATTTGTATTTTGTGTATTCAAGACTTTTGTGGATAAAAGACTTTGTAATTATCTGTGACTTTAGTAAGGAGCATTAGGGAAATATCCCAGCCGTGCAATAAACATACACTTTCTAACTTTAAACTGTTAGGGAGTCTTTTGTCCATCACAGTTGGGTATTGATATTAGATCAATATTCATATTTTAATAAATCACTTTTAATAACAAGAAAGAGTTAATAACAACAAAAGAGTTTTAACAAAAAAAGGGGGTTTTATGGCAACAGGTTTCTGGTTCACATCCCAGGCTACTCAAATGCTAGAGGAAAAGGACTTCTCCACAAATCCCATCTGTACACTCAGTGTTTATGAGAGAAAACAGAACCGTGGTTACCAAGAAGAGGGAATTTCATGACAAGCTCCAGAACTGTTTATGCTCTCTTGAAAGAGAGTCTGGGACGTCATCTCATCCTTCTTGTTTTCCCTGCTCCGTTAGCAAAGCCACAGCGTTAACCCTGCCACACTAATGACTTCCATTTAGCTCTGCATTTCAGACAAGACTTATCACCTCACTTACACACCCTTGGCCAGAATATCTTCCTTTTCGGTGCACACACGCAAAGTCTGCAGCCAGCAGCATTGATCATTCCATTATCACTCTGTTATACTTAATTTCCTCTTCATCTTTCCAGTCAAACTCCATCCCAGACCACATCAATAGTGCTGGCAACACCCTGATGGATTACCCTGGCTGCAGGTACGGTGCAAAATTGCTTTTGTGTTGCTCCAGCACAGCTGAGCTCTCCTAAACTATTCAGAGCAGAAAATTAACAAGTGCAATGTGATTTTTTTTAGCACTCTGATGTGACTTTGCAATGAGCATTTAGCCAGGTAGTTTGAAAAGCACCAGAACTCTGCAAATTCAGGGAGTCTGACATGAGCAAAAAGCAGCTTTAGCACCCACCTGGGCAGCTCCTACCTCAGGTTTTTGTACTTTGTTTGGGCTTTTGAATTATAATATAATGTGCACTACGCTTGTATTAATAAAGTTTTATGGTACTAATGGTTCTCACACTTTTTACATCGACACAAAACTTAAGGTTTACACTTTTTGTAGGTTGTTTAGACCAAAGATGTTTTTCTGTCAGTTATAGGCTCTGTGTAATTTATGTCCATGTGCTTGCTTTTCTGTTCTTGGAGTTGTCAGCGTGTTTCTGTGATATAGTTTTATGTTCTTTGTTATAACTTGCGTTCTGTATATGTAGAAACATCAGCAAACCTCTTTGCTTTAGGTTCATGGAGAAGGTGTACTTTCAGTTTGGCTTAATTCTAGATTTCTGATTAAAACAAAACTATTTTCTTTTAATTTTCTCTATATGTGCTGATGTAAAATTGCATTTAAAGATATATTTACTGACAGATGGCTGCCATCAGTGGCTGCGACTGCTGCTGATCAGAAACTTACAGGACACAGACTGCTGATACTGATTTTTTAAGCGCTCTGATGTAACTTTGCAATGAGCATTTAACTGGTGCACCAGAGAGTTTAACAAAGAGCCAGGACTCTGCTGTTTTGGGGATTCTGACATGAACAAAAAGCAGCTCCTGCCCAGTGCCAGTCAGCCCAGGAGGCACCTGCACCATGGAACAGCAGGGACTGCCAGTGCCCTCCACTCCGAATAAATGAAGGCAGAGCAGAAGATTGAACTCAAGAAACTTTGTGAAATGAAGCAACTCTGTCATCCTTTGAGAGCCAAGGAGCTTTTGGGGAGGAATGTCCCTGACCTATCCCCACACCAGAAAATAAATTAACAAAGAATTTTTTTTTTCTCCTGGTAAAGGCAATTCAGTCATTTGCAGCAATAATTCCAGGTGCTCTGAGTCTTCTCCTCTGTGAGTTCCCCAGACCCCGCTGGTTCAGGTCTGAAGGGATAATTAAAGCAGCAGAATCTGTCATTATCCTGCACGAGGTTCATGTCAACAGTCAATATGATCACGAGTATGGGACGTGCAGGGGAACAGCCTCCAGCCTGAGATGGAGCTTTACTCATGGCTGGCTGGAAAACAAAACCACAGCGTGCACAAATTACACATTGACAAGTGTTGATTCATGAGCATTCATCACGTTCTTTCAAGGATTGTTTTCCACCTCCAATTTATTTTCCAAATGGGATTCCTCTCAGTTGCCATCACTCTCTTTATATTATTTTATTCTCTATTTATTTATGTGACTGTGTTGCTGACCCTGCTCGAGTTGTGTGTTTTGACATTTGAAAGCAGGGAACTGATAATGTATTAACCTTAACTCTTCCCTTGGCACTCATGCACGCACACATCATTTTTGAAACAACTCATAGCTTGGAACTTTTCAGCCTGTGTAGCCTCAGAGCAGGGAAGTGAAAGATGAGCTCTGTGTCCCTTCCAGGTTATTCTTCTAACAGATTCCTTTTACAGTTTAAGATACACTAAAAACCTTTCTAAGCTAGAGTAACCAGAATTATAAGAGTTGAATTTTCCTGCCATGCAATTTGGGTTATAATTTAACTTAATTTCTTCTTAAACCTGCTGGGTGTTTCCTCCCAGTGGGCTATGGCTGTGTGATCCTTTCAGTACCCTGCTTGGCACAGGCACAGAACTTGATAAAACTACAACCATGCAAGGAGATGATAGCAGCAGTCCTGCCCACACGTTGATGGTATTGTATGTTTTTGTGCATTTTATTGCACAAAGAAGCACTGCCAAAGCATGGCACCCCAGAACTGGAAATAATCATTGACCAATGCAGCCTAAAAACAGGCAGTGCTTTAAGGCCCAAGAACAGTCATGTTCTCTCACAAGTGTAACTCTCATTCACCACATGCTCCAAATATTTTTGCAGTCCATAACACAAAGAAAGAACCAGTTCTTTTCAGTATCAGCCACTCACTGATATCAGGGGAAAAGAGACCAGGGAGATAAAACCAGATCTTCATATCTGGTAGGGGAACAGCCCTACAGCAGATTCCTTGCTTTGTGTCAGGGATAAAACAACACACTGCATCCAGGACAAGGAGATGGAGACACAGCTTCCCCTAGGAAATTCTTGCTTAGGAGCAGAAGCAGAAAAAATTTGGATCCACCGTCCTTTTTTCACAGGCATGAATTAAGAGATTTCCCTGCACTGAGAGTCACAGCAAAATCTTAAATCCAGTGTTAGGACTGACCTGCTGTTAAATTCATGTGAGGAAATTTTGCTGTGTTGTGCTGGATAGAGAACAGCACTGACACAACCTGAAACTAAGCCTGAAATTAAATAATGAGGAGTGGTGGCATCAGAAGGTAACAGGCTCTTCTAGTGTCTGTGCAGGGAGGAGCAGGAAAGGCGTTTCACAGGATCCACAGCTGGGCCAGAGACTGGGACACTGGGCAGGGCTGGTGCCACCCTGGGAAGGGACATGGATGGATGGATGGATCCATGGATCCATGGATGGACGGAAGGATGGATGATAGATGGATGGATGGATGGATGATGGACGGATGGATGGATGATGGATGGAAGGAGGATGGATGGATGATGGATGGAAGGAGGATGGATGGATGATGGATGGAAGGAGGATGGATGGATGATGGATGGAAGGAGGATGGATGGATGATGGATGGAAGGAGGATGGATGGATGATGGATGGAAGGAGGATGGATGGATGATGGATGGAAGGAGGATGGATGGATGATGGATGGAAGGAGGATGGATGGATGATGGATGGAAGGAGGATGGATGGATGATGGATGGAAGGAGGATGGATGGATGATGGATGGAAGGAGGATGGATGGATGATGGATGGAAGGAGGATGGATGGATGATGGATGGAAGGAGGATGGATGGATGATGGATGGAAGGAGGATGGATGGATGATGGATGGAAGGAGGATGGATGGATGATGGATGGAAGGAGGATGGATGGATGATGGATGGAAGGAGGATGGATGGATGATGGATGGAAGGAGGATGGATGGATGATGGATGGAAGGAGGATGGATGGATGATGGATGGAAGGAGGATGGATGGATGATGGATGGAAGGAGGATGGATGGATGATGGATGGAAGGAGGATGGATGGATGATGGATGGAAGGAGGATGGATGGATGATGGATGGAAGGAGGATGGATGGATGATGGATGGAAGGAGGATGGATGGATGATGGATGGAAGGAGGATGGATGGATGATGGATGGAAGGAGGATGGATGGATGATGGATGGAAGGAGGATGGATGGATGATGGATGGAAGGAGGATGGATGGATGATGGATGGAAGGAGGATGGATGGATGATGGATGGAAGGAGGATGGATGGATGATGGATGGAAGGAGGATGGATGGATGATGGATGGAAGGAGGATGGATGGATGATGGATGGAAGGAGGATGGATGGATGATGGATGGAAGGAGGATGGATGGATGATGGATGGAAGGAGGATGGATGGATGATGGATGGAAGGAGGATGGATGGATGATGGATGGAAGGAGGATGGATGGATGATGGATGGAAGGAGGATGGATGGATGATGGATGGAAGGAGGATGGATGGATGATGGATGGAAGGAGGATGGATGGATGATGGATGGAAGGAGGATGGATGGATGATGGATGGAAGGAGGATGGATGGATGATGGATGGAAGGAGGATGGATGGATGATGGATGGAAGGAGGATGGATGGATGATGGATGGATGATGGATGGATGGATCCATGGATGGATGGAGATGCCATTCCCAAAAAAGAGCCTGGAAAGCCCAGGAGAAGCTGGAGGAGCTGTGCCTGGTGGCCAAGGTTCCCTGCCTGTTGTGTGGCAACACGAGGTGCATGCTCTGGGCCCTGCTCCTGCTCCCAAAGCAGTGCTTGGAAAGGGAACAGATCCTTCCCACAAACCCTCCCCTGCACCCTGACCTGGGGATTGGCACACCAGGCTCAGGAAAATGGGGAAAAACTTCATTCCCCCTGCAGGTAAAGTAAAGGGGCTCAAAAAAGTGATGATCTAGGAATGTCGTGCTGCTATAAGACACTATCTGTAATTAAAGTAGATTTTTTTTTCCTTTAAAGCAATTCCCATTGCCAGCTCTGATGTGCTTGGAGAAGCACTGATTTTTCACTGGTGGCATTTCAAGTTTGTCTGTGATAATAATTTTCTGTATTTTTTCTGCTGAAGACATTGCAAAATTTGTCTGAGAAAGAGAAGGAACTTTCTCTCTCAAAAAAAACAAATGATGTTTTTCCCCCCAGTATTAAAAGAAAAAAAGATCCAATCTCACTCATGCTATCAGTTTTTGCTGTGTGGTACAACAAGTGATACATGTGTTGCCTTCCACATCACATTTACAACTGGAGGAGATCTAAATCTCCAGGCTTAAATTTTACAGAATCAATTTGCCACTTTTAACACACACAGCCTTCCCTTCCTGTGGCAGGAGCAACAGGGGCACACAACAGCAGGGTTTTACGCTTCACCCCATTCCTTAACCCCCTATTGTGAGCTCAAAAAATAAATCAGCCTCCCAGACTGAGGCAGTTGATGTGGTTATACATATGGTGGATGTCTTGTGCCAGAGGCTTTGGAGACTCAAAAATCAAAAGTCAGGCTCCAGCACCCACAGGATTGCCCCAAACATGACTGAAATAGATGCACTCTGTTTTACTGCCCCACTGAAAAGGACCCAAGTCAGCCCCAAATCCCACCAAGGTTATGGAGAGACCCTTTCCCATCGGTGGTGTCTGCTGTGGGTTCTTGGGAGCAGATTTTCCTTTTCTGATTCCTGCTCATTCTCACCCCACCCTGCCCCAAGCTGGCCTAGAGGGAGGCACTAAAGGAAGAGGATCTTGCCTTGGCTCTGTTAATGCCTCCCTTGGGAGAGCAGGGACAGCCTGGGAAGTGATCACATTATCCAAAACTCTGTTCCTCAAAGAGACAACCCCTGAGGGCTTGTTTGGATGGGGTGGAGTGACTGAATTTCACTTGACATGTCACAGGCACCCACGGAACAGAGTGAATAATTGAGCAGGGAGCTGCTCTGTGCCAGGCAAACAGGTTGTAAAGCAGCTCTGCTCAGAACCCAGGCAAGCAGCTGCCTGCAGCCCAGGCACAGCAGAGTATTTATTGCTTGGTGCTGGATTGCCAAGCACATGGCTCTAAATCAGCAAAAGGATGATGAGCCTGGGGTTATTATTTTTTGTTGTTGTCCATAATGAAAAACTCTCTAAGCACATGAGCATCCCTTTTCAGGTTGCAAAGGGGCCTGGGCTAAAGCAGGTACATTTGTGCTGCAAACGGGGGAGCATCAAAATCTCTCCACAGCAGATGAGCCAACAGCAGATTTTCATGTGCTCAGAGTCTGGGCACAAAATGAAGAAGTCATTGTAATGAGCAATTTGGGAAGCTAAATGTAGACCCTTATCATCAGCCTGGAATCTGCAGTGAGGAAACCTTCCCTCTCCCATCACGACACCGAACAAACCAACGCTGGTTTTATTCACTCCTCGGTGGGTGGATTTTGCAAAAGAGCTCAGCATTGATCTAATTGTGGCCAGGGGGGTTTAACAGCAGATTCAGCCAGAGCAGGAGTGGGCTGGCACTGCTGCAGCGTTACAGATTTACACATTCTGCAAAGCCTTTGGAATTGCCCATTATTCAGAGTGTGTAACTGCCCCCTTTTCCTGGCCAGGTTTCCTTGCTGCCTTCCACACTGGCCTCCATGGGTGTCTGTTTGTTTTCCAGATGGCACCTCTGCCCATCTCCAAATGATGCCTTTCTCCTGGTTTTATAGAGCTGGAATTAGAAGGACACATTTCAAATTTCCATGAGGAAAAAAATTTAAACCATCCTTAATTTCAGTCTGAGATTTGTAGTTGTAAATTCACGATTGATTTGCCAAACTTCTTTTAACTCAATAACAGAGAGAAAAAAAATATCTTAGTGGAGCAGGCACTGAGAATAATTACCTATTCTCCTCCACACATGAAGTATTTATAATCAAATCATCCAGCTTTGTCTATTCAAAGCAGCAGAAATGCCAATGGATTCTGTAAGAAATATTCATGAAATGTCATCCTTTAAATTTTCATCTAATTCCAGGTAGATTGTTAACATTCAAAAGATAAGACCTACCCAAGCTTAACCACTCATCCAGAAGAAAGCAAGAAATAAAGGGATATTTCAATACTATGCGTTAAAAAAATAATAACTAAAGTGGGAAATAAATCATTCTTTTTTCTTTGTGGAAAGAAATGAAGACCTCAGGAACCAAATTGCAACAATTTGGAGACAATAGCTGTAGTGTGAACAAAAAATATATAATCCTTGGAGCAGAGAAGCTCATTACATAGAATGATTTAACACCACGCCCTTGGTGTTACCAGCACCACCCTCCAATCAACAGAGCTAATAACCAAGGGAAGACAGAAGGCTAATTAATAAGAGAACCACGCAACTTTGAGCCGAAATGTATAAACAGTGCAAAGCTGCAATAGTTGTGCCGGATTTGCGGACTACCGGGGGACGAGTGCAGGACTACATTTCCCACAATGCTGCGGGGCGGGCGCTCTCGCGAGAGGTGGCGGAAGGGGCGGGGCGTGGCCCGGAAGTGGAGACGCCTGCGGAGCCGCCATGGCCGAGACCGACCCCAAGAGTGTCCAGGACCTGACGGCCGTGGTAAGGGGCCGAGGGCCGGGCGGGCCGGGGACGGGCTGCAGGGGCTTGGCAGAGGGAGGAGAGGAGGGAAAAGCCCTTTTCTGGGTGGGGCGTGGAGCAGCCTGGTGAAAGTGTCGCTGCCCATGGCGAGGAGTGGAAGGAGGTGGTTCCTTCATCCCAAACCATTCCAAGACACCCAGAAAAGTGTGAATAAAAGTGCCCCCGTGTGATTAACAGGGCCGTGGAAGCTGCTGTCATGGGTTTGGTCCTACTTGGGGAACACGCGTAGTTTCTAGATCTTCTAAATGTTTCCTGTGAGCGTCAGTTCACTTCTTTATACATATATTTAAATACCGTTTTTACCTGTACATATAATTATACTGCAGAGTTTTGAGCTTAGCAGTGCAAGAACAGTGTACTTATTACAGTTTCTGAAGGAAACAAACCCTTTATTTTTATTTCCTTTCTATTAGGTGCAGACATTGCTCCAACAAATGCAGGACAAGTTCCAAACCATGTCGGACCAAATAATTGGAAGAAATATCCTTTTCTAAACTCAGATGGGTGCAGGATTACAAGTGTCACAAAGTCTGTTTATCTGCGAGATAAATTTGAAGTGACCATAGGTGTTTGATCAAAGCTGTAATGATAAAAACAATTAAACCAAGGCAGTGTTACCCACTTGTAGAGGAACGTTATGCACTTCCAGTGCTGGGAAAGGAAGGATGTGGAGATGCCAGAGAGAGTCCAGAGGAGGCCCCAGGATGATCAGGGAGATGGAACAGCTCTGCTGGGAGGAAAGGCTGGGAGAGCTGGGATTTATCAGCCTGGAACAGAGAAACTTCAAGGAGAAACTTCAAGACCTAATTGTGATCTTCCAGTCCCTGAAGGGAGCCCACAGGAAGGATGGAATGGGATTGTTTATAAGAGCCTGGAGTGACAGGACAGGGTGAATGGGTTCAGGTTGAAAGAGTGCAGGTTTAGATGGGATATAAGGAAGAAATCCTTCCCTGTGAGGGTGGGATTTGTTGTCCATCATGAAAAACTCTCTAAGCACACAAGCATCCCTTTTGAGGCTGCTAAATGCAAATGAGCCCAGGTTAAAGCAGGTACATTTGTGCTGCAAACAGGGGAACATCAATCTCTGCACAGCAGAGGAGCCAGCTGCAGACGTGCTGAGAGTCTGCATGTTTGAGTGCTCAGAGTGCCCAGAGGAGCTGTGGCTGTGTTGGGATTTTTGGAAGCATCCAAGGCCAGGCTGGACAGGGCTTGGACTGGGAGAGTGCCAGGTGTCCTTACCATGGCAGGGGTGGGCTGAGAGGGGCTGTGAGGTCCCTGCTGTGGCTGCCTGGCCCCGGGCAGGGCTGGAGCAGTGTCCCTGCTTTCCTTGACCCCCGGGCAGTCGATGACATGAGCTGCCGCATCGATGACCTGGAGAGGAACATCGCCGACCTCATGATACAGGCGGGCGTGGAGGAGCTCGAGGGGGAGAACAAGACCCCGGCACCCAGCAAGGGTTAAAGTAAATCCCTTCTTGGCCTTGGGACAAACCACAAACCCCTGGGGGTTTGGGATTACTGACCTCAGCACAGAGGGAGCTTTGGTTTGGTTTGTGAGGTGGTCTGGGAGTTGTGCAGAGCGGAATTCTGTAGAGGGGGAATGGTGCTGGAGTGAGAGAGAGAGAGCATGGCCAGGGAAGGGAAAGGGGCTGGAGCACCAGGAGATGCTGAGGGGGCTCAGCCTGGAGGAAAGGAGGCTCAGGGGGGACCCTGTGGCTCTGCACAGCCCCCTGACAGGAGGGAACAGCTGAGGGGATCAGGGTCTGCTCCCAGGGAACAGCAGAGAAGGAACGGCCTCAAGCCGTGCCAGGGGAGGCTCAGGTTGGACATCAGGAGGGATTTCTCCATGGAAGAAGGGAGTCAGGCTTTGGAACAGACTGCCCAGTGAAGCACTGAAGCCACAGGGGCTGCTGAGGAGTAACTGTCCCTCAGGTGTAAATTCCTCCTGTGTGTAACCTAGGAGCCTGCAGGGAGTAGTGACTCCCACACAGCTGCAGGTCCTGGCTGTGTGGGAGGGCACGCAGGTATGAGGCAATCCATGGCCCAGGGCAGTGCTCCCTGGAGAAAGAGATTCTATTCTATTCTATTCTATTCTATTCTATTCTATTCTATTCTATTCTATTCTATTCTATTCTATTCTATTCTATTCTATTCATGTTCTTACAGCATTGCTGATTGCTGACTTGCCCCTACATTGCAGCAGGCCTGTGTGTTTGGGACAGATATATTCTTGCTTGTTAAGCTGTATATTTTTGTGTTACCTTGTTAAAAATACAAATTATTGCTGGCTTCGTTGCCCTCGGTGTCATTTCCATTAGCCTGAACCCCACAAATGAAAATCTCTGATGAGCATGATTCTCTTAATTCTCAGTAATCTCCTCTCTTACTGTTTTTCCCCCAACAGGTTGCCAACAACTCAAGATAGATTGTGGAGGATGACTTCTTCTTTTTTTCTACAAATCCTTGGAATTAAAGAATGGCTTTTTTGCAACTCCAGTGTGTGAAAGCATTTTTATATTGTTACAGAGCTTGCATTCCTAATGTACATTGTATAGTCGGGGTAGGGTAGTTTCTATTTTGATTCGTGTACTGTAATTTCACTTTTTGAATTCTTGTTACGAGGATCACTTGGTTGTGTTATTAAAACACAAGATCTTATGGATCTCAACTCCTGGGTGTATTTTTTTGTGGAGTCACTTTTTTCTCTTTCCTGTACTTTTCTAGGTGTTTCATGTTTGATAGCTCAGCATTTAGTGACTCCCACCAAATGGGAATTTTGCCTTGTCCTACGTGAGTTTGTGGAGTGAAGCACAAGATTGAAACTTAATTAATTGCATTAATTGTAGCTCTGAGCATGGGGCACTCTCTAGCTGAGGATTGTGTTTTCTTTCATACATGTAATAAAGGCGATTTTTGGAAACAAGAGACACTGAGCATCAGAATCATCTCTGCTACTCCTGGTGTTCCCTGAGCTGTGTGTTCCTGGAGCACAAACCAGAAACGCAGATTCACCATGGGAGACATCTGAGCAGCCACTGCCACCCCAAGCTGTGACACCTGAGCAGACGAGGAGCTGTTAATGTGACCAATCTCACTGTGGGATTGAAGGTTTTTAACACTCTGCTTTCAGATCAATAACTGGGGTTGAAATGGATTGGGATTGGTGCTGGACAGAGCAGGGAAGGGACTGTGGGAATGTCTGTGTGGGGGTTTTCAGTGGGAATCACTGCCTGGTTGGACACAGTTTGCCAACAAAGCAGTGATGCATGAGGAACAAAAAAGGAGAGAATCCAGATCGATTTTTAAAGCCTCGTTTCTCTTGGAATAACAACTTCAACATATTTGATTTAGAGAAGTGTTTGCTTTCTAACCACACTCACATCTTTGGGCCTGGAAAATGCATTTATTACATTTTGCCTGTGGAAGGTGCGTTTGGGAGAATGTACTGTGTCACTTGTGAGGAAAAATGACCAATGTCAGCCATTCCTGACAATCATTGCAATGCTCCTGCAGCTTCAAATGCAAATTCCAGCAAGCACTAGTGGCAAGCAGCAGTTACAGGTGGACCACACTTAAACTGCTCCTTAAATGCCACCAAATTAGCACTTGAGTGCTCTGAAGGCAATATGACAGGTCATTTTTCCAAGCTCACTGTAATAAAAGCTCGTGATTACAGGAATTTTGTGAACATGAGAAATGTGTTGATATATACTTGTAATACCAGCCTTAGGTCCTTTGTAATGTCGTTTCAGAAAAATCTAATAAACTGTTAGGTGGTAACAAATAGTCAGGTCATGTGTGTTAAAGCACAACCTAGCATAAGAATATAATTATGGGGGAGATTATATTTAGTTGTAAGTTATAAAAAAGACTTTAGCACAGCTGCTGCTCACAGAGTACAGTCTGAAAATCCAGGTGTGCTCTGGATAATAAAAAAGGTGATGATTCATGCCCTGTCAGATCTGGACTTCAGCAGCTAATTGGAATATAGGAAAGTATATTAAATTGGATGATCATTTTGTATGATATTTACACATGTACATTCTCTTATTATAGATATATAATATAAATAATACAGTGTTATAAATCCTCATCTGGCTGTGTTCCTCCCACAGGGCACAAATGGTCCCTGCTGAATTTGCCTGCACCCTCCCCTGTGCAGCAGCAGTAGCCTTGCTTTCCTCAAGTTTATTCTGGCAGAATAACTTCAAGGAAAATGATTCCAGCTTTAAGAAGCAGCTGCATTTTTTCCAGTCAGTGGAAAGATTCCGTTCGTTGTTCAGCAGGGATATTTTTCCCTCATAAATTTAACACTTCACTGGTTTGGACTGCTGTTCCCTGCACCTACTCTGGGTTTCCATTACCATCCTCTTCCAGCCCTGCTTCTCTTCCCCTCTGACCCTTCAGGGCCCCACTTCAGCTGCTCCTGAGCTCTTCCATGGTTTCCAAACTGCCCCCAGGTAAATACAAAGTGTAGATGCTCTTTCACAAAAGATCTGCATCAGGAACAGCAAATAGAATCTGTTTTTCTGTGACAGAAATTAGGAGTGACATCGTGCAAGTGTTCAGCCACAGATTGTGCAGGCAATCTTTACCAGCAGTGCTGTTTCTGAATGCTGGAATTCAGACCTGAGAACTGAGAAATAAATATCACAGGAGCTCTGTAGCCTGTGTATCCTGCACTGGACCAAACAAATAAATTTGACACTGCTGTTTCATCTCTCCTGGTGTTTTAATTCCTGTCTTTATAGCAGGAATGTTACTCTGGATGGAGGAACAGTGTTCTAATAAATGCAGATTCTGAAACACTTGGGCCTTCTGATAAACCATCCAGAATTATGATATCCTTAAGAGGATTTTTCGTTTAATCTCTGCCCTAAAGACAGTGTACAGTAAATAAAACTGCACATGGAGCTTTCAGCCAATAGCATCTGGTGCAGGTACTAAACAGAGCTGGTGAGAGCCAGTGACACACTGACCTGTGACACTCACCCCTGCAAGGGCCAGCTTTGCATCCTCCCTTTCCACAGGGTGAGCCCAGCTCCCCCGGGTCCCGGCAGGTGTCACTGCCTGCTGGGGGACAGGGGGATTGTTGGACTCCATCCTGCCACTCTGGTTTTGGCAGGGAGCCTTTGTGCCACCTGATGTTTCCTGTCCTTATCTGGGTTTACTCTCTGAACACTCCCAGGGAAGTCCCCTTGGTGCCCCTCCTCAGTGGCTGACCCACAGGTGTCTTGGGTTGTGCGACCAAAAATGTGTATTCTGTTTCATCTGTTGGAAGCAGTTGAGATTTTTTTTTTTCTTTATCCCTTGTAACTCCAGGAGGAGGGGGGCAGATGCCTTCTGATAATGGCCCAGCCATTAAAGCCAGCTGGGGCAGTGTTTGTTATCTCTGTCACCACCCGTCCATCCTCTTGGGGGGAGATCTGCTGATAACGGGCCATGAAGGGTTACCAATGACATCACACATGACATCATCAGGGATATCTGCTGATAATGGGCCATGAAGGCTCACCAGTGACATCACACATGA
>VWYN01017317.1:0-39026 GCA_013400075.1 Hippolais icterina
CAGGCAGAGGGAAATCACTTCAATCATGGGGTTTCTAAGAGATAAAATTCTTTTCCTGTTACCGGTATTACCAACATTCTTTTCCCTAAATTGAAGATACATGGTTTTGATGGGTGGACTATTGAATGGATAAAGAGTTGCCTGAACATCCCTTTCCAAATAGTTAGTCAATGTCCAAGTAGAAACCAGGAATGAGTGGTGTCTCTCAAGGGTTTGCATTGTTCAATGTCTCCTTGGAGACATTATTGCAGCCTTTAAGGAGGGCATGTAAGAAAGGTGGAGACTTTTTACCAGGAGCTGTAGTGACAGGACAAGGGGGAAAGGTTTTAAACTCAAAAAGAATAAGTTTAGACTGGGCATAACGAAGAAACTACTGTGAGCATGTTGAGACAGTGGAAGAGGTAGACCCAGGATACCATGGATACCATGTCCTTAGAGGTGTTCAAGTCAGGTTGCATGGGGCATTGAACAACCTGATCTAGTGGGTGGCATCACTTTGCATGAAAAGAGGGTTAGACTAGAGGATATTAAAGAGTCCATTCCAATCTAGACCATTCTATGATTCCATGCCTATAGAAGACTAACATACCTGACATTAAAATATTCATTCAATCCATAGATTCAATCTATTGCACATTCATATGTCTTTTTCTTCAAATACAAAATGTTATATAGCTTCAGTAACTTTTAAGACAAGCAAGAGTAATTAATTATTCAGGCCTACAAACTTTTTATTTTTGAATAGAAATGTTTGTCTTTAGTCACAAAATCTGGTAATTTTTTTTAGTAGTACTTCCTGTATGTTCAAGATTGATTTAAAGCTTAAAATCAATCTATATATTCAAGGTTATATTAAAGGTTGTAACTGCATTTCACTAGTATTTCTTTGTCATTCCCCATTACCAGGAGTAGTAGACTTGTGAATATTGAGACTACCTTTTACAATTAAATTACCTTTTACAATTAAAAGGAAAGTGTTCGAGATGCAAACTAATTACTGTCTTAATAATACACATGATGATATATATTCTTCTTTCTTTCCAGTTATCAGATATTATGAAATATCATCATGCATTTCAGTTTTTCAAATATTCTATCTTTATTCTCTTCTTTGAACAAGAAATAGGCTATCATCATTTTTGGGGTTTAATCTTTTCGAGAAAAGTCGGCTTTTTGACCCTTGAAGTGTATGTATTAATGATTGTGACACATATTTCACTGGGTTCATTTAAATTCACTGCACATTTTTTAATGCACATAGAAAAACTTGAACATATTAATATATGTCTGGAAAATGTGCATTTTTTCCATAGTTGACTTGAGGGGCTGATTACTTTTGTAACAGTGAAGCCATCTGTGCGTTACAGTTTCATTCCATCATCTACACAGCTATAAGATTTCCTTCAGGCTGACTTATGGTTATACCTTAGAGTAACTCATTGGCTTTTAAATTAAAGTGTGCAAAAGGCTAAGAAGCCATCTGAAGGGAACGCTAAGAAGCTGTCTGAGAGGGGTTTTTTTTTCTGTATTTTGTTTGACTTTGGACTTTGAGCAATCCAGAATCTACATATTTTCTAATTGGGCAGAAAAAAAAAAAAAGAAAATAAAATCTGAGGAGTTCTGTTAATTGAGGAAGATTCTGACATCTCAGAAAACTAAAACAACAGTAATGCTATTTGTTTTAGAGCTTCAATAAATCTGTTTCTTTTCTCATCCACATAAATTTGTGTTTAAATATTAGTTTTAAAAACTTAAACGTTAATAACTGTGTTTTCAGAAAATCAGCTTTTTAATTAATAAAAAACACTTTGAAATAATTTCTTTTAAAAATATATTTCAGTGAAACATATACCTGAGTTCATATTTTATTAATCCAATTATATTTTGCATAAATGAACAATAGCGTTCTCTTCAGACAAAAGAAGTATGATTTATAGATATGAATAAACTGTAATATGGACTCAGAATATGAACTGCTCTGGTTTTGCATGTAGTTTCAGCATCCTTGGGAAGATCTAAAATATCAGTAGCAATTTTGCAGTTCTAGCGTTTATCAGAAAATACACCCCAACCCCAAAGTTTTGGGTTTGGCCCTTCTGGCCCTTTCCAGGACTACCTCCATAGCACCAACATCACAGTAACCCAGGTGTCCTAGGTTACAATGTAAAATTGTGCCCAAGNAAACTCACTTCTCCCAATCTGCTTATGATGCTCTTCCTGAGTGTTGAAACCCAGAGGCTCCTGACCTTTTTTACCACAAAGGCACATTTGCTGCCTTGTCATAAAAATTTATCTCACCAGCACTCCCACATCATGCAGAAGTTGCTTGTTAGTTAATTGAAAAAGCAGTTTCCAGCTGGCACACAGATTTCTTCTTTCCCAGGTTAAGGACTCTGCATTCCTCTTTGCTGAACTTCCTGATGTTCTTGTCAGCTCATTTCACTAACCTGTTCAGGTAATACTCCAAAATAACACCACAAATTGATTCCACAGTGCTCCACTTCTATCCTTACATAACACAAACCCACTTAACTTGAGATACTCACCATGTAGACATCTATACAGGAACTGTCAGACTAGACACTGTTCATAACCAGTAGAGAGAAGTACAAGTAAATCATCTCATTTAGAAGTATGCTTCGAAAAAAGGGCTTGTGAGTCAAGCCAAAGCTTCTGTCCTTTAGCTGCAAAGGTAGACTGGACCATCTAGCAGCAATGCTTATATCTGAGTGAGATAAATGCCCAGTTTCTTTAACCTTCAGAATCATTAATATCCTTTAGTTGTTCAGCCCTATCTACATGAAGTGCATCCCTTTGGAGCTCAGTTAATCAATGTGACACTCAACACTGCTTTTCAAAGGAAAATATTTAGGCTGATTTAGAAACTGAGTATCTTAAGTCCTGTGTTCATTTGTTCATTACTGCATTTTATGTCGACAAAGCACATAGCTATTTGCTGTGCATGTCTACACACACACACACACACACACACACACACACAAGTGCATGCATATCTACAAGCATATGCATATATGTGGTTTTCAATATTTTCACAAATGTTCTGGATGCAGAAATTGAATGTACATTAGCTAAGTTTGCAAATGATTCTTAACTAGAAGAAGCTGTGGGCTCCCTCAAAGTTAGAGAGGTTTTATAGAGAGATATAGATATATCTAGTGAGCTGGACAATCACCAACTATATGAAATTTAACAAATTAAGTGCCAAATTTGCCACCTGGGATGGGATAATCCTGGTTGCACATCCAAAATGGGGTATGAGAGGATGGAGAGGAGCCTTGCAGAAAGAGTTCTGGGAAACTGGCTTGATGGCAGGATGAATATGGTTTAGATTTAGCTAGTCCTGTGAAGAGCATGGAGTTGGACTCAATGATCTTTATCAGTACCTTCCAACAGGAGATGTTCTTTGAATCTTTTCTGCATACATACATGGATAAAAGTATGTATGCACAGAAGTTAGACAAAGATAATTCTGCATGGTCCAAAGAATATTGGATTTTAATTCCTAATAATTATGGTATGTATGGTTTTTTCCAGTAGGAGCTAGTTATGGAGCGGCCCTATTTCAACTTACAGTAAAAGGAAAATGTTGTGCAACAAAGTATGAGGCAAATAAGATAATTAAAAATTGCAGTTCTAATCTCAAAGGATTGCCAAATACAGTCTAGGGGAGTTACTATTTTGATTTCATATATCCAACAGCTTCAATCTTGGTGTCCCACATAGTTTATAGACCACTTAAATAATCAAAAAAACCCAGTCTCAAATGCAAAAAAAACAACCAACCAACAAACCAACCAACCAAAAAACAAAAATCCCCAAACCAAACAAAACCCAACCCCAAAAGCAAAATAAAACTAAACAAAGCAAAACACAACAAAAATCCAAACCAAACAACAACAAAAACCCAAACAAATCTTCAGGCTTCTGTAGAGCTGGTTTTTTCAGTTTAAGATCACAGTAGGTTTTCCTCATGGAGTCAAGAGAAGTATCTGTTCTTTAAACCTTAGTTTAGGTCATTAATTAGATTCCATAAAATGTTTCATTATCGCTCTCTCTTCATCAGGTTCTTGGAATGACAAAGCTCTCAGCCTAACATTACCATCTTAAATGTCACTTATCACAACAACAAAACAATGAGCAAACTTGACATTTAGCTTAGAGTTTAGTACTTTTGCATTCCAGGACCTGGAATATTTGATGTAGCATATGTAGAACAGGTCAAGACATTACCTCGTATTTCTTAGAACATTCAAACTTTATTTGTTGCTATAGATTGGATGGCATTAAAAAATCTGTATCGATTTGTTCAATATTTAGAAGACATTTACGATACAGTTGTCTTTGGATGATATTACTCAAATCCACTTTATACTAAAGGTATTCTTCTTATTATATGCCACTAATTCATATATCTTAATGGATTCTTTTTTCCTATTTTATCATTTACCGTGCCTATAGAGTACCAGAAATTAAATACCTCTCTTCTTGTGGATAATTAGCTGTACAAATAAATCTGCTTTTTAGAACTCAGATACTCCACCTATTCTTGAGAGTGGGGCCATTGTTATTTACACTGTTTTTTTCTGACAGAGCTTCAACATATTTTCAGGAAATTCCAAAAGTAATTAAAAGAGGATTTAATTAAAAATTGGGTCTTGAAATAGAAATAAACAAAGTGCAGACAAAATCATGAGTGAACTATTGTTCACAATGACACAGGATATATTTGTTAAAATTTCATACAATTTGCAAGGACAAGTATATGAGTCAAGAAAGATGGAAGTCAGACGTTCTATGCAAATTTCATGTCTGTGTTTTTGACAAAAATTGCCTAATATTGAACTTATTACTCAATCAAATAATCTCTTTCAAAGATTTTTTTCAGCATTACATCCATGACTCCATGCTTCATATAGCGCATTTTATTCATGTCCTGCTTCAGAAGAAGTTCCTTCTGCTTGTACATATAGTGCTACTGTGACAGTATGTATATGCTTCAGAATTTATTTTCCAACTTTGGGAATAGAGAAATTTTATCAGCCCCATTTTACAAATAAATAATTTTGAATAAATAAATAATAATAAATATGATCATTATGATAGATTAATATATGTTTTTAATTAACCTTGAGTGCCAATGTGACAAGTGTTTCAAGCTACTTAGTTATATGCAGCATTCCTATCACCCTTTATTCATTTTATTCCCCAAGCTTCCAAATTTGGATTACCTTTAATGCTTCCTCTGCATCCTCAGTACTTCTCTCCACACCTTCTAATTTTTTTTAATTAGTTTTCTCATTGATCAGTATATAAAGCCAGGTTGTGAACAGCATGAAATTACTTCTGTCTAATTTTGGCCCTTACTAGTTCGATATCTAATCAGAATCATAATTAATGAAGAGAGATACACCTCACCAGAGGGAGATTCAAACTGTCTCAAACATTTCTGTTAAAGAAATGTGAATTATGCAATTATGCTCCAGAAGTACCTTGGACCTTTAAGAGAGCCTGGGGCTTGCTTATATTACCCTTAAACGTAGTAAACAAGCTCTATCTTTACCTGGGAAAAGTTTCATTGCAAGCATTTAATAGTGTGGATGCAATCTGAACTAGTGGGAACTAGAACAGAGTATACACAGGTATATGTACATTACATATATGTATTACATATATGCATATATGTAAAATGCACATTTTCCAGACATATATTAATATGTTCAAGTTTTTCTATGTGCATTAAAAAATGTGCAGTGAATTTAAATGAACCCAGTGAAATATGTGTCACAATCATTAATATATACACGTCAAGGGTCAAAACCAGAGTATACACAGGTAAAGATAAACCCAAAAGTATCACTTAGAGAATTATTGGAAATTCTGGAAATTTCAGATTTACTACATTTTAAAAATGTTAATACTTTTATGTTTAAGTGCCCATTGCCTTCCAGGACAATTAGGTAAAATTTCATAGGCAATAATCTTGTTCTATGTCCATTTCACATTTAATGATTACAGTTTCATGAATAGGGCACTATTGATTCCAAGCAAATGAAAAACAAACCTTGCCCTTAGTTTTATCTGTTGGGGTCACTATTACAGGTCAACTAAATCTTGTAGTACTTTGATTAAAAGTCAGTATTTTAGGAGGAAAATTTGTTTGCTTGTCTTCTAGCATAGCTTAATGAAGAAAACCTATTCTATCATACATTTTAGGACATAAATATGCAACTTATAATGAAGAACTGTATGTTTGCAAGTTTTATTAACAAAATGTTTTCCCATTTCATACAATTTTCTTTAAAAATGCAAAACACATGCCAAAATAATTAACATATTATACTTCTTGTCATAATAAACCAATTATTTTTAAAATATAATTCCATTGAGTGCTTCTTACTTTTTGTGTTGTATATAAGAATAAAGTGCATGAGCTCTAAAAACATAATTGAGATAAAATATCTCCAGTTTCTCTTCCTAATTGGATAGAGAAATATGTCAACATGGAAAAAAAAAGTGTGAGACTACATGACCACAACATTTAAAATGTTAGCTTAAACATTTAAAATGTATGCAACCTCAGAGGAAAATACAGCTGAATTTCCAAGACACCAAGAATTTCCAAGAACCAAAAAGGGTGATAAAGGAAGGACTAATAATGATAATCAGGAAATACATTAGAAATTACAAGATATAAATAGCAGTCTACTCTTCTATAATAAAAAAAGTTTCATGGCAAAGTTCTTTGCTTTTAATGTGCTTTAAACATAAGGATAGACTTTGAAAGAAAGTAAAAAAGAAAAATAATTAGATAGGTAAATGTGCTATTTCTGACAGCTTTTGTCATCACAACAGGTTTCTTTTTTAATCAGAATTTCCTGTGTTTAGATACTTTGATTCTGACAGCATTAACAATACTTGTTTTATTAAGTACTTATGAAAGGAAGTGCCAAAATGTAGTAATTAGTTTGAGTACTTTTATACATCTACATTGTTTTGTTTTGTACATTGTTATTACTTTGGCATAACAATATTCTAGTTCTATAAAAGATTGTCTCTATATTATTGTTTTTGTCTTCATTAAAGCTTAATTAATGAGAAATTAATTTCCTTTCCATTTTACTTAGGTTGCTGCTCACAGCCTTCCAAAAATGAACATATCTTCTAATAGTGTCATGCTCTTCTGCGTCAGGAGTTATGGCTTAACCAAACACCTGTAAATCAAACTTCTCCTAAATCAGTTTAGGAACTGAATCTGACTATTATATAAATTTGCACTATTTAACACAGATGTAATGAAATTTTGGATTCTAGTTGTGGCCCAGCATTTAAACTGTGCTAGAATCCAAGCTTTAGGCTTTGGTTCTCAGAGTTTTATGTAGGGGATTGTGGCAATTCAAGGTGCCATGTAAGTCACCTGACATACTGACATAGCTTTTCTTATTTAGGTTTTGTTATTGTTTTTAAAGTGAGAATAATTAGTTTAATAATTCAGCGACCTTTGTAATTTTGGAAAGCAAATATTTGCCAGATCCTAGGTTTGTCCACTTGTGTTCTACTATTCCTCTTTTTCACTGAACTGAAATATGTAATATGTGCCAAAGAGAAAATAAAAAATCTGTTTACTTGTTTTCCTCCATAGTATTAAAACATCAAAAATATGAAACACATATTCAGGAAAAAAATTAACCATTATTCCTCTTGGAAAACTTAATGACTATTTTATAACTCTATATTTTAACAAGTCATATTGAAATCACATAAAAGTAAAATGAGTGTCTAGTCTGTGCAAGAATAGATTGTCATGACAATAATAATAATATAACTTCATTACATATTTACAATTCATACAGCTATGGGATTTGAACAAGAGTATGTTTTTGCAGTCAGAATAAGGAATATTTTCAGCTATTTTTGTACAAATGTTCTCAGAATGCAATCAAAATATGGTCTAGGGTCATTCAAATGCTTTTGAGATATTATGAAACAGTAGTTTAGCACATTACTTCCTGTTCTTACCTGGCATTTCTTCATCATAAATTCCTGTTTATACACACATTTCTCTGTTCTAGTTACTCCTTTTGCTGAGCACAAATCTCATCTGAAGATCTGAAGAGGCTGTGCCTCTACTCAGTTTATTTTTTTAAAGTGGAGAATTTTTTGCTATTCTGGAACAGAAGGTTCAGCTCCTCCTAAAGCCAGGCAGACTGACTCTGCAGTGAAGCACCTGCCCATGTGCCACGGGGGAGAGCATCCACCCTGGGCACACCACTCCTTACAGCAGGGATCACCAGGCACTGACACCTCAGTGTGTCTGTGCTTGATAAAAACCAAACCCTCTCACTCAGTGTTATGAAGTTAAATATAACACCAAAGAGAAAGCAATTTTAAGGTATAAATAATTGAGTCTTTTATATTACTTAGATAATTTTTATCATTGCACCGCTATTAATTATGATGAAAGAAATTTAATTCCATATCAAGCCTACCAATATATTTCAGGGCACTACATCTTTATGAAAAAAAAAAATCTTCATCAATGTGATCTCTCTATAAGGGGCTGTTCTTTGAGGTTTCTCTTGCTTTCAATTTCTCAAGAGTATTTCTCAATACTCTTTTGCAACTGGTTTGGCAAGTAGAAAAATGTAATAAGAATATGAAAGTAGTTTAAAAATTGTTGGGAAGTTTTTTCTCTTGCCTTTGATAAAATTTGCAGGTGAGGGGGGAAGGGTGGTTGGGGGGCACTTTTTTGGTTTTGTTTTTTTCATTGTTGTTTTATGCTTGGATGTTTGGGAGTTTTTGTTCGGCTTTTTTTTCTCTAACCTTATTCCTGAAATTGTTGGAGTTATTGCTTGCTCAGGCTGCTTATGACATCAAAAATGTGGACAAAGAGTTCAAGATTTTTTTTTTTTCCCCTACAATAATGAGTACCTGTTTGTTTTTCCTGGTCTCCTGGAATAGTACTTTCCCTCTTAGAGAGGGCAAATGTATTGTTTTGAAGTGTATGAAGCATGCAGCAGTTTTATAACTGTGTGTTCTCCATCCTGGGAATGGAGATATCTTGAGAAACCATTAGGAAGTGCTGAGCATTTTCCTTGTGCCTGTTGCAGACCTGCTGGTGTCTGGCTGCTCAGCAGGTCTGCACTGGTGCTTACCCAGCTGGCTAAAGCCCTCAGGAGCAGAGAAGCTCACTGGAGTAATGACTTTGTGTGAGTCGTATATATTAACAGAATCACTGAATTGTTTTTCTGCGAAAATCAATGCAACAATGGAGAAATCTATTGCCTCATTATTGCATACAATGTATAATTAATTATTGGCCTAATACTGCGTACAAAATACAATTTTCCATGAGCATATGCACAAATGTATTGATTGCTATAAGAAACAGGAGTGTTCATGCACTTCCCTCTTCAGCTAAGGTGCTTCTCTTATCTAAAAACCTAAGCATTGGCCATTGACAAGTTGGTGCAAGCAACAGAAATGGCCTTAAATAATTGAGGATACAGCTAAAAAAAAGTGCTAATGACACTTGAATTAACAAAAAATACTGAGTTCAGGGAAATGTGGATTTTTTTATGCAGATAAAATTGAGATCTTTGCATCCTTGCCTTTCCTTTGATCATAGAAGATGTGCAAAAACAAACTGTATCAACCTCAGAAAGGGGCACAGAGCAGGAACCAGAAAAATTACAGACAGTCTGACTTCAAAGATGGTCTACATGACAGGGTCTGGAGTCCAACAAGTGTGTCCAGTGAGAGTCCAAGACCTTGCAGAAAGTTTGTGTGGAAAATTCATGCTGTCTAAGAAAAGGAAAAGTGTGTCCAGCATGGGAAGTTCTCAGAGAGAGACCTACATTTTCAATAAAAATTAAGTCCTTTTTATATCACAGAGAAATAAGAGGGTTTAGGGCATCAGCACTTTGAAAAGCCAATAGATACTCTTCATGCCTATTTTTCACTTGTAAAAGTCCAGGGATGGATGAAGTCTTATTTTCTTTTAGTGATTTTTGTTTTTCTAGACTGTTTCCAATTTTTCAGATGATAAGTTGCCATTCCATTTATGTGTATCTCAGGATGTATGTGGTTTCTAGGTACCCAACCATACTTCAAAAGTGCCAGCTGCATTTTTCAGGGATGTTTCTGGTTCCCAGCTCCTGTTTCCAGGCTCACAGCTCCCTGGCTGGCAGGCAGTTTCTCTATAAGTATTTTCAGCAGACATTTTCTTCTGTTCAAAATTTTTTCCCCTTCAAAACAGATCATTTTTATGGCTGCTCACATCACTGGGTAGAGCTGAATCTGGTAGAAATTATGTCTGTATGCCTGTCTGCTTCTGCTCTTGCTTGTGGATCAGAGAATACCCACACATAAGACAGGACAGGAGCCCTAGCACAAGGCTCAGTCCAGACAGACCAGTGGCTTGTTTATACAAAACCAGCCTTTTTTATTCCCTTTCAAACCATGTTGGTTCTTCCCACATAAACTTTAACCCTTCTCTTTTTTTTTTGCCCTTGTCTCCACACAGTAAAAATACCCAGAACTGATATCGTTTAAGACCTTTACCTGTATCATATATGTTCCTTAAATGTTTTCACTGGTGTGATTACTGAGTCACTGATGGTCTTTCAAAGATGATCAATGCCTTCCTTTTTCTGTCTGTAACCTTTGGCCATTTTGCACAACTGTCCTTTAGCTTTCTCTGGGATCCATTCATCCCTCATGGAGACACTGGTAACTTTTTTCAGCTTCTTGCTGTGCTATGTACTGTGTAGCAGTTTTTCTCACATCAAGTCAAGAAACGTCTCAGGAGAGTTTCAGTTAGTTAAACTTCAGGCCGAAATCTAGTCATTTGCCTTCGCATGTCGGTCAACACTGGTATTCAAAGTAAGGTGGTACAAAACCCACTGTACATAAAATATAATAATTCACAATAATCCAGTAATTTTCCATAAAATTCACTGGTTTACATAAAATGAGTACTGTGTTACCTTTTTGCCTGACCATAGTTTCCAAGTTTTAATTTTCTGTGGTAGAAATATTGAAAGATTTTACAGATAATTTAAGGGAAAAATTTACTAACAACTTAAGTGTACTTCGTAGTTCAAAAATCAGTGTAGCATAAAATCAGCTAGATTTTTTTTTCAATTTGAGACATATAAGAAAGGCTATATTTGGATCCAGACCAAGAGTCTATATAACTCAATGTCCTGAACCTCACAATGATTGTGAGCAGGTGCTTACAGAAGACTATTAACAGAAGAGGTATTTATGATTCTTTTCATATTTCCATCAGTTTTGGGCTCTGAGAATTTCCTAACCCTGGTATGTTTTTTCTATTTTAGTAGTCTTCAAAAATTTACTCTTTCAGTCACTGTTGTTCCCCCTCTGAACCCTTACTGTGGAGAGCATAATGAATGATACGACATGACAATTCAGATTGAACTTGTCTAAAGGTTTATACGAGTAAAAGTTTTCAACAAAGAAGGAGATGATTCCCAGCCACCCTCACTCACTCCATACGTGCAATGCAGATACTCTGACAGCCTTGCCTAAGCAACAAACCTGTACAACAAATCCCTGCAAAGTGCACCCTCTGACCTGGCAGGTGCCATGTGGGACTGTGCATTGTGATTCCTCCTGGGTCCTCCTTGCAGAAAGACACAGCTATTGTCTAGACCATGGAGGTCAGACATGCAGGGCCTGCATCTCTCAAGGCTGGACTCTCCTGGTGTCAGTCATCTCTCACAGTGCACTGGTGCCATACTCTGAAGAGGGAGGTATATGAAAGGTGCATTTTCCCTTTGGGACGGCTTCCCCATATGACTAGGCCAATGACAATTCCTGTCACAACAGCTGGCACTCTGCTCAGACTGTCACTCCATATTCTGCCACTGTGGCAGAAGCATAGTATTTTTTTTGCTTCAGGAACTTCCATTCCACCGTCACCTTATTAGCAGGGAAATTTAAATCAATGAACTTTATACCTAATGCTTTATGCATGGTAACTTAGGTGCTTTCAGAAAGAAAAATCCAAGGGAACATCGAGGTCAGACCAGAAATGTCTTTTGCCAAGAACTTCCATGCATTTGCTACCCTTTTCATTCTTTCCTGTTTTGAACCTAGGGGCCCTTTTAATAGTCCCTAGTTCTTGTGTATGCCTTTGTGCTTTCTTCAAGGTCCAGCATATATCCTTCCCCAGACCAATATCACTTCTAGAGTGAAGAGTACTAGGACATTGATTTTTTTTTTTTTCCTACATGGTAGCCATGAGACTTTTTTTTTCCTGCTCTTCATTTTACATTTCTTCCTCTCAGGATATTAGAGACAGAAATTAGTTAATTCTTCAAAATATCTGTAAACTGTAGATTCTACTTCTTTTTAAATCCTGAAAAATCTCATTCATTGTTGGATAAATCTTATTTTACACTGGACCTGAAAAGACGACTTGATCGGTTAAATGTAGTTTTAAAGACACTGAACCAGAACTATCTCATTTACCATCTGATATACAGACCATTAATTCCTGTTTCTGAGTAGCTTTCCTTTATGTGGGTAATGAATACATGGAGGGCTTCAACCATCTGCAGTTTTTCCCAGACAAATATGCTGAGATAACAGGTAGTTCCAGAAATATTGATTTTGACCATTTTTACTTTTTATACAAATTGACAGAGATGCAAGATATGGCATACTTGCAAAAAGTTATGATTGAAAGACAATTATTTCATACATGAATTATTGTCTTAGATATAATTTCACAACATTCCATTAGATCTGCTGTGGTCATTTTCAGAAAGAGGAGGCTGACTTTTGGCTAACTTATTGACACCTTTACTTTTTAATTGATTACATGAAACAAGGAGCAAAGGAGAATGGAATTGTACTGGATTTTTCTGAGATGTCCCAGCACTCACTGCACATCTTTTTTCTTGAATATATTGCCTATTAATTCTTGAATCCATACCATGACTTCATCTCCTTTGATGCAGTAACACATGCTGGAGATTCCTTGGAATATGAAAAAAGTATTTTGAATATCACTTGGAAACAGAAAAGTGCTTAGATTTCTATTTCTTTAAGAAAATTGAAGCTCCTAGGAGTTTCACCCATAAATGGCTTAGAGAAGTGTCCTGGTTTAGGAAAAACCCTGAAATAGGGTCCCTCTGGGAAGCAAACCTAAAAGACCCCTTTCCAATTGGTCCAGGAAAAACAACTTCCTCAGAGGAAAGCAGAAAAAAAAAATTATTTAACAAATAAAGTACGCACAAGCATAGAGAATGGATGATATGAAACAATAAGATCTCTCGTTGCTCTGAAGTGAGGTGGCAAATTCAGAAAGTCCTTGTTGTGGGTAGCTCAGCTTGCTCAGTCTCTTATCAGTTCCTGCAGTGCTGGAAAACGCCATCCTGGGCCCTAGGGGGTGCAGGTGTGAGATCCAGATGTCTCTCTGGGTTTTTCAGGACAGGCCTCAGACAAGCACAGTCCAGGAGCAGGAATGCAGAGGAGGGAATGCTGTTTTCAAAACAAACTCCGNGACAGGTCTCAGATGAGCACAGTCCAGGAGCATGAATACAGAGGAGGCAATGCTGTTTTCAAAACAAAGTCCGCATGTCTTCTTTCTCCCCCTTCACTCTCGGAACTGGTCTCACAGCAGGCATTGGCTCTCCTCAATATCCAGCTTCAAGAGTCTCTACTCATGCTCCACAAGGTTGCTCCTCCATGACCATTCTCCCCTTACCAGCTATCCCTCTTTTATCTTGCTCATCCTTATTGGATACAGCTGTTACTCATCAGGGGCAAGGCTGCGTTGGGTAATTAACACAGCTGTTACTTATCAGGGGTTACTTAGTCTTAAAGGTACAGAATTTAACATACAGCATAAACAAAACAGACAACTGGGGATACAAGCATCAAAAAGTCACCCCAGGACAAGAAGAAAAGATTCCAATGTGTAAGTCAGAAAATATTGAGTTAAAGGTAGTACACATTAACAGTAGAGATTTATAAATTCCACAGGCCTGTTATAAACCTCAACTAATACTCTGAAATCACCCAACAGAAAAAAAATCACTTTAAAATTGGCTTAATTAGATTTCACTGGCTCCAGAGGACTACTTTTTTTTTTTTGTTTGTTTGATTTTTATATATTTGTCTTTTCTCAGGCTAATGGTTTTTGGGGTTAGAAGAAAATCTAATATTTATTGCTTTATTGTTATTATTATCATCCCTTTCAATTTTGAAAAATCCACTTTTAGTACTATGTATCATAGATTTGAAGTAGAATTTTGCCCATTAATAATATCAAATGAACTTTAAAAAGTTCAATAACAAATGAGGAGTTTTTCTAGGATGAAAGTAACAATTTTACTGATATGATGTACAGTAATGAAGAACATCTGCATGCAACCATTTCCAGCTTTCTTCATGATTCAATAAACTCTGGTTTTATATGCACACAAATTATTTCTCAACTTTGACATCAAGTAAATGTTATTTGCACTAACTTGAAAATTGTTGTTCTATTCATAATTTCTTTGTCGTTTGTTGCGCAATTTGTGTCTAAAGATCAGTGTCTCCACTGTCTGTAGACAACTGGTTGAAGCAAAAATGTGAGCAGTGGAGCACAAATTCATATTCACATTCATTACTTCAAAACTTGATTTCTGTCATTTAATGGACAAAATGACCAAAGTTTCTCAGAAACCCTATTGGTAAAACATACAGCCATTTTCCTCCTCAATAAAATTAACTTACCTGAATATGCTGTACTAGCTCTTTTTATCTTTCATAGGTTCATCTTTTCAACTTTATTTTTCAGGAAAAAATTTAAACTTTCAGATTTTAGGCATCTTTTACTTCAAAATATACATTGAAGATAAAAACATTTCAATGTTTATATAATTGCTAGTTTTAGGGCTTCACACCCTGAGACAATCAGTGTTACAATACTTCAGGTTATGTGTATTAAATACAATTTTTTTTTAAATAACCTGTTTTCATTTGAAAATTGTGTTTTCTAATTTTTTTTTCCTTAGGAAATGATGTTGTTTCAAAATTACTTTTTATACTTTCCTGCAAAAGTTATCTGCCAAGAATTTGTTGTTTCTGACTGATTCATTTTTTAATTTTTTTTTTCCTGCAAACCCAGTATGATATTTCAACCTCATTTTGCTACAGTCGTATATCAGAGGACTTGCTAATTTGTCAGCAAAGGTGACAAGTTTATTTCTGAAGGAAAATTTGCTTTGACATTAATAACAGCAAAAAAGAGAATATTATTTGTCAGAAAAAGATTTTAGAATATATCTTATTACCTCAAGAAGATCCATCAAGTAGGGACAGAAACAGATTGTCTGTGTATCTCAAATAGTAAGTTATACTTCTCCCAATGAAAAATCGTAAGATTAAATATAATCTTATTAATAGTAAAAAAAACCCCAAAAACAGAAACAAAACAACATTTTTTAATCTTCCTCAGCTTGAGCAACACCTCATTTAATTCCAAAGTAATTTAAGAACTCTCTGCTGGCAGGAAAAAGGAGCTATTAAATTCCGGAGAAGAAAAATAAAGGTTAATAAGTGAAAAGAAAAAAGTTTCACTTTGCTTTACAATACCTCTCATGGCTCAAACTCTAGTGAAGGAAATTAGAAGCTTTCAAAGGCTTTTCTAATACACTGATTTTTTTTTTTTTTCCCCAGAGTTTATTTGAAGGAAAAAGTAATATTCACAGTATACTGATTACCAGAAGCCGTACTTATTTTGCTGAATGCTCATAGCAAGTATGCCATATGTCATATTTTTTCTACTTTGCTGTTTTCAGAACTTAAATGCTTCTCCAGCATATTCTTTAAAAAAGTTTTAAAATGTCTGATTACTGAAGACAAGCCCAAAGTGAACAGCAAACATTTTTTTTATCTCCAAGAGTATTTGTCATCTATACACTATGAAGCAAGCTAGACAATTTTCCCTGGCAGTCTGACTGACAATGAGCTTTGCAGAGTTTTGTAAAAGCTATCAGAGAGTATTTCCAACAGATTATATATAGTGAAAGGAGTTTTATTGAGAAGACCAGGTAGAAGGCTTTTACTAGAAATGTACAACAGTGAAAGATAATGCCAAATAATTGTACTTTTCACAAATTTTAGGCAACCGCTGAATGGTGGCCTGCCTTTCCATTCTTG
This sequence comes from Hippolais icterina, assembly GCA_013400075.1. Lineage (NCBI taxonomy): Eukaryota > Metazoa > Chordata > Aves > Passeriformes > Sylviidae > Hippolais > Hippolais icterina. The sequence continues at coordinate 16,201 of VWYN01017317.1, forward strand.
TATCAGTACAGAGCAAGATGACTTAAGAAAAGGTCATATTTTCTTTAAAAGCATATGCTTTGAGATCTAGCTTTCTTATCACTGACTAACAAGTTCTGTGTGATGTGGCCTATAGTGACTTTACTATTAAGAATTTTTTGTTCTTTTCTACAAGAAACATATGATCACATTTGTTACAGAAAACTTTTCTTGATGCAAGTAAGTCATAGTTTTTATCACTTGAATTCTTGGATAACCCAGAGATGGGATGAGATTCAAATTCAGACACTTAAACCAGGTTCTTCATAAGATAGATATAAAATAAAAATTAGGTTTTAGACTAGTTAGACTCACATTAAAACCAACAGATATCGATCACAAACTGGTCAATACAGTGATATTTAGTGAGCTTCTCAGGATACAAAAAGATTTTTGTTTGTTAATATCTGAACAGATGGTCAATTATGTCTCTTCTGGCCCTTAGCTTCCACTCTATTAGCATACAAGTTCTACAAAAGCGTAAGATTCATGTGTATGTCTTGGATATATCAGAAAATACCAGATTTCTTTGTTGATGCCCAAGTCTCCAGTCAAACCCTAAATCATTGAAGAAAACCCAAACCAAAATCAAGACCACAGAGCTTCAGCTGCATTTACAGCTGAATTAAATGTCCATGCAGTCCTCGTTCAAGTTCACTGAAAACAATTTACGTGAACTGATGGTAAATTCAAAGCATTACAGGCATTAATATTGAGGTGAATTTCACTGAGATTTTGATATCCTGAATACAGAAATCTGTATTTGAAATTAGTTATCCCTTTATACAAAATGTAAAATAACAGGTGTGTTTAGGAAAATACTGCACAGGCCTCTCTAAATAAGTAAAAAGTATTTGTTTTTTTTTTGTCAGAATTGAATATGAACAGAGTTCAGAAAACTTGAGATTTTATACTTATTAGGCAAGATTAATACATAATGCAAAATCTGTACAGATCTGAGGGTTTATATTTAGGCTGTTGATTTAATATAATTTTTATGATTCATGCTCACATAATTGAGAATCATACCGTTCTAAAATTTTAAATACATCGACAGGGAAGCAACAGGTGCAGAAATGTGTGTGGCAGTTTATAGGCACTGTTTAGGGACCTAAATATTCTGGGAATTAGGGTTGTCAAAGAACATCACTGTGCCCAGTGCTGCAAATATGTGAGGATAGCTCCAGGAGGTACCCAGCTTCCAGCAAGTTACGGAAGTGTCTAAGAAGTTCTGTCACTTACTCCTGATGAAATGCTTCTTTGAGCTTTTGTTCCCCCCAAACAAAGGAGGGATAGTGCTCTGTCAGCAGGTGCTGCAGAGAGGCGGGTGTTACTGCCAGTCAACAAAAGCAGTGATTTTCAGAGAACAGTGCCTAAGGCTTCTTGCTGAGATTGGAGAAGTGGTGTCCTTGCTTGCAAGTGTGTGCTGGGGGAAAATCGACATTGCCAAGTAGCCGCTGGAGGAGCTCAGTGGACGGCACAACACTGAAGATATTGTGAAGAAGGTTGTCTGAATCTTCCTTACAGTACTGCAGCTACAATAGCCTAAATGCTCAGCTGTACTGAAGAAGGCACAGGCAGAGTCTGTGTTCTCTGAACTGGGAAATGGAGACTCCCACAATGGAAAAGTCTGGGAGCTTTTCATTACTGTCACAAGGAAAAAGTCCACCTAAATTAATTCTAGTAGGAGAATCTATAAAACAGTATATATGGAACTAAAGAAGAGTCTCAGTGTCCTGTTAGCATGAAGGACTGGAAGCTGTGCTCAAGGATGCACCCAAGCAGGCTGGATCTGAACTGTATAGCAGCTAGAGGAAAGTGACTGAGTGATGTCAGTGGGAGACTCCGGGGAAGGGAGGCTGCCATCTGCTGACCTAAGCTATTTTCTTGTAAGATTGAAAGCTCAGATCTGGAATGCTGTGAACAGACTGGTAAGGCTCTGTCTCCTCCACGTAAGCATCAACTTTACTGTCAAGGGAGGCCTGCTGAACAGCAAGTGTGAGCATGAGGCACTGAGGCTGAGGATAAAGGACATGAGGACCAAAGTGGTTGAGGGGAAGGGCTTGAAGAGCAGAGAGGAAGAGTGGGAAGTTTCTGCAGGTCAACAACAAGCTGCACACTTTGTAGTAATAACTAGGTTTTGTTTTTATGACCAAGGCACCCTTCTTGATGATCAAGAGAGCAGAGTTAAGAAGAGGTAGGATTGAACTAACCAAGTGGGAATAAAACTTTTGTCAATAGGCTGGCTAGACTGCTCAGAACAGCTTTAAATTAGGAGTGATGAGAGTGAGACCTGTCAATCTGCTATCATATAAGAAAGTGGTGGAACATTTGGGAAAGCAAAGCACACTTAGCTCTTTTGTATTTTTCTTCTGTCCCCATTCTTGTCCCATTGAGATTATGCCTACATTCCTTTTGGCTATTTTACAGCTTAGTCTGTTTCTCAGTTGAAATTGGACAAGTTGATAAATCTTACAAGATAGAAAATTAATTATGGTCAATGCTAACTAAATCTACTATTGTGTTGTGTAACAAGAAGTGTGTTTGAGTCTGGCTTTCTACAGTGTTCTTAGTCACTGACTGCTTTGTCAATAGTTTACTATGTTTATATATCCCTAAATCACTCATCTTCCTTCCCCAGTTTATATAATAATTTGGCTATAAAACAAAAGCCAACATTTTCTTTTCTCCTTTTCCTGAAACTTTTCTCATTGAAAGACCTAATACTTTGTTGTTGTTTTTTCCCTCGTATTCTGTATTGGAGACAGAATCCATAACAAAGAAGTTTGAGTCCAGAGGCTTGGCTTACCAAATTTTGAACTGCAACATGGCAACAGAGAAACTTTCACAGGATCCAGTAATTTGCTTCCCAAAGACTATGGCACGGTCAAGAGGAGAGGTTTGATTTCTTTTTTTTCCTGGAATTGTAAATTGGAAATTTCTGGTTAAATCTCATTTATTCTGTGCTAAACATAAAATAACACAGAAATGTAACATATATAGAGAAATAACACAAGGACCAAAAAAACCCCCATGAAAACCAAGGTAAAACTTCACCTAATAAACTTCTGTCCTATGACATTTCTCATTTCCTCTTGTAATCATGATGAAGTGCACTTTTAGTTATCATGGCTTAATTACAGAATAGGTGTTAATTTTCCAGTTAGAAGCAAATATTTAATTGCATCAGTCACTTATTTTTGCTAAAGAACTTTCTCAAGTTTTGCACTATAAAACTTAGTGCTAACATACAGTCTAGGGATAGAAATTCACTCTTTTTTTTTTTTTTTTCCTTAACTCTTGCTTTTACAAGAAACCAGAAATATTGGCACATAAATCTCCACATGCTCTCCAATCATACGGCATCTACAGAGTTTGGTAAAAATCTCATGTATCTAGTTATTAGGATTCTGAGCATAATGTGAGGGCACATGTTAACGAACACAAGAAATCTCCTTAAGACTGAAAAATGCCTTGGTTTTAGAACATTCTTCAACAAGAGCCTGCAAACTCTCACCATCACCTGCAGGTCCCAGTCATTCAGAAGAACAGCTATGGGAAGCCAGGCTTCACTTGGTGCCTGTGTACATACTGTGTGCTGTTAATTGTAGATATAGTTCTGGTAACTTCTCTGAAACAAAACTGATTTATTTTTACCTTCCTGCAAAGCTCATATTGATTTCTGGATGCTTGCATTCATATCAGAATATACTTTTCTTTTATTGGTAACCTTCTAATTTACTATTTAACACCATATCTAAATTATTTCTTTGTCTTTTTCCTAACCAAATAACACCCCTTCTGGTCACATGTAAATCTCCAGGAGAACTCTGTTGTCACTGCTGAATTTTTAACAAAGTATTTGTCTCCTTTTCTGTATTAGTATATTTTCACTTTCATAACCTAACTCTCAAAACCTAGCCTTCAGAAAAAATAAATATAATTATGAGAATTAACATTGTGTACTCAGAAGCATTTTGATTATTAAAGTAGCAATAACATCTCAAAAATATTCCTGCTGCTAAAAGCTTTAGATAGCAATGGTTTGTGCAATTCTGTTACCAAACTTGTCATTCTAATGTCCACCTCAGAATTTGAAAATGTCTCATTTTATTTTCATAGTCTTGAGTTTAAGTCTTACAGATCTGAAGTGGGTGGCAGGTACCTGCTATATATAATACATTTTATTTACTTTTAATAAGATTTTGGCAAGGACTGGGAGGCAGATCTCATTCCAGCTTGCTCTTCTGTCAGCTATTTGAAAGAAAAAAAGCATAATCTAATTTGTCATGTTTTTCATATCAGATTTATTTATATGTATTAGACTCTCACCTCCATGAAGCTTCTTTCACCCCTGCGGTGTTGTAGATAATAGCTCTGTATGGAACAATTTCAACATTTGGCCAATATGTTTTTAGCAATAAAAAAGACCTATAGTTCATCATTATGGGTACTACTTTAATTGCACAATGTGAGCTATTCATCCTCAGTGCTGTATCCTGTTTAGTCATATTGCAACTATTGCTTTACATTTTTATTTCTTAGAGATTTTGAAGAATTGTGTCAGCAGTTTGAAGACTGAATAAAGTAAAGTAAATAATGAGTTTAATTGCTGAAGGAAACTCAGCTTCCTCCATACTAAGGGTGGAACTCATCCACCTAACAATAAACATCTGGTGTGCTTTAATATTCTCTAAGTTGTGCTATTTAACTATGTACTGCTCTTCTAGATGAACACATGTCTCTGTAGGTCCTTCATCATAATTGACAGCCTTTGTAGCTGTCTCTCACACTTTATAGCAGCTTGATGAAGCAGTGACAATGTTTGGAGAACTTGACTGTAGCTCAAGGTGTACACTATTTGACAGGTATGCTGGATATTTTATTTGGTATGCACCGCTCATATTTACAATCTGTGTTAGTAGGAAATTAGAATAATAATTAGATAAAATGCCATTTGTTATTGTCCAGCACTAGAAGAACAGATATTAAAAGAAGAAAAATGAATAGCAAGAATAAAAAAATGGCCAATATCCTAAAGCAGGTTTGTGGTATGTGCTGGTTTAACTCTCTCAAGGAAACATTTCCAGATAAATTTGCCTTTATTATGCATAGCAGCTTCTTTCTCTATGAACAGAATAAAAAAAACCCTCAGAAGTTCTTAGGGTACATTTCTGTAAAAAATTTGAATTGAAGAATTAGGTTTTTGAGAAAAATTTGGTAGAACATTCCCTCCCAAGAAGTCTGAGATAGAACCAGTTAATCCTCTCCTACACAGAGAATATCTGGAATTTTGTGAAAAGTACCTGTAGTCCCTGCCAAAGGATGAAATCAAGACTCTAAGGGCCAGAGGATCTCTGTGTTAATTTTCAAGTCTTTACGGTTATTTAAGTCTGTGAGTGTGTGTGAGATGAATGACTAAAGCATTGCTGTGACCCGCCAAAACACAATGCTCTTAAATCCTATTTGTATGTAATTTAAACATATAGTTGTTTTATAAGAAAATCATTTGACCCTTAAATATTTTTTAAATTGGCATGCAAGTATCAGAAACATAGACCAGATGTTCTAAACAGATGAGAGTAGCAGTTGACTCAGAACCTGTTATTACTCTAATGGCTTGATAATTACTGTTTTGGATGGAGGTTTAACTCTTATTTGGAATTTTTATTTACCCACCAAACACAATTGTCACAATTAAAAACAAAGAGTTATACTTAAACCAAAATTCTTAATTAGATCACCTTGGAAATTTTTTCTTTTCTATGTAACTTCAATGACATGAGTTATAAAGACTCTAAACTGATTTTATTTGTGCAACAAAGTGAAGCTTCAAATGCTTTTTAATTTCTTTTTTCTCTAGGACCTCAAGCTCAGAGTTCCACCATTATCACTGTAAATGTTTTAAATTGCAGTGTGAGGATTAATCAAAGACATACTTTATCAACATACAGCTTACCCTTTTGGGTTTCAGTTTCTTCATTTATTTTAATGCAGTAATTTTATTTTTACCAGTAATTTCATAAACTTTATCCTAAATTTATTGCTGCTTTCTGTGTCAGTGATGACATTATTTGCTGGTTTAGTTGAAAGCTGTCAGGATTTCATTTAAGCAGCACTAGATGATTGACCATCATGTTGAAAGTGACTTTGGTATAAGAAAGTCATATTGTAGTGTACAGAAATAGCCTACCAAGTTTAAAGTATCTGTACCTAACCTCTCTTTATATTTCCTGGTATATTGAGCTATACTATCTTGTAGTTTATTTATTCTAAAGGAAAGTCAGGTAAATCAATGGAACAGATCACAAAACATTCAATGATTATGTGTTTACAGGAATACAAGTAATGGAATTTACCAACTCAGAATGCTTGTGAGGATTTTTTTTTTTCCTCATGTTGCTTCATTTTTTGAGGGCCTCATTCATTTTGCTGGTTGTTCTGTTAATTCCTCTATGGATATCTGAGTTATGGGATTTTTCAACTGGGAACTTGAAGGCACAATATTGGCTTTTGTGATGGGTTTCCTAATACAGCCGTGTCTATGATAAAAGAGTGCAAGTTTTCTATCCTTGAAATACTACAGTGATTCTTAAAAGTTTAAAATACTACATAATTTATGAAGGCTTCATAATGAATTGTTTGGCAGATGTGAAAGATAGGTTATGTAACCACTTTATTCTAAGCAGAAAATAAAGGCAAAAATTTAGAAGGAGGAAAAAAGAAAGAAGAACAGACATTTGCTAAAATCCTTTTCAAACTTCTGAAGAGTATTTCATGCTGTTATGTGCCAGCATAATTTGTTCTCTTCTGGGGCAGATTTTTTGTCTTTACTTTTGTCTTAAATTGGAACAATAATGACAGGATAGGTATTTACTTTTCTTGGTCTTATAGAATAGGAAAGTGATAGGCAAAGGAAAATGACAGAGATAATACTGTACTTTGCACATCACTATCAGCCAGATGAATGAACCGAGATTACAGGGTAATATCCTGCTTTGAATCAGTGAGATACTCTATCATTATTGTTACCTTCTTTGACGTTGTTCAACCTCAGTGAAGATGACTGCAAAAATAGTTCAAATAATGTATTAATCAAATGTGTTGTAAAAATGCATGAAATGCAATGAATGTAATGGCAAAATAGTATGTTAAAGGTTCTTTTAAGTTTGTAGCTTGAACTTATTTATTTTGTCTTCTTTTTTCTGACTGTAAAAATGCCCACTTTTACACTTGTTTTTTCCAGAAAAATAATTTCTATTTCACAGTGCAACAAGATACTTAACTAAAAATCATTAACTACTATTTTAACATGAATAGACCAAACTATTATGAAGAAAAAATACTCAAGTGTTCCAGTATAATTGTTAATCTCATCAAATGATATTTCCATACTGTAGTACTTATAGCAAAATTACCATTAAGTATTTAATTTTGTAATGTAACTTCTCCTGATTGAAATCATTCCTTGAGGTCTTCAGTTTGTAATAACGAACAAAAAATATTTCATAAACAACTTTTATTTATCTTAGTGAAATTCTAACTCCCCATCTCTCTCATTTTTTGCAAAAGAATACTGTCAGAACTATCCAAATTAATTTTAATGTCTGTATGTATAGTTATACTTTCTTCTGATTATTCCAGAAAACATTGTAGTGAAACACCGAAATGAGTTTCCAAGAGAGGCTGTGTTATTTCTCTTCTTGGACATATTCAGAGCTCAGCTGGATAAGGCCAGACCTGATTTAGTTTTGACCTGTTTTTTTAGTAACAGGTTGGACCTGTTGAAAACCCTCAGAGGTTCCTTCCAGTCTCCATGATTCTGATTCTTTAAAAAACATTGATATTACTGTTACAGTTTATTGCTACTGGTGATATTTTATAATTAAATACCAATACTGACAACAATTTACTATTCACTGATACTGTTACGAATACTTTCTGGTTTAATAAGAATGCAGAAGAATTATGAGGAAGAAATTAAAAAATATGATCAACAAATAAGAAACGTAAAGCTCAAAGTCAAGCTCTCCACAGGTCTAACCATTCCTTTCAGCTGACATTCCTCTAATATCACACTATACTTTCATTTTTTTGTTTCTTATATTATTTTGTGACTGCATTAAGAAATGAGTGAAATTTTTGAAAGTCTATAACTGCAGTAACAGTGTACATGAATTTCTAATCTGTCTGCTGGGTCACCCTACAGAAATACCCAGAGGTTGGGATTTTTCCAGCAGTTTGTTATATGATTACATTTGATGTTGCAGTCATGGAACTTGAGGTTATAAGCACAAAAGTCTCTTATCATCACTCTTTCAGAATGAGGAGATAATCCTCAGGAACACTCTTACTGTCCTTCATATGAAATGCATGTCATTGTAGTAGACATGTAAAGCCTATTGATATGATACTAAGCTAACAACCTGTTTAGAGCTTACCTGCATTGATATGAAAGACTGAAAGAAGACAGACTGGGTTTTTCTCTTGTTAGCAGAGTCTTGTCATTATGGAAAATTTCAGGAAAAAAATTAGTATTTGAGATCATAAAGAAATCACAGAATAAACTGAGTCAGAAGGGACCCACAAGGATCATCTAGTCCAATCATTCACTTAGAAATATTTCTAAGATGTATTTCCTCTCTAAGGAAGTATTATAGAAGGTTTCAGAAGCTCTTGTATCAAATTCTGTTCATTTTGAAATTGTAATTTCCTGACTTAGACTTTTCACTGAGAAGAAGACTGCCTGCTTTGGAGTAAATTTATTTCTGTCCATCCTAATCTAGCCACTTCATTTATATGAAAAAAAAAAAAAAAAAAAGTATGCAGTCTCTGTACTTTACTGATATTATGGATTTAACTTACTAATAAAGATATGGATATTAGGTATGAGAACAAAAGTTAAGTTAATGTTTTCCTCTATACTTGCAGATAGTTTTTCCAAGCTCTCTCTTTCTTCTCAATAAATAGAAATCTCCTTTAAATGCAGCAGCCACTTATATAATTCATGGTTTTCATTCCACGTTTTGAAATTTTTTGATTGTGTTACTGGAGAATTAAAACTGCATTTGACATAGTATGTGACATTTAATATATCTAAGGCAGACTTGGCAATGACAAAAAATACATACACAATATGCATTCTAAACAGTGTATTCAGTCAGTAAAGATATGACATAATCATAACTGCATTTCCTATTTTGTTCTGAAAATTGACATTTTCTTATTGGCTTAGACAAAATATCATTTACCTGGACTCTGTAGATGCACTTAGAAGAAACTATGCATTATTTTTTAATGTATAACATCTGGTATGGTAATATGTGTAAAGAGGCTTCCGTAAAATATTACCTTTATTAACATTGTGTCCATAGACATTCCTTGGTATTATTTTTGTTATTAAAATTAGGTCTGTGATATATTAAACTTGGGAAAGCTTAGTTATCATGCAAACATTTGAAAATCTATTGATTTTAATACCTTCAAATGTTTCATTGCTCCCCATTGGTTTTAGTTATCTGTTATCAAATCTGGTAGATGCAATCCTGACTAAATCTTACATTATTTTATTTTTATTTTCCCTGGCTCTTGGTAGGGAGAGGAGAGGTGAGGAGACATGAGGCAAGGAGAGGAAAAATTCATGTGATAATTTAATTTTTTAGGTTTGAAGAGAATTTTAGCTAATAATTCATCTAATATTTAACTGTACAGCATTCATGAAAAAACAATGCAGGAGGTAATAACGGGGTGAATTATTTCTCACATGTATTTTCAGTAAGGACTTCTCACTGAACATTGTAATTATATTAATTGCCTTTTTTTTAAAGGCAGCTGAGTGAAACAGTAGTAATCATAAAAAAATAACTGAATAAAGATGTTCTTACTGGAGTGTACCAAGATTACACAGTAAACAACGGTTGTAGATTTTTCTTCTTTCCTTTTCCTTTTTTTCCTTTTCCTTTCTCTTTCTCTTTCTCTTTCTCTTTCTCTTTCTCTTTCTCTTTCTCTTTCTCTTTCTTTCTCTCTCTCTTTCTCTCTCTTTCTCTTTCTCTTTCTCTTTCTCTCTCTCTCTCTCTCTCTCTTTCTCTTTCTCTTTCTCTTTCTCTTTCTCTCCTTCTTTTTCTTTTCATTTTCCTGGGACAAAGTGCAGTCATATTCCACCACTTACAGTGTGCCAATGAATATATCGTGTACAACTGGTTAAAACATAATCAGCAGCATCAAATGATAACTGTAACATAGCAACTGCTCCACTGAATTTTACAAGTGTTTCACATAATTCAATATTGCAACTCTCCAAATAAACAACAGCAGATACTTACAAAGATATAAGAAAAATTATGAGATTATGAGATCTCCAGCCTCCAAGACAAAGGTTTCTCATAAATCTTCTTGCTTAAATGAAGGTTTATGGAGTAAATGACTGAGTGTATAGTGACTAAAGCTTATATGATACAAATACAGATGTTCTCATACCCATGGAAAATTATAAAAATTGACTGTATCCCTTTAAGATGTTGATTTTGTTAGGCAGTGATTCCTTATGTACTGTTACCCTGAAGAGCACCTTTCATGTCAGACAATTGCATGTGATCCAAATGACTGTGTATCAGAGTTTACATGAGAACACCATACCTGAGTTTCTGTTCCAGTTAGAGGGGACTAAATTTGATTGCTTACATGCATGTCAGACTTATATAGTCTAAAAACCCCAAGGTTATTTTACTGTCTGTGTGAATGCTGTTCAAGGAAACCACTAAACTGTAGCACTATGTGCCGTGTGCTGCTGTTTCTTGTACACCTCCAGGGATGGTGACTCTAGCACCTCCCTAGGCAGCCCGTTCCAATACTTAAACACCCCTTCAAGAACGAAATTCTTCTTGATGTCCAACCTGAGCCTCTTCTGCTGCAGTTTGAGGGTTCCCTCTTGTCTTGTCACTAATTTCCTGGGAGAAGAGGCAAAGGTTTTGGAATGGGAACTGGGAGATAAAAATCAGATCACATTCAGTGAACACATGTACTATTAGATGCCTATATTGAGGTAACTATAGTAAGTTGCATCATTTCATTAACTAGAAATGGAGCCTGAACATGCATCTCATGTACAGATGCATATTTACAACAAATTTAGGCATCTGTAAATAAAGATGCCTTCATCCCTCTTTGAAGACAGGATTTATTTGCCTGTTCTTAGGCATTAACAGTCATTCAAGATGTAAAAGCACATTCTAAATGAATCACTTACTGTTCTTTTTTTCTAAGACAATCTAGTGGTTTTTTGCTATGGCTTCTGAAGAAGTGTTGCTTTTTGGCCAGTGATACCTTTCTAGAATATAATATTTTCAATATGATGTCAAGGCACAGAAGGGGCCAGCAGCATCTTTGGGGTCAGAGCATGGCAGGGACCCCAAAGTCAGCAAAGTACTAGACCTGAATAACATATAGGCATAAAGAGAGGAAAGGTATGTGCAGTATAGGAAATGCTAAGAGAAAGAGGCTACATTTTGAATAAAAAGTAAGTGCTTTTTATATCATGGAAACATAAGTAGACTTAGAACAACATCAGTTTGGACAGCCAAAGGATTATGTTAATTTCTATTTTTCACCTATAGCAGACAAGAGATGATGAAGGTTTTTGTTCTTTCAAACAAAAGTTTATTTTCCCAGACTGTTTTTGTCTTTTTCCAGATGTTTTTCACTTTTTCAGATGATAGGTTGTCATTACAGTTCTATGTTTTAGCATCTATTGGTGGTTTCTCAGGATGTCTCTGGTTTCCAGTTAGTCAGCTGTCCTTCAAAGAGGCCAGCTGCCCTTTTCAAGAGTGCTTCTGGTTCTCAGACCTAGTTCTCAGGCTGGCAGATGTTTTCCCCCATTTGGTAGTTTTTTCCTTCTAACCAGGTCTTCTTTAGAGCTTTTCACATCACCAGGGTACTAAATGCTTCTAATGAAATTCCTCTATTCACATTCATTTTAATGAATATCATGTTTAAATGGGGCTGTCACAGAGTTTAAATTTTTTGCCTACAGTTGTGAGATCTAGCTATACAGAGAAAATCCACTCCTTATTCTTACAATTCGTAAAATTGTTGATTTGTTACTGAATTTAGGAGATCTTTACTTAACTTCTTAGATTATATTTGAATTTTTATCTGCTGCATTTCTAATTTCCATCGCAGTCCCATAACAAAATATTTTGTTTAAATTTATCTTTAATAATTTAAATATTTAAATATATCTTTAAATTTTTCTTTTGAATTTATCTTTAATGATGAAAGAAATCTTTAATTATCTCATTATTCTGGCCTCATCATTAGAAATTACCATGTTATAGATCTACTTTCTATGAGCTTCAGTTTGTATATTCCCATAACACTCAATGTTAAATATTTAAACCTGGTTACTGAATAAAATAGCAATCTTCCAGAGATCATCAACAAGCTTGATCTCAGAAAACAAAACTCAAATTTAATCAAATTTGCATTTAAATTAATATGTTGTCTTTTATTATTACACTCTTGAAGTTAAGGGTAAAGGTACTTTTTATTTCAGTGTTGTTGGAATTGTTCTCCAAGTGAAAACATATATAAGGAAAGCAAAACTAAAGAAATAATATTGGCAGTGGTATTTTAGCTGATGCTGGCAGAGTAATTCTATCAACAATAAGTTTATATTAGCAATTAGTAGTTAGAAGACAATAGGAGTTTCCATTATTTACTAATATGTTGCTATAAACTTTTCCATATATTCCATATTAAATGTGTGGTAGAAGAAATTCAGTTACCATCATTAATTAGATATATTTATATTTAGTGGGAATTCTAGTAAACATAAGTAGAAAAAAACTCTCTAAATTAGTAAAATTGTTAAATCTGATGTATGAAGTAAAAAAATAAAAACAAAAACTTGGAACATGAATAGGAAATAAACGTTGAAGAACTGTGTTTTGATATTTAATGTACCTCAACTTTGCAGGACAGCTACTTTAAAACTGCTTGCAGGATTTGTACCGGCGTATTGAAATATTTCTCTCAAGCATATTCAATTAATACATAGTTTATGAAAATTATAGCCCATAAAGTGGTCTTTAGTGTGCTCTTATTTTAAAACTTTTGCAAAATCTTTAAATTCAAAATCCACTTTGAATTAAAACTAAGTACTTCTGAACTATTTGAACAAGGGAAATAATGTATTTATGGTATAAACAGATAAAGCAGAGATTTGTTGCATCCATGAAGGCAGTAACCCACCAAGCAGATTACAGTGTTTGGTTGTTATGAAAACAAATATAAGCATGGTAATAAGCCATAAATGTACATGTACTCATCTCTCCCTTCTTTGTTGTCTCTGACTGGAACTATGGCTAGGAATTGTTTAAAAATCCAGATGTCTAGGGGATGTGTACACTGAATTACAGCAGTCTTGATAGAATTTTATGAAAGTGAAAATTAACCAATTAAGAACAAATTATGTTACAGGAAAGGGAACCTGAAAGCTTTTTACAAAATTGGAAAACAGGGCTGAGTGTGGTTACTGGTGAGAAAGCTAATGTTTCCCCCCATGTAAAAGCACTCAGCATCACATGGTGTGTTATGCAGGCAACACTATGCAGTCTTCTCTCTTATCTGACAGCAGGGGAGCAGTTGCACTTACAACTTATCTGGGGAGGTAGCTAGGAAAAGATTTTGCTTTTCTATACAGACGGTTCAAGATTTCACCCCTAGGCGATACCGCTATGACAAAGATATTCTTGAACCTGAATAACTGATTTGAAGTTTAAGATATTCCATAAATCATAGCAAATATTCTAGAAAACACGTTATTTCTGACTCCCCTTCAATAAAGACTGCAAGGGCAGACTTCTCATTTGTCAAGTCTTGAGTTTCTCTAAAGTGATATAGGCTTCAACTTGGCTTTCTTCCTGCTTAACACTGGCACTTAAATGCAATGAGTCACCCCAATTTTCCCAGTACTCCACTGTTTGGAAATAAAGTTAGCACTGAGAAATAAAGATTTATATCACATAATCTGATTTTAGCTTTCTAATACACAATTGCTGTGCCTTTATGCCCAGATTCACCATAGAAACTGAAACACCCAAAATGCTCTGAAGTCAAACAGAATCTGATAGATATTGTTGAGTCCAAAGTTAGTCCAACCTATCACAGAGCTGTTGGATATGATAGAGACAACTCTGGCACAAAGTGCGCTCTGTGAACGAATACAAATTTTGTGTCAGTATGGGAATACTCAATGCACTTTGGAGGGATAATTTATTCAGAATTATGCTATTGGAGTTTCTGGAACAAGAAAGAAAGATCCTTTTTTTCTCTTTTTAAAGGAAATTATTCTTTTGGGGTTGATTAACTTGTTAGATTCATCTTATAAGGATCTCTCCAAGAAGGTCTTTAAACTACCTTCCTGTATGTTCCAAGACAACACTCAAACCATCAAATTGTCCTATCATTGATTGAAAAAATATTTTTTTTTTAACCTTGAAGTGCAACACTGAAAATATTTACAAGTTCAAAATGCAAAAAATAAATAAGAAACTGAGTGCTTAAATGAGACAGAAGGTACTATAAAACTACAGTTTTGAAAGCCTTCCCTTGTCAAGCCACACAGTACTAGAATGAAAACAAATTCCTCTTTACTACATCCTCTCAGATATAGACTTTTACGTACAGAAATTACAGAAACTCTCATAGACTATTGAGGGGGACTCCCCCTACATTTTGTTGGGCTTGTCTCTGAAGGAAAATTTTAATAATGGCTATAGACACTCACTCCTCGCTTTGCAAGATCATACTCTCTTTATGCTTTTTACCTGACTTCAAGATTTCCTTTTTTTTCTTTTTATTTTTTTCCTACTTTGGATCTATCTTGTCTTGCCCTGCTTGTTTCTTCTTCATTGATCTCAATGTCTGCTACAAACATACCCAAATCGGGAGTTTCCAACATAGTTGCTAAGACATTTTTATCTGATACTATTGACGCTACTGTCTGGGTGCCTTTAATATTGCCCAGAAATTATCTAGTTCATACATGCATTACATTTTTTTTACCTTAGAGATTTTTAGAAACAGTGTTCCACTTTAGCAATGATTCCTCTACCTAGTTCTAATTAATTACAAGCATTTTCTTAATTTTTATACTGTCTGTATACCAGAGCAACAGTGTAGCATGTTTTCGAGATTCTGGTTTTGGGTTCATACAAAATTCCTACTCTTGAATTAAGTGCTTTCCTGGCTCTCTGCAGATGTCATAGCTAGTTAAGAATGCTCTATAAAAATACAAAACAAATGAGCAGTTTCTGTAGGAATTAATAGACTTAAATAATCATTTTGACTACATGAAAAATATCCTCATCAGTGTCTTGCTGTCAAGGCACCCTTTTCTTGCCATCTTTATCCCCTGGGAGAATAAAAATTCCGTAAATGCTTTCTACCTCAACCAGCACAAAGCTTGTTTCATGGGAGTTCAGATTAAGCAGGAAGGGAAAACAATTGTTTCTCTGTCCCTCCTTTTCATTTTCCAAGTTATATGCAGTCATTTAAAAATGAAGACTGTCTTTTAGATATAAGTCTCTGCAGGTTCAGGAAGGCATTACTCAAGGCCAAGTGATTTCATAAGCTGACTATTGTATCCTTGAGAAAAAGTGGGCACTATCTTATCATTAGCTGTCATTAAAAAGTTTATGTGAGAAATCCTAAAGGATTTCTAAGCTTATTTAGAGATTGAAGTACACTTTTAACAGGTTTAACTTCAGCCTTGTTTGCCACAAAGATACATTTCTGGCTCATAGTACTGGCTTTGTCAAGGGTGAGTAATTTTTCGTCACAGTAGCATGTATGGGGTTATGTTTTAGATTTATCACCAAAAACGTTCTGGTAGTACAGAGATGTTTTAGTTACGGTCACACAAACTTTGATGCTTACCCAAAGTCAATGGCTTTTTTGCTTCCAACTTCACACCCCCAGTGAAGAGGTGGGGACACACAAAAAGGGATGTTGTCAGGACAGGTGACCCAAACTGATAAAAGAGATATTCCATATCCTATGTTGTTATGTCCAGTAATAAAAGGTTGGAGGAAGAAGAAGGAAGGGGATGTTCCTGTCATTTGACTTCCCAAGTAAACATTATGCGTGCTGAAGCCCTGGTTTTTTGGATGAACACCTGATAATGGGAGGTCGTGAATGAATCCACTGCTATTTTGCTTTGTATGCATGGCTTTTGCCTTACCTATTGCACTCTCTCAACTCACAAGTTTTCTCATTTTTACCTTTCTGATTTTCTCTCCCCCTATCCCACTGTATGGGGGAGCAAGGAAGAAGTGATGTCTTGCTTATCTGCCTACTGGGGCTAACCCACAACGTCCATATTCAAGCTGATGTTCATCCAGACTCCTAGGTCCTTTCCTTCAAAGCTTCTTGGTTAATTCCCTGGCATTTTCTGTAGCAGCAATCTGTCATTCTTGAAAAGTAAATAGTTCCAGTTGCTGTTTAAAATGAAGTCTTGTACTTTTCCTTAATTAAATTCATAGGTGTGGCATACCATGACAATAACTCCTCATCTTCAGTATCTTTTTTAACTCAGATTTTGCATATACCTCCTTTTTTATTATTTTTTCTTTTTTCTTCTTTTTTTGTCGAAGCAATAATATCTTGCATTTCTTTACAGGTAACAATTAAGACTACAGTTGAACAAGAAAAAATTATTTTACATTGTATTGCTTTGTAAAGGATTTCTTTGAGAAAAAAAATAAACAGCCTCCTTCTGTACTGTTCTAAGAAAGCTGAAGAAAAGTGTTTTCTGCTTTTAAAATATTTTATGAGTTGCTATTCTACAAGACATCTTCTGCAGCCTTATTGATTCATTAAGATGTAAAGAGAAAATCCACTGCCTTGGTTCCCATTGAACATATTAATTTATTTATTCTTGCACCTTGAAGATAAAAGCAAAATATGGAATTTGGGGTAGTCCATATAGCTCTGTTAATAATATAAAATGCACTAACCTTATATTTCTATATATATTTTTTCTCATAAAAGCACCAGTAGGTTTCTGAGAAAATGTAGTTGCCATGGGAAACAAAAAAGACAGACTTATGCTATTTATTTTTGCCAGGAAGTTGCTGGTGCCTGGAGGTGCACTGCTTAGTTAAGAGCAACTCTAAGATACTATTGTTTCAAGAGCAGAATGCTGTGTTTTGATCTCATAATTCATGTAAAGATCCCACCTTTTACCAGAGGTAGCATAGTGAAAGTAATGGAATAGATTAGTAATCGACTCTAATTAGGAAATTTTCCTGTGCACCTGAAAATAATGACCAGCCTCACCCTGAGGAAGGGAAAGTAAATGACATATCTGGAAGAAAAAAACAAACAACATTATCGATCGCAAATGATGTTGAAAGAATAATAAAAGAATCTAAATCATGTCCTAAAAATAGCATAATTGTATATCTATGTATCATAATGAGCTTAAGTAAGACAATTTTTAGGAGTATCACTTAAGAAAACAAGTATTTTATATCAATTATTCTATTTGGTTTAGAAACATATCCTGGAAATAGAGGGAAAAGTGAAAAACATGCTACCATAATTGCAACCTTTGATCTTTTTAAGATGTTCTGTATGTTTCGGGGTTTTTTTGTTTCCAATGTCATTGAGCTCTGCTTTAGTCTGAATCTGTTCCTAATAAAAGAACAAAACTTCTGTGACAGCTATCAAATCATTCTGTAACACTGCAGCACTTTGTTCCTCTTTTGTTAGCAGAAGCAAAACTCCAGTGGAAATTTTGCAGTTACAGTGTAATTTGTTCTCAGTATTTTCTTTGTCATCGGCTTTAGCCTCTTCAGTGCTTCCCATCCTCTCTATGGATAGAAAGTCAGATGGGGAAATGAAAATTAGGGCACATTGAAATAAAGAAATAGTTTGCTGGGTGCAGTTTTCATTATTGTGAAACAGCTTGCTGCAACTCTGTCTTATTAGGAATGCAAGCCTATCTGTCAAGAGTATTGAAATGATTTGTGCAAAGTTGGTGCCTTGAAAGACTGAAATAACAGACTGTCAATTTTGTGTAAGGTAGAATTTCAAATAGTGCCTTAGATGAAAAAAGGGTTATGAAGGCTAGTATCAAAGTGAAGCTGACACTTTATTTTTTCCTCTTACATTACTTTCTAATGTACTTTCAAATCAAGGAATGAGAAAATTGTATAAATGGTTCCATCAAGTAAGTGAACTCAGTCCTCATTGTTAAAAATTGGTTTGCATAAAACCACTGAAGTTTCCCAATTTTCTTTAGAAAACAATTTCCAAATAAGAGAAATTTACCTAATGAAATGTAACAGATGAACACTGAAAAATCAAAGAAATAAATAATTTTGCAGACTGTTTACAGAAACCTCTTCATAGAATCTCACCTTTCTTTTGTCCTTTTGTTCTTCTGTCTTTTGTCTTTTTGTTTGTTTAATAAAAAGATTATCATTAATATCTGTCTCATCTGACTGATATTTGATAAATCTTCTTCAAAGCAGTTGTTAAAAGTGTACAAAATAATGTTAAGACCTTTCATAAGTAAAAAATATGAAAAATCTTTATTTCTGAAATCTAAGGCTAGACTGACAACTTGCACTTTAATTTAAATATAGCCAGAATATGGCTACCCCAATCTCTGCCCAATACATTATTGTGGTTGTAACCTAGGGTTTACCGTTGCTTAAATTTGGATTCAGCTTTGCTTTGGTGAGATTTTCATTTATTTCTTGGAATAAACATTGAAGACCAAGTTACAGGCACAGTCAAACTATACTGAGGTGATTGTGCATTAGAAGACTAGTTGAGTTAAATTAGAAATGTGAGTGGAAAACAAAGTACTGGAATCCTTTATTAAGAATAACCTTACGCCTTGTACCAAATCTCAAGGGAATTTTCTGTTTGCAATTGCCTTTCAGCACAATCGGAACTTAATCTGCAACAACAACAAAAAAATGACCCAGGGCAAATACTTGAGCTTAAAATCAGAATCCAAACAAGCTGGAGTTCAGCTGCACTTCTCCCAGCCCTTTCTTGCCCTGCTGCTTTCCAGCAGCCAGATCCAAGGTCACCATCTTGTACCCTGCCAGCACGGGACAGGAGGATGCACTCGGGTCCCTGATGAAAAGTCTCCAGCTTTGTCTCATCCGAAACCAAAGGAAGGAGATCCTGCCTGATTTCATATATCTAAGACAGTAGTTGCAATATCATATATAAACAAATGCATTAATAGATAAAAAGGGACCTCTTACTGCTCTTTTGCCTACCTCTCTGGTTAAATAAATTTTGTTGCTTGGTGGTCTGAAGTGAGATAAATTATTCTTTGTACTTCACCGGTCAGAAACAATTCTGTAAATGACTAAACAATTTTAAAGAGAGGAAAAAAAAAAAGCTTAGTATTTTTACATATTCTAAAGCCCTGTTCAAAACTTTTCTTTATTGTAAAATATGGATATATTACAGATGAGATGCATATAAAACACAGCATAATACACTTTATATAAAATGAGATACAGAAGAAGGTTCCAGAATACATGCAAAAATATGAAGGAGAAACAGTTAGGGAAGAAGGCTGAGGTCTACATAATACTGTTCAATTCAAGAAATACATCATATATAGAAATATCACTCAAATCTTTACTAAATACCTCACATTTTCTCAGAAATATATGGGGTAGAATGAATGACAAAAAGAAAAGAAAAAGGTCAGTTATAAAAATAAGTAAAAGCCACATTATATATTACATATCAAATATAAACTGAAGGGATGTAAAATACCACCTGCAAAACACCAGGAAAAATCTAAAAATAGCAGCACATCTGCCTAAAATTATTTTAACATTTTTGAAAATGTGTCCTCAAAGTATTTTAATGAAAAATTAATTGAAGATGTGATAATTTCTCTTTAAGGGTTTTACTGTAAGAGTAGGAGAAGGGAAAGAGAACTTCCCAATTCTTTGCATTTTTTTCTTTTCTTTTTTTTTTCCCATGGTAGAAACATTACCACAAAATTCCTTCTTGCAAACACACTCCAATTCTCATAATCTCTATGGAGCTCTGAGTGAACAATTAACCACCACAAGAACTAGCAAAATTTTGGAAACCTATAGAAATCTTAGCTACAAAATGCTGTCTGCTGAAATTTTCTGCTGAGTTTTGCAACTGATCAGATAATTTAATTGGCTGAATATCAACCCAGGGCTGTAATACCTGGAAACCAATTCTGCCTCAGAAAATATTTGTGTAAAGTAAAATAAAGTAAAAAAGCTGGGGAAGTATTCCAGGACATATGATGCTGTTGGCTTCTGTCAGAGAAAGAGATAAAACTAGAAGTAGCTTTGGATAAAGCAGCAGGTTAACCTTCTGTTCTTTGGAGTTAAGTTTTTTTTTGTTGTTGTTGTTGTTGTTGTTGTTTTTCTTCCCCCAGAGAATATTTTTTCTTAAAAATCCATTCTTCTTCAAAATCCATTCTCTGTTTTAATTATGAATCAGTAGTCAGTGCTAAATTGTAATCTACCTCTTGTTTGGTCCTTCCCCAGAAGCTGTTGTGATTGAAGCCACAGCTCTAAACCCCACTGAGCCCCTGCCTATGGCTTACCTCTCTGGTGAGATGGAGAAGAGAATTGAGAGAGTAAAAGTAGAAAAATTGTCAGCTGAGAAAAAGAATTTTAATAGCAAAAGCAAAAGCTGTCTACACAGGCAAGGCAAACAATGAATTAATTCACCACTTCCCATGAATAGGCAAGACATCCCTAGGAAAGCAGGGCTCCAACATGTGAAATAGTTGTTTGGGAAAACTAACATTATTATTCCAAACATCCTCTCCCTACCTCCTTCTTCCCCTCAGCTTTGTAGAAGTCATTGCTGACCATAACACCGTATGGTCTGAGATATCCCTTTGGTCACTTGGAGTCAGCTGTCCTGGCTGTGTCTCCCCCCATCCTCTTGTCCTGCCCCATCCTCCTTAGTATTGCCAGCAGAGGAGTGGTCTTTGAAGCATCTGGAATGGCTGTTGTCAGGTGCCAGAGTACTAAATGCCACTATGCTAAGCTAAGGTCATTTTGATTTGTCACTCTTAAATGTAGATTTGGAGGCTAGAAAGAGAAATTTCTTCTATAATTGTGGATACCTCAGGTCATCTTGGCCTTTTATAGATCCACAGTAAAATAAAGTAAGAAAAAGGCATGTGTTGATCTTCTCATGCCAGCTTACAGGACTGCAGAAGGGCTGTGGTGACAGAAACAATACCAGAAACCAGAGTAAAGCCCCCCTCATGTTCTTTCTGCCAAACAGGCATTCAGAAATGTACTGAACATTAGACAGCAAACCACAAAACTTGAAATATTCAAGGTGTCTCCCTTCCACCTTAGATAAAAATTTTCTGTGACCAAAAATGCAGTTAATTTTTATAGGTTTCCTTTCTGGTTGAAGAATATTAGCTCTACCTGTAAACTTTGTCTCGTCTTGACAATGATCTTCAAACTTTCTACATCTACGTCTGCAGCATTATTCCTTTCATAAGAAAAGCTTTAGGCTGATTTAGCATGATACTTTAAAAAGCACATTATATTGTAATCAGAGAAAAATCTTAATGAAGAAAAATATTTCCAACTACAAATATAGAAATAAAAATTAATAACAAATCCTCCACTGTTATTGTTGTATTAACTGAATTAGAAAAGCCAGAAAACTGTCTATCTTGAGATTAGATTTTCTGGCGTTTATGCTACAGTTATATTTAAACATTTCCTCTGTATTTTTTAAACAAGAAATTTGAACTGGGATCCTCACATGATCAAATTGAGACCAATTTTAAATCAGGAAAAAAATAATGAAGGCTTTAGTGATATATGGATTATAGTATAACTCATAATTAATGGTTTTATACACAAACCCAAAATATTCACTTGGCTTGCAGCATTTGGTCTTAGACTTTACTACAATCACAAAATTATAAAGTAACATAAAATTAAATAATAATTTATAAAAGACTTGATAATATAGTAGAGCTACACGAGAATAAAAATACAAAATCATTAATTTATAGTGCATTGGAAATTGTAATTTATTATATACTGAGTATTTTACACTTATCCTACTTACTGAAACCATTTCTATGAATTATGATCATTTATGCGTCTAGATCCTGGCACAATATTTACAGTTTTTTGATTGAGAAAAAAAGAAACAAATACTAGTAAGTCAAAATAGGAAAACATGGTGTGTTTTTAAGGTATTATCAGCAAAAGACAAGTTGCCTTTAAAAATATATGAATATTTTAAAAACCTGGAGATGGCCTCTGAAATTGCAGTATCTTTTGAAGATCTCAAAGTCATTATCCATCTCTAAAGTACAATTGTGCAGCTGCAGTAATGAAGCAATTTGTGTTTCTAAATGAATAAAAATAATATAAACTACATTTTAAAGACTAAACCAGATTCTGATATAAATAGATTCAATTAGCTTTAATTAAACTTCACCACCACCGAGAGAGAATTACTATGTTACACTTGAATACTTATACTTAACCAGATGCAAATGCTGAGATTAAATGGACTCAAGTATAATACAGTATAATAAAGTTGAGTAAAAAAGTGAAGAACAAAAAGAAAAAAAAGTAAAAACCACCCCAAAGCAAAGCAGTGTTTTCTCCTTGAAATCTAGAAAACATTTAGTGATCAAGTTATTAAGAGTACAAAACATATTGGTTCAGTCTACAGATATTTATATTAAAAAAAAAAAAAAAAAAAAAAAGGAAGGGAAAAAAGGTTTT
>VWYN01017317.1:39065-53024 GCA_013400075.1 Hippolais icterina
AAAAAGGAAGGGAAAAAAGGTTATTTCTCTAACAACATGCAGGCACTGCATGGAAAATATTACTTAAACAAATTGTAGATATGATGGAGTTTTTTCTCCTCATTTATTCAACGAGAAAGCTGAATTGAGATTTATAATCAAAGATATCAACCTTCATGTTTCAGGCTTTCTTTTGATGGATATTTTTATACCTCAATACATTCTTCCCAATCTGCTTCTCTGTACAACATTTGCCAACATCCATTTCTTTTTCTAATTTTTTTTTTTTCAGAAGTTTAACCTTCTGCAACAGTTATTTTGACAAAGACTTTTGAACTGCCAGTAATTAAAGTTGGGACAGCAAACTCTTAATTGTTTTGGACACATTTTCAGACTAGACAATGTACTTAAATATGAACTTGGAATACAGGCAGTATATTGTTTTTTCCTGTTCCTCCTCCCCCATATTCCAAGCAAAAATACTTTCATAGCTCTCACAGATCTTTCCCTGCATTATCTATGTTGCAAAGCCAGAATCAAGAAGTTTATATGTGGTATTTATAAAGGTTTGTTAGTATGTAAACATTTGTGATGACAGAAATAGATTGTAAGCCTAATGTCATATACAGAATAAATATGTAAATAAGAAAAAAGTGAAAATAAATGAATAATATTGGTGATACTTTTTGCCCTTGTCAGCTCTCAAATTTCTCCCTGTACTGAGAAACATGATAAAATATCAATGTGTGCAGTCATGAAAATCAACATTCACAAAGTAATTCAAAAATCTTTAGTCAATGAATCTAGGTCTAAAAAATTTGCTGTCCCATAATAATTGACAATAACATGTTTCTATATTAAAAACAAAAACAAACAAATAAACAAAACACCATAAAACCCCAATAAAATTTCAGATCATCTTCAGCACAGCCTTAAAACTCTGAGAGTATCAACCTGTTCCCTGAACTCTTTTCCTGCTTCAGAATGGATCCTTCTAGCATAACTGGGAAACAATAGAGAGAAATGTTATTAAAATATGGAAGTCAATGATTCTTGGAAGAGTTTCTGTTTATCAGTATTAAAGCACTGCTAATCCAAAAGACAAATGTTCTCAGTGTGTGTTAGCCAGATAAGGATTTTGTATAATTAGTGCTCTTAGGATTAACACAGGAGGCCTAGAGGTATGCTATGCACATATGCAGATGTGCCCAAGCTTCCTAAGCAAGCAAACAGAAATCAGCCTGAATCTATAAAGAGAGAAAGAGAGAGAGAAGGCAGTAAAATGAAAGAAAAGAAGAAGATTTAACTTACTGTAATTAAGGCAATTTAAAACAGCTTTTGATTTTGTAATTAACAATATGTAACTTTACAGGTTAAAAACCCAAGGTATTTTTTTTTGGAGTTTGGTTTTTTTTTTGTTTTTGTTTGTTTTGTTTTGGTTTTTTTTGTTTGGGTTTTTTTTTTTTTTTTTTTTGGTCAATGGATATTCCCATTACATCTGGTATACAAAAAGTTCTTTGTACATCTAGCATTATTCATCTTAATAGTTAGAACTTATACCCATTCTTCACATTCATCCCTGGTTCTTAACAGCTGCAGAAGCAGGAAGAGTTCAAGGTAAGTCAGTAATAATTAGATCCAATTTTATTGGCGTGATTATACTAGACACAAATTGCTATATTTTTCTTCATTAAGTATGATAAAATATTTATGTCTTTTCAGGATAGCTTTGTAGGTTGCCTGAAACATGTTCAGCATGACTCATTTACAATTACTTTTAATTTTATCATTTTCTTAATTACCTTAATTCTTTGAAAAATCAAGCGAATGTGTTAAAAGCAAGACTTCTATGACCTTTTTGTGGTTTTGTTTGTTTGGGTTTTTTGTTGCTTGGTTGATTGGTTGGGTTTGGTTTTTGGTTTTTTTTTGGTTTTTTTTTTTTGAGGTGTTGTGTTGTTTGATTTAGTCATTTGGGTTTTATTTTTGTTGGTGGTGGTGGTGGTCGGTTGATTGATTGTTCTTTTTTATTTCAACAGAAGAAGGGCTTACCTTTAACTTTCTGAGCTCTTAGAAGATATTTTTGGGGATACTCCAAATTTTTTGTACATTTATGAGATAAATAAAACCATTTTGTCCAGTTTGTTCTATTTTGACTAAGAAAACTGAAGTTAGAACTTTATTTCCTTTAATTCAAGGACTATAAATTTTTAAAATATATGTGATCCATTGTTAATATTTACATGTATATTTGCCTTTCAGTGGATTAATAGAGCTAATTTTTTAAAATTGCATTTTAAATTTTTAAAATTCTGCTCTTTGGAAATAGTTCTTTTATATACATTTTTATTCCAGTGCCTATATATTTGAAGGTTAATTTTGCACCTATTTAATAGTAAAAGTTTCAGAATTTATTTTATTTATTTTTTAATGAGAAAACACATATTCATAAAATATTTAAGTAAGACAATAGGATGCAGCCTGCAAGCAACTATTTATTCCCAACATTTATCTGAAACCATCTGGTTAAGCAAGTAAAGCTATTTCCTCTATTCTGCTTTATTTTCTCATGAAAAAAAAAAAATCATCTCATTTTCTCTAAAGCTTTGGAGTTCTGATTACAGGTTAATTATTTAATTATTTATATTTCACCTTTCTGAAATTCAAGAAGCTTCACTTTTGGAATTGTCTTTGTTACACATTAGTACAGTTTTTGACATGAACATTAGTGCTCGAGCTGCAGACAGAGCTTTTTAATAAAGTTCCTTTAGCAGCAGTGTTGCACAGACTGTCTGCTGCTGCCATGGGGACAGCTGTGGCACTGAAGTACAAGAGGTAGCTCAAAGTTCTCAGTGGTTTTAACACCTTTCCCCACAGCACACAGCAAATTCCTCATTTGTTGTGACATCCTGACATCCGGCTATGCCGGGACAGTCGTGTTCCCACACATCTATCCTCGTGGGCAGCTTCCAAGGCAAGGGCATTTATTTTGGCTGATCCTTCTCCTAAGGGTGGGTGTCCACAGCTCTAACTGTGGTGCAAAGCAAAGCTGATTTCGCCAGAAGTCCAAGAACAAAGACATGGTCCTAGAACATTGTCCTGTGTAACTCTAGTGTCCTGGCTACATTCATACTCACTGCCAACATCTCTGAGACCCTGGTGGTTTTCTCTCAGGCTGGCTTTGTTATGTCAGATTATGATACTGCTCTCCTTATTTGAAATCTACATGGAAAGAGGCATAAAATTATTTTGATGATTTTGTCCAGACTGTTGGGCCTTCCTTTCAGCCTTCTTCCATCTACTTTTTCTCTCTCCCCTTTTTCTCTCCCATCTGTCTTATAAACAGCTCTAATTTGAATATGTTAATGTCTAAACTGATAGGATTTTCCAATTGGAAAATATAGAAACTATGTAAGACATTATTATTACTTCTTTTAAATTATAAATAATGGAATATCCTGTTTTAAGAGAGCATCCTCAATGAATTTCTGTACTTCTATGCAGACCATTAGAAAGAACTAAAATTCAAACTTCTTTCCTCTTTTTTTTTGTTTTGTTTTGTTTTGTTTTTTGTTTTGTTTTGTTTTTGTTTTTGTTTTTGTTTTGGAGTTTTTTGTTACCTTTACTTCAGGGGAGTTACTTAACAGTCTTTGAAGGAGGGTGTACGAGTCTGTTTGTACATAAGAAATGCAAGTATCAAAGACATCTGAGGAAATGAAATCTGTTTTGTGTCGACATTCAATCCTGCTCAGTGTTATGCGCACTTATGATTTTCTGCTACAGTTATATCTGCCACTGGCTCTACCATAACAATTTTTAAATTAAACAGAGAGGAAATAAGTATTTGTGGTGACTTACCTTTAAGTATAATTTCCCTAATACTGCATCCACTATTGATTAAAACTTATATCAATGAATTTATAGATATTGTTTATGTTCAGACTAAAACTGGCTTTTTTGAAAAGAGAAAAGATATTATGGAAGATATTGCTGATCTTATTTCATTTTTCCCTGTAAAATCTAATAGATGGTTCAGAAGGTCCAAGAGAGAGCAATGATCAGCATTGCACTATTGACATATGGGTTCCTTATATATCATTTGATGATCCAGTTTAGTCTTCTTCTAATTATTTTCTCTTGCAGAATAGAAAGGAAAGGACTAGAATATCTTTTTTTAGTCCCTAAATGGATTTATGATGGGGAAAAAAATCAGGAAAAGCTGAAGAATCTCTCTACACAATTTATTAATCATGGCTGGGGTTACAAGACTGTCTCTCTATCAAGTTGCCATTTCCATTTTCTAACTTACATGCTATGCTGTCAGCAGCATTTGAGACTCTCATTTCTCTGTTGCCTTTCGATCTCAACATTTAGTTGAAATCTTAAATAGGTAACACAGGCCTCACAGTATATGTTTTATTAAACAAATTCTGCCTCTATTCAAATGCAAATACAATAAAAAATAAGCTCATCCCTTCTGAGAATAACCAATTTCTGCACTGCAAAGATGCCTTAACAATGAAGTTGTTTAAGAAGTGCTAGCAGCTCTCTAAAGGGACTGATTTAAGCATGAAATGACAAAAGGACTGAAGAGCTATAAAAGAGAAAAAGATAAGCCATTTATTTTCTTCAAACTGTTTTACTAGTTCACTGAAGTGAGTGATGAAGAAAAAAAGAAAACACCCAGCATCTTGAAGAAAGATAAAAGTGGTCAAAGGGAAGATCCAGAAAGCTTGCCATCTTGGTGAAGAGATTTCTAAACTAGGAAGAAAAGGGAATAGAAGCCACAGTCAAGTGTGGAAATGGTGGACACACATAGAAAAACAAAAATCCATGGCAACAGGAACAAAAGAGACTCAGAAATAGAGAGGAATAATGCCTTTGTAAAGCATACCTACGAAAATGTGCCCAGCCTTGGAAACAAGTGGGAGGAATCAGAATGCCACGTTGCTTTACAACTGTAATGTTATTGGGTGAATTAAAACTTGATGGAAATGAAGTGATGTAGTGATCAAATAAAGGTTGTTAGGAATGACAGGCAGGGAAGCTGGTGGAGAGGGATTTGTTGTCAGTGTGAAGGAACATCTTGTCTGTAGGAAGTTCCCATATGGGATGGGACAAGAGACTGACTGAAGATCCGAATGTCAGGATCAGGGAGGAGGACATTTTTCAGCAGGAGTGTGTTACGGAATACCCAAATGAGATCATAAAGTGAACAGTGGCTGAGCATTTAAACATGAACTATAGATAATGTTTTGCTTTGTGTTATACCAACCACACATATCATTAGTACTCAAAGCTTTGTCCACAAATAGAAAATTAATTAAGAAAAACACAAGTAATTAATAAAAGCAAACCTTTCCATCTTCTGATTAAAGATACCTGTGTCAAATAAGGATATTGTTCTAGGTGGTTTGGAATCCCTACCTGTCTCTTTATTTATAGAGCCAATAGTTTCAAGTATCTCTGGGGTGGTCTCATTACTGTATTGATTAGTTCTATCTCCCATGAAATAATTTAAGGCTTATGATATGCATATTAATTAGGATTTTTCTTAAAGCCTATGCCACCAGAATGTATTAGATTGCAGAGTATTTTCTTCCAAAACTTGAGGAAATAACTAGAGAAGAATAGTCAAGATTACATTAAAAATTGAAAATGCTAACTTCTTTCAAGTAGTATTGAAATCTCCTTTCACCAAAATGTTGCCTCTAATAAAAGCAATTTAATCATATTAGTGATTAGGTAATGTTACACGAAAAATATAAAATATTTATATATAAAAATGAATAGTTTTCGTGTTGTATCTTTTATGCAAAGCCAGACAGTGACAGAGAGTATAAATTCTTTGCTGTAATTATAAAGCTAGTGAAGTTACTGGACAGAAGATCACAATCCCATTATAGCTGTAGGTAATGGCAATACATTTTCCATGCTTCAGAAAGATATGAAAAAATCAGAAAGCAATAAAAATACTTGAGTGATTTCTACTCTGTACTTACTAGATACTAACACTACCAGATTATTTACCAAAATTAGAAGATTAAGAAGGTTGAGAGAGCACATAGACACCTGTTACTGTGTGTAGTTTTGTGCTTTAATACCCCATGATTTGTTCTTCTCCCCAGCCCCCTCCCCAGGGTGTTGGTTTAGCCTGGATTGTTTCCACCCATTGGTGGAAACAACAACCTGTTTTCCCTGATGCCTACCCCTATTCCTGAATGTTCTCTGTCAATTCTCCCTGGTACCAGCTCCTGCCTCAACTGCCCCTTAGGCAATTCCCTATTCCTCGAGGCTTCATTGGTCTGTTTATATAAACTACTTCACATTAGCCTACCCATTGCGTTGTGTTATATAAACTCCACCTTGTTTCCCCCCCTTGGTCTTCTCCCTGTTGGCCCCTTGACCCTAAACTCCACCCTGATTCTGTCCCTTAAAACCCACTGTGATGCCTTTGTCCCTGTCTTCACCTCTGCTCTGCATTTGAATTATGTGATGTGATAATAAAGGAATCTCAGACTGCAAGTGAATCCCACTTCGCTCCTTGTTACACTGACCCAGCAGTGACTGCTTAGGGACTCTCAGGACCCCAGGGATTGTGCTGCTCCCCCACCAAATGCCTTATCACCAGGCACAAAATGACAGACACCAAAGCATGAGGTTTTAAACAAAGATAGAGGATGAGAGCTGACTACACTTCACCACAACACACCCTACAAGGACAGAAGTTCAGCACCATAATTCACAAAGAAAGGGTTTCCCACAGGTTGCCTAGTTCAACATATGTTTAAAACAGATATAATCATGTCAGGCTGCCCATGCCTGTGTCCAAATGAGTCTTGAAAACTTCCGAGTGTGGAGATTTCACAATCTCTCTGGGAAACCTCTTCTACTACTGTTAGACCACCTCAAACTACTTTCCTAAAAGCTAATTGCAATTTTTCATATTCTAACTTTTGTTTATTGCCTCTTATATCACTATGATCTTCCAAGAAGATCTGTCTTCTTCTCTGTATATTCCACTGAGGAAGTTGCAAACAGGTCATAAGTATAGTCCATAAGTGGTGTCTTAGGTCAATCTGACATAAAAATCTGATACAGGAATAGGCTACTGTAATTCCACAGTTAATGTTGGCCTTATAAAGCTTAATATCACTCCTGCTAGTCTGTTTTTTTATTTAAAACCTATATGTCTATCTCAATATATGTACTAGTACGGCAGAAGCACTCTTGGGGAAGGAAGGGAGATAAGAATTGTGAGATACATTGTCAGAACACTAGTGAGGAGATAATAGTATCATCCAAGACTTCAGGTTCCCCTTAGTTTTGCAATCATTTTATTGTGTGTCAGGAAGGCATACCTCCATATAGTACAGAGAGAGGCTGTGATGCAGGAAGAGACCTCGTGCAGCTTATTCAGGTGCCTAATTTGTGCTATAACCTTAAACACCCAGGAATCAAACAAATCTAACTCATCTTGGTGGATCTATGAGACACCCAAGACTTGTAAGGAACGTCGGTACCATGGGTTGAGGTCAAAGTTCCATGCAGCCTCTTTGGTGTGTTTATGGAGGGATAAATCCTCAGTGCAGTCAGGTAAATGCTTTTGAAGATCTGGTGAGAAAACTAGATCTTAAATTGTAGAGTTTTTCCACTTCAAGGGTACTTGCTCATTGTACCTATTAAGAACTTCGACACTTCTTTTTAAGGTGATTAATGCATTAAAATTTAAGGGCAAGCTAATTGATTTAGAGAGCCTGATTCAAATTTATCCTACTTGTTACAGAATCTTAGTAAGCTAAGATTAATTCAGACCACTTTAGTGCAGTGGAAGGTTGCTCTCATCTAAAAGTAGATGTCTAATCTAAACCAATTGTGCAAATAAGAGTTTTGATCAGTGGTGACATCTTTAAAAGGCAACGCAAATTGGGTAGTAGAAATCAATTCTAGGATTAAATGACTCACACTCTGTATATGCAACTTTCTTTCCATGTTATATGGAGAAGGCACCAAGACCTTTTTGAACAGTTGGCAAGTATTACATATATTCCTTTAATGTGAAAATGTTTGTTTATTATGCTAGAGAAAACTCATTATAGAAGTTGGCCTCTCAAAGAATTTGGTAAAGAACTTATGACACTTTTGAATATGAGGAAATCTGAGGCTTTTAGAGGCAGTTTACTCTCTTTTTTTTTTTGGTCAGAAAACCTCTAATATATACATTAAAAATTACATGCAAATTTTAAGATAATCATAGACATTTTTAATAAATGAGAAAAATATGAAGTAGAAATATAGAAATTTTAAAAAATTTACATTAAATATCTTGTGTTCACAGATACCAATTTTGTGTGTTAATGAGGTACACTGAAATTTTTATAACCAAATCAAAACCATAAAGAACTGCGATTAAAAAAGCAACAAATAAACTGTACTTGAAATACTTCATATTTTTTTATTCTGAATGAAAAAATCTTTTCATTTACAGCAGTTTTTGGTCTTCTGGGTTACAGTTGTTCAAAAATATTTAATTTTTTTTCTGGATTAGTTGGGAAATCACACTATTGCTGGTTTTATGCTTGAAATAAATTATTTTGTTCTACAGTTCTTCCTGAATGTTATTATCAATAAATGCAAAGCTATGATGTTTTGCTTTGATTTGTTTATGGCTTTTCTTGTCAGTTTTACAATGTTATTTTCAAGGAAAAAACATATAAGCATTGTACCTCCACAAAGAGTTTACATGTTGAAATATCTGTGATATCTTGGGATCCAGTTTTCACCATTTTCCAGTTTACAAAGCCTATACATTGTAAGTGTGCTAAGATCCTCTCTTCAATTATTAAAGCAATGTATTCCTCGTACCAATATTTTGAAAGCACATTCTCAGGATTAAAATTCATTTTATGGTAAGATCTCATAGGTTTTAACATGGAAATCTCAGACATCCAGTGGTAGATGAGTTGGTCTATAAATTCTTCATGATTACACTCTTTTTCATGAGAGAAACATCATTAAATCATCAATTTTGTGTTTTCTTGATAGTTTATGAATTTCTGTTGGACGTTTTGTTGGACAGCTAATCATAAAGGCTTTTTATCATCTCAGCTTAATTCAACAGAAGGATATCTTGCCATTTTGGACTATCATTTTGAAGACTATCAAACTTCTGAATCTGGTTGTCTATTTCTATCCATCACCAGGTAACAATTTATCCCTATTTTTCTGTATAATAACTTTTCAAAATAAGTCCAGAGTCAAGTGTTCTGCCTTGCTGTTCTAATGGCATGCTACTCCTGTTTGCATATAGGAATACAGGAAGTATTCCATATTTTAGCATAAACTCTCAGTTTTTTCTTCCTATTTACAGTTATTGTTTTCTTGTTGCTATAAACCCCTTACTAGCTTCCTTTGTCAAACCTCTAGTTTATATATGATAATTTATCTCTGAAGAATTCTTGAAACTCAGTGGAGCCCAAAGTTCTTCTCTGACTTGATCAAGGAACTATATTAAAGCAAACATATTCTTCTAGTAACATAGAAGGAAATATAAGCATGAGAGAGTACAAGTATATTTTTTAACTGAACTAGCTTTCTGTTTCCGCTGATATCACATGATTTGGAAAGGAGGGAAGATGAGTGAAAGAAAGATTAGGAGAGGTTTTCACAACAATAAATCCCATGCCTGAAATTCTAGGTGGGCATGAAGGTAAGATAAATTTCATGTTACATTAGGGGTAGTGTTCATATCTATGTTGCACACACTTTAGGTATCTGGATGCAATACACTACATCCTAATTTAGGATTGAAACTTCCAGTAGACATGAATAGGGAGCTGCTCAGACAGAAGCATTTTGAACCAATTGAGATGCCTTTGTAAATCCAAGGCAGATGCAATACGGAAGTTGACAAACTCGTGCCCTATTTGAAAATGACAAGTTAAAGGAAATCAAAGATATCTCATATGACACCAGACACCTTGTGAACAACTAAACAGAGTTATAGAATGGATTATAATGTGAAATTAGAAATCTTGAACTAGATACAATTGTCTAATTGTAAGTCTAAAGGGTTATTTGAGTTGTCCTCAATACTCTGAGCATCCACCTGGGGGTGGCAGACATTGCACTGGACACATGGGAGACAGTTCTTTCAGGAATTGTAGTTAAAGATAAAATCAAATTACCACAGGACATCTGAGTTTATTAGTGCCATACTATACTGTTGAATTGAGTTTTGATTTCTATTTTAGATCTATTCACTCAATTAAAGATGCATATTTCTTTATTTTTTATGGTTTAACAATGGTAACATATACAGCATTTCATCACCAAACAGGACCTACAGTTTAAAATTATTTCCTTCATGTTTAAAGATGATAACAAAGAAACTTTGTGAATAATAACTTCAGGTTATTATACTTAACAGTTAAGCAAGCAAATGGTCTAGATTTTGATGAGTTTTCTAGAAATGGGAAAAATATGTATTTTTTTAAAAAATCCAGTGGATAAGGCATAGATTGTGGAATCATGTCAGCTTTCTATCATCTCTGTGGTCAATGGGGGGGATTTATGGGGACACCTTTTAAACTGTGAAAGATATACAAACAAGTCAAAGCATGTATGCAGCCTTGCTAAATGTAAGACCGAGAGTGAGGGCCTGAGTTTAAATGCACTGAGAGAGTGATGAGGAAGGACAGTGGTGAAGCATTTTCTGATGTCTTCTTCACATCAGTCTGAACTAAGGTTAGGCATCTTCGCTATTCCAAGGTGAGCATACAGAGATAAACTCTTGAACAGGAGAGACAATAACTCAAGTTCCAACAAAAGAAGAGTTGAACTAGCACAGGTGAAAATGCTGACAGATAATGAGGGCTGGATAATGATTCTGTGATTTTGATAAAATATGATCATTGCAGTCTTTAGAAAGATTATTTCAGTCAGTGAAAATTTCACTCATTATTTCAATGATACTTTCACTGAAGCTAAATCAGTGCCTAGTGAAGGAAAAAGGAGAAAAAGAAGAGAAGAGCTTGAAACTGTTCTTTTGAGTCTCTTTTTTGTTTGCCAGAATTAAGTCCCTTTTTACTAAAAGATAGAATATAATTTTCCCCTTTTGATTCATTGGTACAGATAGTTCATATATATTGTTTAAAGTAGAATTTTAGTTATTTTGGGGTAGAAAATCTCATTGTGATTCCACAGAATTGATTTAATTGGTCTCTCATAATGTCAGGTGTTTATATCATTTATGTGAAATAATAGGAGATGGAGCTTCAAAGAGTCTCTGCAGCAATGTCCAGGTTTGAAAGACAGGTATCTGCTAAGGAGGGGCAGGGCCTCCTTAGGAAATGTAGAATTCAAATCCCCACCCTCCAAATTATTATAATTTAGAGAATTAAAGGGGCTTTCAGGCAGAGGTATGGGGATAGGAATAACAGTTCTTTACTAGTATGTATAACAAGACAGAACAAACAACAACTACAGCATTAACAGTAAACAGAACCAGGGACCTTAAGGGGCTTTGTTTCAGAAGGTCTGGGGCAGTGCAATCTCTTGGGACTCTGAGAGCACCAAGCTGGAACGGTGGAAAATCCCAGGCTCGTGGATCGGTTATATCAGATACTCTGTGGTGGTAGCTGGAAGGGCAGGGATGTCCTGGCAGGGCAGGGCAGTGCAGGGGCACAGCGTAGCAGAACAGCCTCAAAGCAGTGCCAAAGAAACAGCGGCGGTGGGACAGGGCTGGCCCAGCTCCAGCAGGGCAGCAGGAGGAGAGCTCAGGATTCCTGGGCACGCGAGCAGATGATGGTAGCTTTCCTCAGGATTGGACTCGGTGGTGCCAGTGAACCTCCTCCCGCAGCAAGCAGCAGCCTGACCATCCTCTCTCCGATGCTGAGAGCAATAGAGCGAGGCTGGCCCCAGCCCCATCTTTTGCCTGCCCCAAAAACTCACATTATCTCCCCCCTCCCCGCGCAAGAGAAACTCCCCGAGACATGAGAAGTGTAGCCAGGTGCTACAATTCCTATCCTTTAGCCCCTTTTATCCTGACTGAGTATCTATAAGTATCCAGTAGTTAGTCTCCTAGCAACTCTTGGGAAAAAAATCTATAGGTAAAAAAAAACCACCAACAAAAAACCAAACCTAATCCCTAACAAGCAGGAACCCACAGATTTTTCAAGATTAACTTTTCTCTACTTACCTCATGTAAAACCTTTTTTTGTTTTCTTTTCTTAGTTTCTGAACTTAAAAATTTCTGTTTGTGAAATATAGTAGGTTTTCCTCCTACCAAAACATAGAATCTCACATCTCTTGAAGTAGACATTATTACTACTGACATATGGATCATCAAAATTTAGGCTTATATAAATTTGTTGTGTTGACCTTTTCTGGACAACATGTACCTACCAAACTGCTCCATCACTTCCCTTCCCAGATGGACAGGGGAGAGAAAATAGGGGGGTGGGAAACCACTCACAGGTTGAGATAAGGCAGCCTACAAAAGTAAAAATGCACATTTGCACATACAAAAGCAAAGAGAAAGAAAAAATAGGTTTGCTCTCTATTTCCCTTCAGCTTTCAGTAAGAGATGTTCACTTGCTCCCCAGGAAGTGGGGCTTCAGTACGTGTAGCAGTTACCCAGGAAGACAAACATTGTAAATGACAAAATTCCACCCTCTCCTTTTCATTTCCTTAGCTTTTATACCTGAGCTGACATCATATGGGATGGGAGATCCCTTTGGTTAATTTGGTTCAGCTGGACTGATTGTGTCCCCTCCCAGGATCTTGCCCACCCCTTGAGGAGGGGGGAATGTTGAGAGCCGCCCCTGATGCAATGCTGGCCCTGCTCAGCAGTACCCAAAGCACTGAGGTGCTATCAACACCTTTCCAGGTGCCAGTGCAAAGCACAGCACTGTGTGGGCTGCCATAGGAAAATGAGCTCCACTCAGCCGGACCCTACACAACCTCCACCCCTTTTTCCACACCATTTGTTTCATATTCAGATTCTACATAATTTCCATATCTTCTAGGTATTCTATTGTATTTATTCTCATTACTGAAACCCCTTCTTACTAATTCATGCAACTTAAACTGTGTCTTTAAACCATTTAAATACCTAAAATATAGATTTATACATTATCATAAATGCTACATCGTGTCCTTTCACAAACAGAAAATATTTTCCCATTTCATGGTCTTCCTCTGCCCTCCCAGATCTAATATTTGGGCTTCATCTTACCAGGCTGAATACTCAAGACAGGAGAAAACAGTACAATCAATCAGTGGGCACCGATACCATCCTGGCTCAGGTCATTGTTGCATTCTCCTTGCTCCACTCAAAATTCAGTCTTTGTCAGTTCAATGTCTTCCTGATACTTTAAATCCTGCAACATAAAACTTACAACTCAGATTATTTTCCCCCCAAGATTTAAACTCTTTGAGGCACACACTGGGTCCCCCCATTCTTCTGTATTGTCCATCAAGTACACCCTGATCCTTAAGCAAAGACAATCCCATGAATGGGTTTGCATTTTCCCATGGGAGGAGAAATCCACACAGCTACAGTAGAGCTGAATTTTAAAAATATCTAAAAACAGAAGAATAAAAATCCATATGTAGTTGAGGTTTTTGTGAAAGAATGTTTCAGATCCTTTCCCCCAAATTGTGAACTTGATGAGTTTGACACTTTCTGACAGATATGGAACATTTTGAGCTTTGAGTCTTATAGAACACTATGAAATGTTTCACCTTCTTGTCACCTTTCCATATAAACACTAGAAAAAATGTCAGTATGAGAGAGATGACAGGGTGTAATACACACAAAAAAAAGGCAAAGAAAATATGAAACTAGTGTTTCTTTTGTCATGTCCTTGTAGCAACCTCTTCCCCCTCTATATCAGGGCTTTCTACTTCACTGCTTTGTTTGCCTCCACAAAGATTTTCCCTCACCATTATCCTTGTCCAATCCCATTCTTTTTTTTTTTT
>VWYN01017317.1:53798-84540 GCA_013400075.1 Hippolais icterina
AAAAACAAAAAAAAAAA
Organism: Hippolais icterina; assembly: GCA_013400075.1. Lineage (NCBI taxonomy): Eukaryota > Metazoa > Chordata > Aves > Passeriformes > Sylviidae > Hippolais > Hippolais icterina. The sequence continues at coordinate 53,816 of VWYN01017317.1, forward strand.
ACAACTAAAACTAAATATTTAAATTAGAAGTAACTATTTTAGGATCTCTTTATAGTTGATGCAGAGAAGTATGCATCTGCAAAAATATTGTGGTTAGTCTTAACGGTCTATTTTAGAATCTTAATTTCTGTTTGACTATAAATATAACCTAAAGTGACTAGTTCTGTTATGAATTTCTAACTTATTAAAGTACAAGTTTGTGTGGAGGAATAGTTTCCTTATTTTCTAACTAGATTAATAAAAAGGCAAAAACAGTTGCAGAGTATAAAAATATAATTAGGTGCACTCTTTCCTTAATTTCCTTTAATTTCCATTAAGAACTTTGCAAAGAATGACCATATTTTTTTCCCAGTATCCATCCAATATTTATATCCCTTGTTATATTTACATTTTATTCAGTTTTTGCAACATTTAGTCTTCTCAGGACTGCCTTATCTGTGAAATACTTTTTGAGACACTCAGACACGTTCTTTTTTCTGCATTAACATATAGTCCAAGAATATTTTCTGCTTTCTGAAGCATATGGGAATATGGGCATTAAAGTACATGTCAGAATTCTGCTTGCACTTGCTCTCCCATTAAAGCTTAAAACCTGCAATTTCCACATCTTTAAAGGAAGCTACAAGCTTGGTTGAAGCATTCACAAGCAAGTTTAAAATATTCCCAACTACTTATAAGCATGACCTGAACTGAGTATTTTGACCTCAGGAGATTTTATTGAAAAAACTGTATTTGTATATAAATGAACTAATTAGAGAGTTCATGTTCAATATATCTTATATATATCATACATAAATGTACATCTATCTATAAATGTAGAAATAGTCTTTTAATTTAAAGTAAGACACATAAGTTTTAAAATGAGGACCTGATCTAAATTTTAATAATGTTCTTATTTCATATATGGATGAGTGGGAGAGGCTGTTCCTGAAGAAAAGTTATGTCTGAGATGAGACTGTTTTCTCCCAAAGAAGGCCTCTCTTTTTCAATTGGCTTTTTAAAGTATTTAACATGGTATCAGCTTGGACTTATCTCTATGATAAATAAAAACCAAACAGATGAATGAGACAGCAGCTCAGATTCCTTTAGCTGTATTTATGGTGTTAAAATAATAGGCGTAGGGCCATGGTCATCCATTATGTTTAATTGTCTGTTTGTTCTTCCACCTTTTTTCGGAGGACCCTGAGTAAGTCACTAGATAGAAAAACACAGGTTCAAGGTTCAAAAAATATAGAGTCCTAAAGATACCTCATTCTGGAGAAAACTAATTATGAGAGGGTGCAAATAAAACTATTGTGGTGTGTTTCTCCATGCTTTATGTTATGCCTGTGTGCTGCACACCTTTAAAAATTTCTCTATGTTCACTCTCTCATATATACAGCAATATGTATGTGATACACACACGAGACTAGTAGGGTGCATCAAGAAACTTAGAAGACAGGTTTTATATAGAGTGAACTTACTCATTTTGCTTTGCAGGAACTAACATTTGGTCTGTGGGTTAGGAAGAATTTCCTGAAACTGCTAATTTAGCACTGGAAAAGTTTTAATGCTTAACTTTGGTTTTGATGATATTCTGCTACATGGTCTGTTGTCCTCCTTTGCATACTTTGGGATGGATGGGTTAACATCTTCTACATCAAAAACCAAAATCTATTATTTGAACATTAGCAAAGATGAAGAAAACATACCAGCTCTGTGAGTATAATCATGTGATTGTGAACTTATAACTATGGGCAATAATTATCAATCAAGAATTGGGAAGAGAATTACATTTTGAGCCATATGCCGTACATTTTTTCTCAAGCAAGACATCTAAGGGAATGAAGTAGAATTAATCATATTAAAGTGCCTTTATGTTTCTGTTCCTGAAGGTATGCAAATATTCCACTAAGGAGGATTAAATTTTAAATTAATTTGGGAATTTTGCTTGCCTTTTAGTGGGAATTAGAAAGAGCTTCTGTACTCCATTTTAGTGAATTATTCCCTTACTTTTAGGGTTATCTTTTACTGGCAATTGAGGATTCAGACACTTGCTGAAAGCTAACCAAGTGTTTAAGTGGCTAGATGAAATGAATGGAAGTTTTGAATGAGGGCCAGACCCGTTATTCAGGGAGTTAAAACATTTTTCATCGTCAAGAAGCCTGCTCCTAACATTAAAAGAAAGAAAAAAATGTAGCACAAATGATAAAGCATAGTGCTAACTTTTCTAATAAGCTGGACTTAACCCTGGTTGTATAAAGCTATCCCTGTAACCGAAGACCAAAAGCAATATATTAATTTCATGCCTTCATGTCTCTAGACAGTAATGACACCTGCAAGGTGTCTCCTGGCAGCATGATACAGGACTAGGTTTTATGTTATTTGGCTTTAGATAACTATTATTAAAAATCTGAGCTGTTATCCTGAACCCGTTTTATTAACAGTGGACAGAACCAGGGTACTGCAGCGTAATTGAGGTTTCTACGCACCTAACAACATATGAGTATCCTCTGGTATCATGGGGTCATGGTTCCCAAAAGTAAGCATGTCAGCCTGGTGTGACCACCACGGATATTCACTTTGTGAGGTATCCTGTAGCATTGCATATGATCTGTAGCTGACACTCAAAAAAAGCTTGTGTATGCCGGTTCTTGTGTGCTATCATTTGAGACATGCTGGATATCTCACATCATCCAGCATGTGTCAAGTATCAATGTCTATGGGGTAAGTGCAGGCAAATGAAACAACATCAGCAAGAGAAATTACAGCCTACAAATATTTTCTTTCCTAAGCCAAAAAGTGTATTTAGATTCACTAACATTAATTAGAGAGCCAATCTTCACCATTTCCTTGTTATTTTAACTTCTCAGATGCTCTGACTTACTATGTCTTCTTGGTCATTTATTATCTCTTCCTCACCTTATCAAAATTCTCTGTTCCTCAAACCTTTCCATCGTCACATCTGATCATTGCTTCCACTTTATTAATCTCAGGCCTGAGTACAACAGTTCCCCTTTCACCACTGGGAAGCCCTCGATCCTGCTAAATTACAAAGTGCTGTTACAGGGACCACTTTCCACCATTTATCATTTTCTTCGTATCAGTCCTCCTAAACTTTTGCATGCTTTCATAATCTTCCAGTGTAAATGGTGGGATTCTCCTTATCTACAGAGTCCTTGTCATTGCTCTTTCAGCCCTTTCAGTACCTCCCCATTCTCAAGACTGCTTACGTTGTTGCCCTGAATGAAAATGCTTGTGCTGTCACTGCCTCTGTCCACTTGCCTTCTGTTCATATCTCAGTTCCTTCAAAGCAGCCTTTGAAGGTTTCCTGCAAACAGCTCTGGAAAACTGTAAGGTGCAGCACAGGGCATGATTTTATTTAATCTATCATTTAACAACATCTAACTGTAAGGGATTTTGTGACTTGATCTTGTTGACACATAGACTCTCATTCAACGGCAAGTGAGAGTATTTATTATGTAGCTGCAGAGAGAAGAATTTATAACTTTGTCTAAAATAGCCAAGCTTTTATGGTATCAACATGGCTTTTATGGTAATGGCAAACTTAAGCATGCTTTATAACTTTGTTGGTGAATTTAAGGACAGAATAGTAAAATCACTAGGTAGTATGCTTAAAAAAAAAAAAAGGAGAAAATAAAACAAAAAAAGCTATTTAATGTTTCTATTCAGCTTTTTAATGTACTGTGGAAGGCAGTGGTTAGAGTGGGTCATACATCACTATATTAAAATGCTGCTTTTAAATCCTAGCAGCTGACTAAAATATTTCAGGTGTAATTCATCTGAAACCAGCCTCGCAGCTTGATGTATTGAGGTTTTGATATGAAATGTTTTCCACCTACTGCATCATAATGTATTTTTAAAACATGATGATTTGGCTCAGTAGCTGAATGTGGATTAAATTTAAAGTTTCTTTAAGGAAAGTAAGGCAGTTAATATTTTTGTAGTTTAGCTGTCACTTTTTATCATGTTTTATCTTTATTTTTCACTTAAAAACAGCTGTTTTACAATAGATCTGAAGCATATATCACACATTCTTTCTAAAACAGGGTCTGTTACCATAGTTTGACTGCAGCTCTGCAACTAGATTCTGTTGTAACAAATCAAGAGGAGCTTCTAATAAGGAGGAATATTTAAATTACTTCAATTTCTAATGTACAGAAAGAGGGATTGGCATTGCATATGGTTTGTTTTTTTTTTTTTTTTACCATGAGCTAAAGAACAATGAGTCAAGTGACAGATCTAGCAGCTAGCTGCTGCCTCATCCAGGAGAAATCCCATTCTTTAAAACAAATTAAACAACTGAACAAACAAACAAACAGATCTTCCTCTTTTTTTCATCCAAAACTACATTGAATTAACATTTTCTGTTGCATACTCTGAAATTGGGTACTCTCTATTTTTCTTTTTTCCTTTTTTATTTTAATTCCTGACTTACACAGTTTTACTGTCCTATATACGTAGTCATCTAGCTTTTTGAAAAGCTAAGATTTCTTAAACACAGTAACAGGTTTAGCTAAGTAAAATCAAAACCAGTATTTAAAAGAAAACTTTAGATACATGTTCATGGAATTGATATCCTTCTAGAAAATCCCAGCATCTTGTGGGCTTCAATCCCTTACCATCTTTCCTATCCTGTCTTGTATTGATGAACTCTTTTTATGGTTCTGAATTGCCCTGAAATGTAAATGCTTGTAGAATTAAAATTTAAACAGAGCTGGAAAGAGTCACAATATAAAATCCGTATCCAAAGGATATTTTATTTAAGCAAAGATGGAAACAAGGCTATAGAAGGACCTGGGAGCAGAATTGGTGTCAATGCTAACTCTGCTTTGAGCTCATGTTTGCAAATGATGTACGGGGAAGGTAATGTCAATGACAAATAGTTTTTCTTCTTTGCTTCCTGCGTTTTCTCAATCACCACCAAAAAACCACCAAGCCATTCTCCAATTTAACAAATTCAGAGAACTATAGGACTGTGAATTCTTTGATGATTCCAAAATTTATCCAGGATGTTCTGTATTTTTACTGATTTATGATTGAAAGAAGGGATTAAATCCTGTAATTGGAATATTCTTTCCATTTCCTCTGTTACACTGTGCTTTAAATGCTCTAAACTTTGCTATACTACGGGGCTTTACTTGGATACTTGGAGGCCTTCATTCTCACCCGTGCAATCTCCCTTTCATTTTTATTGCTCAGCGGTAACTGAAGCATCTTTGTTTTATCAACATTGTTTCCATCACTAATCCAAAGAACAGTCATATATAACCTCCTATGAAAACCCTAACTCTACGTCAGCACAGTGTTCTTTCCTAGCTTCTTAGTGTCCTACATTTTATAACTGAAAAATGTACATAAAAGTCAGTGGGAAATTTTCACATCATAGAAAAGAAAACTTTTGTTGAAAAAATGTCAGAGAATATGGTATTAGTTTAAATCTGTGTTTCATTTGCTTAGGAACTTTTAATCAATATGAACATTAGTTTATTCTTTTGGTAATGTATGTTAGAAAAATGTTTCATATTCTGCCCAGTGCTTTTCCTCTATATTTGAAAAATTCAGGGAATGGGGACAAAATCATTGGGCATTAAATCATCAGCAAGATCATGGAACAATTGCTAACTTGCAGTACTTCAGACAGGCAGATGGATGAAAATGTATAGGTTTGATAATGAAATATACTTTCCACTCAAGCTGAAAATCAAGACCCATATAATAGTTTCTTTGTGCTCATAGAAATTACAAGTTTTTCACCCTTTCATTCCAATTCAATAGTTGATTAGTAAGAATTAGTCTATTGCACTCTTTTTTTCTTTTCCTTTTTGTCAGTATTTCTTTTTTTTTCTCCTCAGAAAACAATACAGAAAACTTGACAACAGAAGAGTTATAGAATATTCTGAGTTGGAAGAGACCACAAGGTTCATAGAGTCCTGTTCTCAAGTAAATAGCCTGTAGAGGATCGAACCCATGACTGGAATTATCAGCATCATGCTCTGACCAACCAAGCTAAAATATCAGGTACTGTATCCTTACAAGGCATGATAAAAGTACATATTCTTAACATTTGAAATAAATTTCTTGTTTCCTCATCTTCCTTATGTTCGTGAGTATTCATGACAAAAATGGTTTGCATGCTATCTAACTTCTGGTATTAAAAAAAAAAAAAAAAAAAAAAGGGATGCCTTTCAGTTGCTTAGCAATAAGTGTTTATTTTAACTTAGGATGCAGAGGATGTTTGAGACCTCTGTGTCTCTATGTGAGGCTGTGTCTGGAATATACACCACAGGACCTATAGCTGCAGAGGATCAGCTCCCATTTCAGTCAGCAGCTGAATGTTGGATAAGATTCCTCTAGTAATCTCAACTAGCACAGGAGTTATGGTTATACAATTTACATGAACCCTTGGACTCATGCACTTGCAAATTTCAAATACATTTAGGTATCTAAATGTATGTATCTACTTGGTAACTAGCTATTTCATCTCTGTTATAGTCAATGGAGGTCTAGTAAAAAAATCCTTCCATACCCAGGGGCAATGACCTTCCTTCTTAAATATTCATGTGGCATCAATAACTTCCTCTAGGCAAGCAAGTAGAAAGCTGAGCAATTATTCCACTGAGATCATGGAACACTTGTAGAGACTACTTACCATTGCTCATAATCTACTCTTCTATTTTTCCCTTTTTTAAACTGTTTCCAGTTCTCATTACAAACATTACAAACATTACAAACATTTAAAGGAAATTAAATGTTTTCCTTTCAGAACAAACACTGTTCTCATTTTGATATTCTTCAGTACCTAAGTAAACATAAATTACCTGATAACTTGGTCATGTTCATCTCTGCAGAAATTGCAGTGATTTTTTGGAGGAAGTTTGAGAATATTAATAATTTCCTACTAAACAACAGATCAGAAGTGGGTTATCATCATCAGTTTCAGGACTGAAAGAAGTACTCTGCTTCTGTGTTTCCTTATCCAGCTACTGAGTAGAGTTTTGCATTCCCATTTGTTCTGTGGACAGCCCACAACCTTGTACTTCTTTTAGCTCTTTGTACTAACATTGTTAACATTCTAACTGAAACTAAAAAGTATACCAAGTTAAATTTGCTATAAAACATGGAAAAAACATACATATTAATTTCTTTGTTATAACATAACAACTTGGCAAAGAACCTGGTCAGCTTTCTGCTATATAATAATTACTATTCCCTAAACTTGAAGTCAGGTTGTTAATTTCCAACTGACCAAATATTTTTATTTAATGTTTCATGCATCTCTAGCTAGAAACCCTATTTTACTGTGATTTATTAGTATTTAAACTGCTTAAATGATTTGGATAGGTTATATATGAAGCCTGGGTCAGAACAGGAAGAGATATTCATGCCACGATGATCAGTCATACTTGTAAAAATATTTTTTATGGAAGATCCAAGGCAGTTGAGAAGATAAAATCAGTGAGTGTTTTCTCCGTCTTAAAGTTTCTACATTAAAAAAATAACATACAAGCTGCAGAAACAGAAATCATGCAGTCTTTTTTATATTCCTATCACTTTTGCATTAGGTAAAGGTGATGCTTCAACTGTATGAATCTGTAATCTCTGCTTTCCTGCTGATTTCAGCTTGTTAAATAAACACTTGCTTTTGTAGAAACTTCGAGACTACAGAGAGAAAGGAAGTTTTAGAAATAGTAAATGTAATCTGCAGTTTACATTTTTTTTAATGTAAAACAGAAATTACAGATGGTTGTCTTTTTTTTTTTTTTTTTTTTTTTTTTTTTTTTTTTTTTTTTTTTTTTTTTTAATCTTTGATTGCTAGAATGTCAGATAGAGGAAAAAAATCTTGAAGTGCAATCCCTGTGACCATATTTACAGGAATTAACCTCCTGGTAAGGAAATTATCATGAGATTGTGAACATGACTGTACTTCCCATGACCCATCTGTTTTTCGCTCCAGACAGCATTACTTTCAGTACAGAAAACAATATGTCTTTCATGCTCTCTTCTCTCATCCCTTTCTATGTACCACAAACATAAAAAAAGAAGTACTTCATCTAGGAAGTGTGATGTTCTTGGCATCTTTCCTAGTACCTTCAGTTTAATGATTAGTCCAGAGCTGTGCTCCATGCATTGCACTACTTCCATTTGGACGCTACCATGTGGAGTAATACAGAGGTATAGAGGGAAGGGCCATGTATATTTGTTTGAGAGTTTGATCAAGTATCAGTTACAAAACAGCAAAACCAGATGTTTAGCTTTACCTCTGCTTTATTGATAAATCTCAGCACAACCTACAGCACCATGCAAAGTCAGTGTGGAATTTACCTCACAGCACCGAACCTTTGCCAGGCGAACATAACACAGTGCTGCCACACAGCTGCCACTCTTGGCATATTGATGGTCTCATGTGCTCAAAGGTAGGAAAACCTTTAGTTACTACAAGCTAGTAGTAACATACTAGTGAATCAGTCCGGCTTCAATTTGATTTCTGATTGCTAACTTGCCAAAAATCTCTGTGATATTCAATAAAAAATACTTTCTTATTGAGGCAAGAAGTGTTATAATGTCATTGAGCAATTTTTTTTCACAATGGAATTTACTCTTTGGTTTAAATATTTACAAAAATGTTTCACTGACGGGCAATGTAATTAAGAATGTGTCAGTGAAACTTGCTTAATATTCCTCTAAAAATATGAAGGAGGTATGTCTCACATCATGTCATACTGGATGCCAGTAATATTAATAATGAAAGCAGCAACACCTACATAATACATGTGCTCAGGCCCGTCAAAAGCCTGAACTGATGTGTTCTGCTTGTGATGTGAACTTCTTACGTGGTGAAAATAAATTAGGTAGCAAGAAGATGTAACAGTTACAACAAGTCCAGGAATGGAAACAAAATAGCAGACAGAGATCTATTTCAATCTGAGGACCCAGCGGCTGAGGACCTCAGGTGATTGATGCTATTACTTAAATGCCAACCTGTAACCCTCCCATCCAGCAAAGGAGAAAACCTACTTTTTATTCATGCCTCATCACATTTCTCTGCTGAAAGAACAGCAGTCATACATAAAACATTATGAGTGACAACACAATTAGGTTAAGTAAATTAGAATTCTGGAACTCAGTGTATGTTGTGTTTCTGCTTCAGCCTTCCCACATGACAACATAATTGATACCACATTACAGAGTCAGAGTAAACTAGGCTGAAAAATTATCAGTTTTGTGGCAAGCATTAAGTTTTTAAGCGTAAAGCATTTTGTTCATGTGCATGTTATACTTTGTCCTTTTACCTTTTCTGGTTTTTATGCTTCCATATTAAAAGTAGATATCTGCATTCAGAACTCCAACCACTGCCTTGCCAGTGCTGTACACAGCAGTGACATTCCTTTCCTGCTCACTCTCCCTCTATATGTGTGCAGAGATTGCAATAGGTTTGCTGGCTATGGCTTTGTACTGGCAGCCCTGCTCCTTAAAAATCTCCAGTAAAATCAATAGGGCCCGTGTCCTCACATGTATTAGCTTGTATAGAACTACATTAACATGTATTTTGCTTGAATAAGGTANTGTGTCCTCACATGTAGATGTATTAGCGTGTATATAACTATGTTAACATGTATTTTGCTTGAATAAGGTAAGAATATCAGACTGTCTTGGAGTCTGATTCCCTTTCAATGGTATTTACTCTCCTTCATCTTTTTCCCCTTATCATCCTCTTTTTATTTTCTAATAGAAACATCATGTTTATTTGTAGGCAATTAAAAAGCTAAACATAAAGCATTATGTTCATCTCAAGTCTGGTGAAAAATTCTTGGTAATAACTTAAATCTTCTAAGTTTTCTGTTCTCTCATTAAGAAAACAGTCAAAATATTCCATCTTTCATTTTATTTTTATTTGTCACATTTGTCCTGTCTATATAGATTACATCATAAAAAGATTGCTCTCTACTATTTGTCCACAAAAAGAGAAAAATCTCTGGTCAAAGTACTTATATTATCCACAGCCTATATTGTGGCCAGTACTGAAATGCTCTGAAGAAGTTCTCAGCATAACTGTAATAAATATGCTACTTTAACACTACCAACTGAAACTTTTACCCAGCAGCAAAAATATAGTGGTGACAAGAGTCTTTCATTTCTGGAGCTTCATTGACTGTTGACAGAGGAGTTATATCATTGGTTTGAAAGTGATAGAACATCAAGAGAACAATGTTTGTAAGTAAGCCCAATCAGGAAAAAAGAAATACAGATGCATTTGAGGCCCCTTGCTTTCCGCTTTCGGCATTGCAATGTACTTCTATTCATCACATGTAGCACCTAACATATATGCAGAAATAAAAACATAATATAAAAATGAGTAATATAAAGTAATATTTTGTGCAATTTTTTTCCTTATAATGCTCTTTCTATTTGTCTTACACTTTCCTTATTTTTCTTGAAATGGCTTACCTTTCATTGGAATGAATATTTATAACATTTGATATTGCATATTCTGTATCAAATAATGGACTGACCTGATGTAAAGAATTAAATTGATTTGCTTCTGCTCATGTAATTATTTTACAATTTCAGGTGATGCCACTTTAGTATTAAGTGGAGAATCACCCTTGATAAACATACTTTGGGAATGGTTTTAATCTCAGTTAAATATTACAAGGTATAAAAACTGTTTTCTCTCTACTGTTCTGATAAGTTTAGAAATCTAGGTTATAAGAATTTATGCAGATTCTTTCTTCATAGAAAGAATTAATGTTTCATATTGTGAATTAGCCAAACATCACTTATTTTTTAAAATATTTCAGTTAGAATATTTCTGAAAATAAGACACAGATGATTGCTGGAAAAATAAAAAAGAAAAATGTAAATGGAATCATATAGAAGCTATTTTCATGAGTATTATGAACTGATGACATTTTTGAGCTAAATGAGAAAGTTAAAACCTACATATGCATGGCATTTGTCAAAATGCTGGTGCTATAATAAATAATCTTTTTTGGCTTTTTACCTCTTCTCTCCCATTCTGACACATTTTTAAACAAATTGTTGTTACACATATACTTATTTAACCTGTGGTTCTTTGGAGTTCTGTATATTTCGACACAGAATCAAGCAATAGAAATGGTGTCATGACAACCTGGAAAAGCCAACACATATCTGATATGTAAGTAGCGTAGATATGTAAGTAGATATGTTCTTTAGTTAGAAGTTCAAAAATGAGTGTGCAAACTTTTCATCTTCTACCACTTATGTTATTTTTCACAGTAAAATAGAAAAATAAAACTGCTGATATTTCTAGTACAGGCAACAGACTTGGTGCCATGTCAGCAGCACGTTGCACAGAAATGCTGAAAAAATATCTGAAAGTACTCTGTGACCTGCAAAGAGCCACCAAAAGTGGTTTTGCTAAAGTAGTTTAGGTTTTGTGCAGATTTGCCTGGGGAAAGATATAGTTTAAAATTATGCTGATTTCTGTCTCAAACGTGGGCTTTCAGATTATAAAATTTTTTCTTACATCCAATTTCTTTTTTTTCTCCTTATCTCTTTTTTACATTAATGATGAAATGGAAAGAAAAAAAATGAACAATATTGAATAACTACAAGGGTAAAAATAGTCTATCTGGAAATTAGCAGAAAATAATGACTGTAAAGCTAAAGTATTTGTAACTAATAACAGCAGAAAAAAAAATTCTTCTTTATGCTTCTTTTGATGAGAGAGAAACAAAAACCCAACCAAGATTTCACTACTTGAATTTTTTCAAAGAAAGTTAATAAACATCCCCAAGAAAATGACAGATCTCTCCAACTGGAAAATTTATTGAAACATAATTAGATTTTTAAGGATTTCAGATTTAGCCAGACCAAATATTCTGTATGAATCAGTGTCATAGAGATGAAATTAAATTATTAAGAACACATATGAGAGGATAACCTTAAGAGCAGTCTGTGCAGGTGAATGTCACCAAAAAACAGACTAGAAAAAAATTCAGATTAACAAAAACCTTACTATGTAGAACAAGCAAAGTAAAGACAATTAGAAGAGACAAGAGAATGACTATAAATCACCTAAATACATACCTCCAAGAAGGAAAGATGACATTCTCATATACTGCAAAAAAAAAAAAAAAAAGATTTATTTCTTGAATTAGGAATGTTCCATATGATATTTCTTGATGGCTTATATACTGTGACTAAAACATTCCTTATTTTGTACATTTTTGTGGTCAAGAAACATGAAATTAGAATAAAACAAATGCAGACAAATGAGTAGACTAATGAGAGGAATGAAGAGTCTTCTTTTACACAGGAGACTACAGGAGCTTTTTCTTGTTTAATCTAGGAAAAAAAATCTGAATGGAAAACAAAATATGGATAGAATATGACAGCTTTCTGTAAATACCTCAGGGACAGAAATATCAGAAAAGGTAAAGAGATATATAATATAGAGAAAATGTTGTCGTGATAAAGAACAGATAGAAACTCTTCCTGAATAAATTCAGAAAATAATATTCTAGAAGATGGAAACACGATCCACCTGATATGAGGTGATGGGATTTCATAACCCTGAAGATTTTTCTACAGATAAAAGAATGATACCAGGTAGTACTGAACTCACAAACATGAAGATTGGAGAGGATTTAAGAAGTTAAGCTCCAAAAAATGATACAGAAATCAAATAAAATCTACAGTCTAACCTGATAGGGAAATAAGTCATGAAAGGCATAGATACTGGGAAAATTTCTTGGCATTGACAAATCACCACCTGATACATTAGAACCAGCACTTGAACTGCAAGATGGCTTGAGTTTGTCTAAGGCAATATGAACATAAAAAACCCCTTGTGGCTAAGAACTTTGCATGGCCTTTTTTAGCTCCTCTCAAAACACGGAGTAAAATTTCTGTGTTCAGTAGAGTGGGGTGGGCAGTGACTGCCAGAGCATGTCTAGGAGGACTGCAACCTGCATTCCAGGCCTTCTCCAATTGCTTAAATTTGGATTTGTCACATGCAAGAGAAGTGTCCTACATGCTAACATAGGTCATTTTTCCTGAAGCCAGGAGCTCTGATGCTGAAAAAGCAAGGAGAACGAATAGTCCTCTGGGCAGTGCTTCCAAAAGTCAGAAGGGAACAGGAGTGCTGAAGTTTAAATACCCTGCTTATATGTTAGTTCTGTTCTGTATCTAACAGCTCCCTAGTGTAAAATTCATGAACAGCAGTCCCTGGCTGACAAATAGCTGCAACTTATAAATCAGTATAAACATAAGAGCCTTGAGACCTTAAGTTATCTTTTCAGCTTTAATATTTTTTATTTTCAAGTGCAGTCTGAAAATCTGAGATTGTGTCTCTCTTTTGAATTTTGTAAGATAAATGCTAAAACTGAGGAGGATATACTATTTTGAAAGGTACTGTAGTTTGATCAGAAAAGCTTTTATTTCTTTAAGCATTGCTTTTAAATTTAAATTAATTTAAAATAAACTAGTATGAAAATATGCATATCAAAAGCTCAGATTAAAAAAAAAATAGTACTTTTTCTGTTGCCATCAAGACTATATCACCTATCTATTTATTAAAATAGCAAACAAATTATCTTGTTATTCATGTCAGAACCATTCCCTGAGGACGTTCTACGTTGCCTGCATTTGTAAATCAGTATTTAATATTTTCATTAGTTACATTACTGCGTAAGAGTGTTTACCTGGTTTGTTTGCCACAGAAATGGCAATGTAGCTGTTGTTTGCCACCTTCTCCTCGTGTTCAATTTTGCATTGCCCTCTGAATTCTGTTTAGCCTGGTACAGCTTGCCATCCTTGGCCTCTTACAAGATATTTCTTCTATTACATGCTCTACATCTAAAAGCTCAAATGTTGCAATTACTTTTTTTTCACATGTTGTTCGAGTAACAGAACAATTCCAGAATCCTGATGGTATGCTCTTGTTTCCAAGCCCTACACCAAAATAAAATTTAAAAAATAAAGACAATGTTTTTAATTTCCATATAATTAGACAGGAAAACAAATAAACCCACCAGCAAAACACAGGAGAGTACCTGACTGTTTTTGTTTGTTTTGTGTATCTACAAGCAATTTGAAGACTTTGCTATTAATTTTTAACATATTCTTCCTATTACTATTCTTAATAATAATATAATTCTTTGAATTAAATATTTTGTGACTTTGCTGTGTGGATATTTTTTTACGATTTGGTCAAGTAAACAATCATATTTTAAATAACTCCTATTTTGTTCTAAAACTTAATATAAAATTCCATCACAGCAGTTTTTTAATTCTGCTCCTGATATACTGCATAATTTAGTCTATTATTTAAGAAACTTTTTATATATCATTAGACTGCTGTTGCTTGGAAAGTTGCAATTTTCTTTAAACACAACAAGAGAAACAAATTATATGAATATTTATCAATTTTCAGAATGTGATTTCATTTAAAAAAATGGACATCTGGAAAATATCTGACTTTTGACCAGCTATAAGAAAAGTCTTACTAAAAAACCAAGAAAACCAAATTATACAAAAAGAGAAATCTTGTTGAACCAAACTAAATTGAGTGATAAACCTAAAAATATGAAAAACCCACATACAATGCAGTGGAAACATTCCAATACTTCACTGTTAGTTGCATTCAATGAGAAATGAGCAACTGATCTTAGAAGTTCTAATAACTCATCTTGTTATATTAATGACTCTGCTTCTAGCAGGAAAACAAAAACTTTTCATATTAATATATTCAATTGCAGATGAAAGGTATGAGAATTCTTTATTCTTTTGACCTTATTTGTATCCTCACTCCTGAATATGTAATTTCTGCATGTCAGTAGTTTCACGTTAATAGGCTTTTAAGTAGAGATAGGTGAACATAAGAGCCTTAAGACAAATTTTTATTGCAAAATCTTGATTTGTTGTGGTTCTTGTTTGTTTATTTGTTTTGGGAATTTTTTGTGTTGGTCTGTTTGGGTTTTTGTGGATTTCAGGTTATTTTGGAGGTTGGTTGTTTTTTTTTTTTTTTTCTCTCATCATGTGAAAATACATAGCCCAATGAAGAATACATTCATTAAAAGGAAACAAGGCATATTCAGAACCTGCATGGAAAAGAGGCATGAAACCTAAGTGCAAGAGAGGAAGGGGAACATTTGTTCCTAATCCTCAAGACTTCTAAATTGCAGTCTGTCTGCAGTTTCTACAGCACAGTTAAATGTTCCTTACATTTCACCCTGTTGAAAATAAATTCATAAAGTTGCCCGATCACATGTAAATTAGATTCCCAGGAAGAGGAACTCTGGGTTGGGAGTTAGCAGCTAATAACTGCACACTGAGTTCTAGACAAGTTCTTAGCATTTATCTCCAACTTTTATGAAATACAAAAAGTACCACTCCTGTCATAAGAAACTCAACGATTCTTTTAACAAATTCACAGAATCCCATCATTTATCAACTTCATTGGTACAAGTAATTATGAGAGAAGTACTATATTGACAAATTATGTGATTATAATACATATTATTAAAGCTATATCACCAGAGGGTAGAAACACTTTCATCTTAATAAACCTACAGATGTGACAGATAAGAAGTGATAAAACAGGGAATACAACATAATCCAGAAATTTATGGCTTTTATTTGAATTTTGTTTTAAAGAAATAAATTCAGGTAATTCTTCAAATTCAATTCATTTCGCTGAAAATCAAAATACCACTTGTGATTTATTTTCATAATTCTTGTGCAGTTGCAGAGTTTAAAAAATAATTTCATACATTTATTCAGTGCAGAAATGAAAAACAGAATAGAATGGTAACTATACAAGTTTATACAGAGAATATTTTGTATTTTCAGGGTATTCCACTAATGTCATGATAATAAGAAACCTATAAAGAGAAACTTCTAAAATATAAGGATTTAGATAATTTTTCGTAAGTTTAAAATAATAATTATTCAAAAATTGCTGCCCAAAAGACTAGAAATTCTAAGGAATCAAACTGTGTGCAAAATACTGCTATTAAAATAGGTTCACGGTGACATACACATATATAGTATGTATTTTGGTATTTTTCAGAATGAAATTATTGTCACTGTGGTGCTCCTGGATGTTGCAGATTTTCAAAGATACAAAATATTACTTTTAATATGCTAATATACTATGTATTGGAGAACTTTTGTCTTGAGTTCTAGGAAAATTTAATACTTTGTGGTAGATATTTTTATGTCTTTGCTTTGCTTACTTTTAATGTTGTTCAGAGAAAGAGGAAAAGACTGAATTATAAAGGCCATCCTAATTTGATTGTGAAGTAAGGATTATCACCTTGGTTTAGAATACTATGTTGAATTAAATTCTCCATGTACTGACCTCTCAGAATCATTTTGTTAGGGACTTAGGGAGAAGGAGCAAAATATTCAGTTCTAAATCCTTTACAAGGCTTCAGTCTGAGAGCTCCTGTTTCTTGAAAAACCTTCTCCATCAAGGATTTCAGTTACTACAGTTATGCCATTTCTTATGGACAAAGGAGTCACTCTCAGTGAGCTGGCTGTTACATCTTTAAGGCAGAAGAGGCTGGCAATCACCCTTTTCTCTCTCAGAATCTTGCTGTTAAACTGCATGCAGTGGAGCTCATGGTTTCACTGATTTCATATTAAACCAAACTGTATACTATTTTTTTTTACATCCTGCAAAGAATAACAGTTTCATTTAGTTGATCAGAGTTCATATTTTCTTTGTGTCATCCTGTTTTCCCCCAACACCTACATTAGAGACTACAAAAAAAATTGGACGATGTACACTCAAACTACAGATTTATATTCAAATACAAACAACCAGGAAACAGAGCCTAAATTTAGAAAATGTTGATGTAAAAGTACATATACCTTTTTCCAGTAATGTCAGAAATATCTCCTCCAGTAATGCCAAAAAACATTAGGAAAAGAGGTCTTTACCAAGAGGATATATTTTTTCTTAGACCAGAAGGAAAAATAAAAAAAGATATATTCCATAAAACTAAGGGAAAGGTATTTATTTTACCTTTACCTTTATTTTACCTATTATAAAAATTGAGTAAAACCACTGAACAGTGCATATGATTATTTTAAGGGTGGGGGGAACAGAAAGAGATGAGTCAAACTTTTCACTGACACATTCTATAACACTGACATCAAACGGAAACTTACCTTAACATGTTCTCAATGATCAGATTTAGACTTCTGATAACCACAAGAGATTATTTTGGTTTTGAAAACATCCCATGATAATTTGCCTTGAATGCAACAGGGTATTTTTTAATTGAAAGTGTGAGGAGCATGTTATAAGTAATAAATTGAAACCTGTATAGCATACATGAAAAAATAACTGAGAACACAACTGATACATCCCTCTGTGTAAGTGAATCCTGTTCAGTGATTCCTTAGAGCCTATTCCAACACTATCAGAAGCATATGATCTTGTTGTTGGAAAACAAATTATGGTATCATAATTTAGTTACTTGTTCTGAGAAAACTAGGGAATTTTCATGGGCTGGCTGCTGCTGAAGTGATTGTAGATTGGCTCAAACCCAAAGCTCATGAGCTCTGATTTTTTTCCTGCTCTATTCAGGACAATGAGTGTGCATTATTCCATACAAATGTAATTTTAAATTATTTGTATAACTTTTTTTTTAGAAAATTCATTAAATTCCTGAGACTTGTATTTGTCCTTTCAAGACTACTCATAACATTATTTTTTAAAATGTTCTATTTTTTTAAAGATAATAGAAAACTTAAGAGAAATATTGTAATAGAAATGCATTAAAATTGATTCTCAAATAACTTAGTAAATTATTATGCAATATAAAAATTTATTTTTTAATGCTTCCATTACAGATTTTTTTACACTTTTTTTGGTGCTGATTTATTATTATGGAGAGGAAAACAAAAAGGAAATTTCCCCTCAATTATTAATTAGTCCAAAAGAGATTTCTATTTTCTATCAGACAAACAACAAACACCCTGAAAATGTATGTTCTGTTCTTTAACTACAAAAGTGTTATTGAATTAATGGAACAGATTCACATTTCTGTACTGAAGCTAATTATTTATGCAATCATGTGACTTCCACCTCTATGATGGACTCCTGGAAAGGAAAATAAAAAGTAACAACTGCTTCAAAACCAATCAAAACAGTGAACTAAAGTAGGGCCTTGAAACAAAGAATAAAATTATTTTAAAAGAAATATGCTGCTGGAAGAAAAACATGAGGAGCTGATTGAAATATTAAATTGTTTTTAGCCATGTAAGTTTCAGATGCAGAAATCAGAAAAAATATTTGCAGGATTTAATTCTGTAAGCTAGTCTTAGGCTTTTTTGGGTTTTTTTTTTGTTTGTTTGTTTGTTTGGTTGGTTGGTTGGTTGTTTTTTGGGTTTTTTTTCCATTTGATTAATTTAAAAATAAAATAGAATAATTTATGAGTACTTTGTTTTTTGTATGCATACTCAGGGCACTGAATCCTTACAAGGACTCTGTTATACTAAGATTTGATCCTTAATTCCATAGGGAAAAATGAAGCTGCACGTAAAATATTATAGGAACAGAGGTTGCCAACATTATAACAAAGAATTTTACCCAAATATATCCTGAAAAAAAATCAAAGCTTCAGTAATGGACTACACAATAGTCTCCATTTCTAAAGGCATTAAACATGGAGTTCGACAGGTAGAAAAACACCAAGAGTATTAAAGCAGTTTCTGAAAATATTTATTACCTTTTTAAAAGAAAAGTGAAAAATCGGTTTTGAAGTCAATAAAATAAAAATATTGTTACATGTAATTTATTTCATATCTCTTCATTTGTCAACACTTGTGTCAAAAGTCTAAAGTGTCATTTTGTCTCTGTAGTTATAAAATGCAAGACTCATCTGCATGCATGTAAATGTCTGTATCTCACCTAAACTCCCTAAACTCCCTTTACAAACAATAGAGATGAGTAGGCACTTCTAGGGCATGCCTCATCTCATTTTAAAGCAGACTCCCAAAATAGGTCAGATTAATTGTGCCTTAAAACAAGACTCAGTTACAAAGCCTCCTCTCCTACTTCTGCAAAAATACATGAATGTTTACTGATTATATATATTTATATATTCAATCTTCCATGAAACTGCTCTAGTTTTGATGAGGAATTAAACTGTAGAAGGTATCAAATATAACCTTGT
Source organism: Hippolais icterina (assembly GCA_013400075.1). Taxonomy (NCBI): domain Eukaryota; kingdom Metazoa; phylum Chordata; class Aves; order Passeriformes; family Sylviidae; genus Hippolais; species Hippolais icterina. Next base: position 72,994 of record VWYN01017317.1, read on the forward strand.
ACCACTGATCTCACAGAGAAGCAGGGGTATATTATTCCATGGCAGCAAATAGTACGTGTAACAAACCAGTAGGTTTCTAAACTTTTATTCTTTTTTTGATGAACCATATACGAGGTATCTGTCAGAAGTGATTTAATACCATACAAGATAGAGATAGAGCCATTGAAAAGAAACCCATTCCCTAAGTCAAAACAAAAAAAGAAAAGCAAATATAAAATACCCCCAAAAAACCAAACAAAAAAATCTCATTTAGTTGTCTCCTTTAAAATTTTTGTCTGCAGTCCTAAAACGCTGGCAGGCAAATAATAGGATATGCTCTATCTAACTATTGCATTGGTTTTGGGCTACCTCAATTCAACTTTATCAATTGAAAACCTTATCAGAAATTGATATTTATATAACCAGTGTTTCACATAAGGAAGTGTGTATCATTTAAAAGACCTGATATGCTTTTCTCTTGCCCACTGTGTGGCTGCTATCTCACTTAGCAGTACGCATACTATCCAGAATGTATTAAACAACATCTTTCTAGTTTTCTTTTATATGCAGGATTTTCACAAGAGTTAAATAAAGTAAGGTTGTTTTCCTAACCTTGGTTAATAATTTTTTTTTCACTTTGTTTGGATTGTAAAGTACTTTAGAATCTTTATCTGTTGTTTATCCATCAAAGATCTTAAAAAATTTTTAGATAATTGGTCCTTTGTTCTTTACTGGTAAATGTATTCAGGGCTCCTTACTCTAAGTGCTTAAGTATTGAATTTTTCATCTGAATGTGCAGACCAGTTAGAATAGAAATTGAGGCAGGGAAAGTGTACTTCTTTGTATTTCTGAGAAGAGTCCTCATCTGTATTTGTTTTAGTAAACTAATGTAATATTTCACTTACTAAGATTTTACCTGGTGCAGAGAATTCCAATACAATATGCAAACAACAATAACATTTAATTGAAACTTTTGCCTCCAACAGACTTTCTCAGTTCAATGAGGAATCATCCATGAGTTAAAATCTCTCCATTTCAGTTTGACATTTGAAATAATTGACAGCTAAATCAATCAAAGCAGGTGTGGATAACTCCAGAGAACCATACTAATCATTCCACATTTGTTATCACTGCTCTTAGGACACAAGGGAACACAGAAATCACTAGTAACAGCAGTGTTACTATATAACAGCATGATATAATAATAATAATAATAATAATAAATCAAAGTTATCATTCCTGGGGAAATTCTGAAGCAGGAAGATTTTTTCTTCAAGGTCTCATATAGATTTCAACAACATTACAGATATAACAACGAAAGGCTACCTATGCTAAATGAATATATGCAAAACTACAGATTGAAAATAATGGGAACTTTAATTCATTCCCTATCTTCTAAAATGCTTCAGGTTTGTTTTTTTTTTTTCTGCACACATGGCTAAAACAAAATAAAATGTGTGTCTACATTTAAATTCCTTGAGTTTTTTTCTGTTATTTTAAATTTATCTTCATGCTATGCTTAATTAAGTGTAATGGAAGTACTTTAGAATTCATTAGATAATACCAATTATTATTTTACCTAACAATTTTATATAGGTTTAGTAAAATGTCTTGTTAATTATTCGAGATTACACAATTGTCCTCTTACTGCAGGAAAATATAATGATTTCTATATTAAAATAAGAAATAGAGATACTTTAATTCAGCATGCCATCAAATACACTGTGATACATTTGTCTGAGAGTCAATACCTGCCTTCTTTATTTTCCACTGAATATCACATGAATTTCCACCTGCTTATCACATGGTTGTTTATCTACTTTATAAATATCAAACTCACAAAATTACTGGTTTTTTCATGTTATTTTCTACTATGTCCTAACACAGACTTAAATCATAATAATAATACTTGTAGGCAGTGAAAAATTAACTACAAAACTTTAAAGCACTGTATGTTGTTTTATGCTTTCTCTGTTTCTTCTTAGACACTCACTTTTTGGAATAATTAAAATATCTGCTAGTCTTTAGGCTGTGAACTGGAATTCATTTAAAAAATCATGCATGCTTCTTATTGTGCTTAAACATATCTAAGTACACAGAAGAATTAATTTCTGCATATCTTTAAACCTACCAAAAAACTGACAAAAATTTTGCTTGAGTGGATTTTTGGTTTTTGTTGTTTCACAGGGATTTGGTGGTATTTTTTGTTGTATCCTCTCAATGTTGCAAACAGACGTCTAACATAAATTGCATAAATATGCCTTAAAATTCCCTGAACCTCTCTGTTTGCTATAGAAGAACGTCACCTGGAAAAAAAATAATCTATTCTATACCTCCAAGAAGAACCATTATTTTTTTGTCAGCCTTCATTCTCATTAGTTATTTTGGCTAAGTAGTGCTTTCAGCTCAAATAATCCCATTTTGAAGTTTTTTTTTTTCTAACAGATATTATTAGTACTTCATCCCAGAAGTTTCAGATTCAACAGTTTTGTGTTTTTCCAAGAAAAAACCCAAATCCCTGGAAAATGCTATAGTTTCCTTAGCATCACGTCTTTGCCTGTGTGTGTGTACACATACCTGAAAGTTTGTATGTTCATTTTCATGTAAAAGCTATTATGAATTTTGACTCAAAAACATAAGAATAAAGAAATGTACCAGCACTTTTGACAAGGGCAGATGTAGTTTAAAATGAGTTACATTTTTTTGTTCCAGTCTTACCCTCCAGTTTCATTTTTCCTCTGAACATAAAGGAGTTGCCACAAAATTATAATTTACTGTGAGTTACCACTCAATACAAAACACAATGCTTTAAGTTTGCTTGATTTCTGCTTAAAAGAAAAAAAACAAGGTAACAATCTTATTATATCTATGTGGGCTGGTTTCAGCTGGGTTAATTTTCCTCCCAGTGTCCGGTATGAGTCTGTCTTCTGGATTTGTGCTGAACACAGGGTTGACAACATAGAGATGTTTTGGTTATTGCTGATCAAGACTTACACAGAGCCAAGGGCTTTTCTGCTTTTCCTACTGCCATGCTGGCAAGGAAGTTGAGGGTTTCTTAGTTGATTAACTTCTTCATAGTTCATTCTCCTTAGTTCATTAACTTCTGCCATAAGTCTCATTCATTTTGACAATTTGAAAAGGAAGACTAAAATTGTGCATTAATTTTAGATAGTGTACTATTGGATGATGTCACCTCATACTTAGTAAATCCTCCATACATATTCTTTAAAATAAATTATTTCAAAGATAATTTTAATTTCTTTCCTCTTATTTTGTAAAGATGTAGAACTCTAATAGATTCTCTACATAACTGAGGTGCCTTTACATTTTGCTGGTGTATAATAAAGTGGAAGCATTTTGTTCTCATCAGTTAAAACAACCTCTGCCATTTTATTTATCACTTGGCTTTTAAAACACTGACAGGATACTAGACAACATTTATAGAGCGTGGCTGGAAGCAATATATTTGTTCTCTGTAAGTGAAATCCATTCACCTTGAAAGTATGAGCTCATGAAGGATAAATGACCCAGAAGATAAGATCATGCCTATTAGGAAATAAAGCAACTGAACTCACAAAGATTTAAATCAAAGTGAAAGCATGTTTATCATCTCATCTCATTCAAGCAAATGCAAAAAGCTAATTATTTGTGTTCTCTGTATATGTGATTACTTATTTATGGCTATTTATTTGATAATATTTAATTATTATTTATTCCTTATTGTACAAATATAGGAATCTACTTTTTTCTATTCATGTAATGTTTATTGAAATTGAAAAGGAATAATATGCCTAAATTTAAGCAGGATAATTTGGCCTCCAGTTTTTTCCTAGTTGCTTGCTATCGAAGTGCAGCAAAGAAATTTTCCTCTTCTACTGAGTTTTCACTTTCCAGGAAAGATCAGCTATGTATTTATAATGAATTTATCTTCATATGTCCCTTAAATCTTGGTTTTGTCCCTTTTACTTCTCTCCATAAATTCAGACTTTATTTATCTTCTCTCTTTACTGTTTTCTTTTTTTTAAAAAAATTCTTCATTTTCTTTTGGCTTATAATTTGTTCTTTCCATTACTCTTATTTATGTATTTTTCTTATTTTTCTTCTTTTTTTTTTTCCATGAGTAAATGATCCAATCCTTATCACTCCCTTAAAAATCTTTCCATCATTCCATATACCCACAACAAATGGCTAAAATCTTGTCTATTTACTGTCCATTTTTCACCTCCAAAATCTTCTGTAAATCAAAGATTTATGTCACTTTTCTTTACACCTACTAATGAAGAGAAAAAAAAAAAATAATGCAGGTGTATGAAAGCATAGCTTCTAAAATTTTTCACAATAGAAGGCAAGTGGTGAAACAGCATTGAGGCAAAAAGTACACTGATAGCCAGGATACTGACATTGTACCAGGTGATGATTCAGAAAAAAAAAAAAAAAAAAAGAGTAGTTCAAAACCATCCCTTATTTCCCTAGCTCCTATCTTGAATTCACTCATCAAGATCCACATTTGATAAGCTCTTTTCTGTCATCATTTCATGGATGAACCAAAAGAATATTACTTCTGTAAAAAATGTTGGTTTGGTTATTTTTTATAAACTGACTACTTTAGTGGTACAGATGCCAACATGGATGGCACCTGCATACTTGCCGCCCTTCTTCCTTGATCAATCAAAGCATTCTTAATAAGCTACTAAAATTAATGTTCTTTTCAATTAACATGTTCATGTGAACCATGCAGGCAGACCCACATCCTTGGAAAACACAGCATAATGAAGAAGTCTGTTCAAAGCTCACAGTTAAAGGGAGAAATATTTGCTTTGCAAATTACTGACCCAACAACTGTCAACATCAACCAGACTGTTATACTGTGATTGTGCAACAGAGAAATAATAAGAACATGACTCTGGTCTGGCAGCACCTTGTATATATTCTGGAAGGGTAGGACTTTTATAGATGCTGGTGCTTAAAAAGAGGTCTGACAGGACTGCAAAGCTGATATCAAAAATTCTAGATGCAGTTTCAGGCATCTGAAGCTGGAAGGACCAAGCAGCAGCCATAATATTTTATGCTTTCAGTTCTGCTCCAGAACCAAAAATTAACAAAAGAATCATTTTCTTTCAGGCCAGGTTTATGTCTGATCTCACTTGTGTGATCTCTTTAGGGCATGTGTCCTCTTTACAAGGCAACAAAATATACTGCAACTTGCCTATGGTTTTCTATTTATCAGATGCTTTTAAATTTTTTTTTTCTTCATATTTTTTCCTGTCTTAAACATGCTTCATCCTCACAGCAAATTCCACTCTTCAACATCCACATGTGAGTGGAAACGCTTACAGATGTAACTGCATGGGCTAAGAGCCACCTTACATCAGTTGTCCATCAGAAAGCTTACTTTTCACAGTGCATTTCTAGGGACTGAAAAGATTAACATGGACCAGTGTGTGGTTATGGGACAGGACATTTCACCAGGGCAAATAAAAGACAAATTTGACTGCATGTGTTTCTGTACAATGTGTGTGTTGCCATGAAGACGTGGATATAAATTTTGTTTATACAGAATGACCAAACCTGGCTCACTGAACAGTGAAGATGCACCCAGCTTACCATTTTCAGTTTTAAGTTATAAATATATTTTTTCCTGTTAAAAGAAATGTCATTCATTGAATGAATGTCATGTGAATTTCATTGATTTGATTCATCCCTGCCTATAATCTTTATCTAGACCTTAATTTTCTCTTGTCTTTCATTCTGTGATTTAACTGTTTTATTATGTCTCTTACTCATTTAAAAATATTTTCTCCACTGAAGTCCCTAATTCCCTAGCTTTGCAAATCCTCCAATACAGAATTGAAGATTTTTGTGCTCCTCCAGGTAGAAATAAGATATGATAGCATCAGTCTGACCTTATAACCCCATTTTCCTTGCTCTTCCACTCACCTTAAAATCAGCTCAGAGAGTTAAAAAAGACCTCCAAAGTGTCCCTGAGATTTTTGTAAACCAAATGTTCATGCATTCAACTATTTTTTCCTCAGCCTATAGTACATATATATAATTAAACAAATTGGGTAGAAAAAAAAAAGAGAAAAGAAATAGCATAGGAGTGTTTTTTTCTTCATATATATGTATATATAAGCATAGAAAAGAAGTACCTAGTTAAAATTATGAAAAACAAGGTAGTTTTTAAGTTTCTTTTTTAACAGTAAGTAATTTTTTAAGCCCAACCAGCAGCCAAGCAACAAGCAGCCTCTCACTCATTCCCTCACCAGTAGGACTGGAGACAGAATTGGAAAGGTAAAAGAAAACTTGTTTAATAGGAACATCAAAAGCTGCACACACAAACGAGGCAAAACAAGGAATTAATTCCCTGCTTCCCATGGACAGGAATGTAATAATTGGGAAGGCAAACATTCCCCAGATGTTCCTCCATCACTCCAAACATTCCCCACTTCTTCCTTCTTTCCCCCCAAGCATACTGAGCATGATGCTATATGGTCTGGAACATCCCTTTGATCATTATAGGTTCCTGCTGTGTCTTCTCCCCACTTTCCATGCACCCCCAGCCTCCCCTCTGGAGCTGTCAGTATGAGAAGCAGAAAATGCCTTGCCTCTGTGTAAGTCCTGCTCAGCAATAACAAAAACATCTCTATATTATCACACTGTTTTCAGCAATAAAACCAAAACACAGCTCCATACTAGCACCTGTGATTAAAATTAACTTTGCCCCAGAGCCAAACCCAGCACACAGTTCAATAAGGATTTTAAATAGCTATATTACTTATTTCATGTAAGTGGATTTCAGCCCTCTATTATGAGTGTTACAGCACAATGAGATGGGTGTGGAAAGGCTGAATTAATGAGACATTAGATGAAATTGTGAGGGAACAATCTCACAGCAAGAGAAGGAGTATTTTTACCCATTAGACAATTAAAAGAGTGACACTTCCAGCCAAAGAACACTTCTGATGCTAAGAGTTTACTAGGGCTCTGAGGATCTATGAAGACTGAAGACTAATAAAAGCCATCTATGAGGACTCCTATTAGTAACTAAAGTTATAAAAATCTACCTCTGCAAATTTATGAACTGCAAATTTTGGGAAGGTAGTAGGCTGAGTTCTTTAAATAAAGATTATCTATGACACAGTCTAAGTATTTGCCTGATCATATTCATAATGTATACCAGGAAAGATGATAAGACCTGACACCATATGGATGGCTACAGTTATAAAAATCAGCAAAACGTCTATCTCCTCTATAAAGCAGATATATAGGGAGTTTAACCCAAGTGTGTGGCTTTAGTGAAAAATGACAGGAAAGCATTTAAAAACTCATAAAAAAGAACTGAGGAGGGTCGACTGCAACAATATTTCCTGAGTGAGACATTATTTCACATCAACAGGATTTATATCAGGCTCATGATAAGTTTGTGTTATAATACTTGTAGTGTAGGTAACAAACCCTTACTACTCAGTTTCCTACTTAATTTGTTGTTCTTGTTTGATTGTTTCCTTTAAGGGAGTAAATATCTATTATTTCCCACACTTGCAGTTTATAAGTTCTGCAGATGAGCAGAACTATTGCTATTTCTTGAGATACCTGGCCGTCCTCTTATTTAATATCTCATTTGTCATTTTTCTTAAGTGACACACATCTAATCATTGTCATAATAGAACCTCGTTCTTGCAGGATCTGTTTTTCTGCTTTGAGAAGACAGTAGGTCAACACTCAGACTTAAACTTTAGTTCAGGCAGTAAATTTTAGGGAGAACCAGAGAGTTAGCAGATTACACCTTTCATAAACATCAGACATCCAGATATTTAGTTTATTCAACAAAATACTGAGTGTTACATGTTAACCTCAGTTCAAACATAATTTATTAAGAGACGGATAAGCACAGTAGAAAATAAAACTAAAGATGTAAGCCTTGAAACAACCATTATGTTGCAGTGAAATATCTTGACAGGTGCTAATAATAATTTATAGAGTATTGCATAATAAATTTTATTCAGTATTAAAGTCAGTATAAAATCCTTTATCAGTGATAAAAGAACAAGACAAATATTATTCTACCTACAGGGTACAAAAAAGTGCTAGGGAACTTCAATATTTCATTAATAATTTTTTAAAATAATTTTTAAATCTGGAGTTGAGTACATCTTGGTATCCTATGGGAAAAGTGAATTCACAAGGTATGAATACCATGGAAATAGTCATGCATACTCCAGAACATAAGCTTGGAAGAGATAAAATTTATGATTTCAAATAACACAAATCCCATTTTTTATCTAATGTAATATGATCCTTTACATAGTCAAAAACCTGAAAAAATAATGTTTTGGATTTTCAAACAAATACATCAGAATCTTCAGATAGAACATTGTAGATTTCTTATTCACCATATGTTGAAGTAACAGTACACTCATTACCTGGTAGCATAAATTATAGAAAGATGCAAAAATAAGGACTTAGGGAAGTATGGATCAAAGGACTTCTAGATGTTCTGGAAAATTCATAGAGGCAGTTATTAATATTTTCATTTTCACATAGCTACAAACATGAAAAACATATTGGTAGAGCACTGTTCAGAAACACAGTTTTGAAATGAAATAACTGTCACAGCTCATGCATGTGCATCCTCTATCATCCTTTCACATGATGAAGAGAACAATAGAACTATAAAATATTTTCAGAACAATAATTCAAAAATTGATGGTGTTGCAGCATCATCTGGTATATACATATATATATATATATCTTTCCTGGCTTCAAGGCATGCATATTTTTGCTGTCATATTTTAAAAGATGTAGACTACTTGGGGATCAAGCTTGTTTGGGACACAAGTAGAACATGTTCAAAAGGACGCTATATGGGTATTTCATAGAGAAAGCAGGATGTCAAACTGAAAGTCAGTGTAACAAAGAGCTGATTATCTAATTATAGTGAAAAACATGAGGAAAATTAAGCAGATGTAAATTTCTATAGCTGTATTGACTTTAAAGTACTTCTGTGATAAAAGATCTAGTCTACTTGTTTACTTTTTGCAAATACGTGTAAACTCCACCTTCCAAATATATGTCCAAATTATTTCCTTTCCTGGAAAACACCTTTTTCAACTTCACCAGTGGAATATTTCTTGTGAATTAGAATTTGGACATTAAAAATCAAACTATATAGAAATCATAATGAATGTGAACCAAATAAGCTTATGTGCAGTGGAGGTGCTTTTTTTTCAGTAAGTTTTAAGTACTTGTTGAGTCAAGTTATTATTCCATTTTCATATTCAGCAAGGAGGAATGTACAAGAAAACTAAGGGAAAAAAAGTGCATTTATGGTTTTTATCATGAAGGTTAAATCTCTGCATGAAGAGTACAAATGCAGAAAATGAGCATGGTAGTCAAAAATGGTATAAGATAGAAGGAAAACAAGGAAATACAATAATCAGGTAATTAACAGTGTTTTATGCATGTAAATAGATATAATCCAATTTAAGAATAGAAAATAGTTGAAGACATGTTTGAAGTTTATATTTTTATAATTCTCCCTTCCAGAAAACCTTGAATTTTTTTTTTTTTTTTCCATTTAATAACATGTGGTAGGACATCCTAGAGAAAGGAAAAGTGAATAGGCACATTTCCCTATTTCCATATCAGTGGACTACAGCAAGGAGAATTCGTTTGAAATGCAAGTAGGCTAAAACTGGATTTTTCCCCCTCTGTGACACAATGTTCCTGGCTGAAAATGAGAGGAAATATTTTGGTTTTATTTGATGTATTTACTGTGGAGGTAAAGTGATGAAGGACTAAATAGCACTAATAGCAGTGAGGCTATACTGAGGCTTTTTCATCTGCAACCTACAGAGGCAAAAAAATAGAAGTCTAATATTCTGAGAGTAACGGAGAATGTTGTTTACTTTCTTTCCTAGTTAAAGGCCCAGGGTGCCAGATTCAGAACAAATAAAATGAAATACTTAGCTATTGAACTATTTGCCAGAGGACATTTTGAGTGCTTTAAGTTTATGTGTGTTCAAAAGAAGATTTGGACAGATTTTTGAAGAAAAATCCTTTGAGGTCTCTAAAGAAAGAAATCACATATGAGTCAGGAAGACCTCGAGCCACAAATCCTTGTACACTGGGAGAATGCAAGCATTTGGGAAAACACCGCTACACGTCCTGTTCTTATACTCTTTCCTAAGAATCTACATTGTTCCAATCAGAAACTGCACACAGAACTATAAGAATTTCAGTACTGAATTTCTATGTCATTTTTCTGTTATATTCTCAAAGATGAGATTTGCAAGTGGGAACCTAATATGTGTGTGTAGTCTTAAAAAAGAACTAAATAAATAGTTCTATAAAGAAATAACAGTGAAAACAACAGTACAATAGTAAATAATGCATCATTTTAACATTAATTCATGTCATGTGATCAGTTAGGCTCTCTCTGAATCATCTTGTAAATTCTACAAATGTGCTATGAGTTCAGGACCCCCAGCAGTTCCAAGAATTACTCTTCGTTGCAGCCTGCCAAAGAGGAAAGTTTTCTTCTGTTTTGATGTCAGTTTAATGTTGTAAAATTGTTGAAAGGTATAATCATATATTTATGTATTTGAAATATAAATTTTGAAATTGAAATGTTAATACAAGTATAGTTGACATCTTCAACCTAACTTCTTTATTTCTTTTTTTTCTTTTAGAATTCTAAAACAAAATGAAAAGATACACTGCTATAATCAATTTCATGATGTTGCTGCTACTCATGGTCAATTTAGTTTATGATAATGTGATGAGGAAGACATAATTTTGTATATTTAGTTGCAAAGCTTGGAAATGTTATGATGGCAGTTGTAGTCTTCTGACAAAACAATTTTTTGTTTGGTTAATATTGTTATCATATCTTTGTTTTCCAGATCAGATGGGGAAAAAAAAAATGGTTCTCCCTGGGCTAGTAAATTTCATATTTACTCACCAGAGTTTTCATAACAAATGTGTCTGAGTTTTAGAATAGAAATGACTCATTAGTAAGAAATAGTTTAACATGTGTAAAAATACTGTTGCTGAAGTCTTTTTATGGATCCTTGAACTCATGATCACATATGGATCATTGACAGAGATAATTTTAAACTTGCCCTGAGGTCTCAGAGCACACATGATTTTGCTTGGTTGTGACTACGCTGTTATTTCCAATGACAATAGAAATAAGGTCTTGTTAAGTCATGATTTTATTGTAAGACTCACAGTTAGTGTTAATTCAAACTCTTCATTCTGCAGTTGTGACAATATCTTAGGAGCTCAAAAATGCTGCAGTTCTGAAGAGTTAGATGTTGAGCTTTTATGGTGCTTACTGCACTGGAACAATTAATTTAAAAAGTTTAACAGAAGCACCTACCCTTTTTTTGCAACTATACTTTTTTATCTTTATTAATCTAAGAATAAAGCCATATACTTTGTGGTTTGTGAGGAATAAAACCATACAAAGCAATCTATGGTTTAAAACATAAAAACAATTTAAAATTTACTCTGCATATATTAAAAAAAAAAAAAAAAAAAAAAAAAACGGCAGCTTAATTTTTT